>JAJOZX010001483.1:242500-402500 GCA_023014485.1 Bathynomus jamesi | reverse complement strand
AATGTAACTTTTCCATTGACAGCGCTTCAAAATGCGTTGGACAGACGATTCTGAAATTCCTACCTCACGACTCGCTTGCCGCACAGATTTTCTTGGACTTTGATGATACGTTTCCAGTACTCTTTCTTGCTTTGTGGGGCTTGTCGATGTCCGTGGTCTTCCGGAACGCTTCTTGTGGACATTCTGAACAGTTCCATCGGCTTCAAACTTATCTCTAATTCGAGTGATGATAAGTCGCGTTGGTGGATCTGTTTGAAACTCCCTCCTAAACTGTCTTTGCACTTCAACTGCGTTTTCACACTTCCAGTAGCATTTTAGAATGAATTTCCTTTGTTCAAAGCTTAGTCTGACTGCCATTATTAATTCTAATGGGTTTAACTTGGAAAGAAAGAAACATCAATTGAGCTATCAGCTGTTAAAGTGTGTATACATTTTTTTGGGACGCCCTATATATAATATATATATACAGGGTGGGCGGAAAGTAGCTCCCTATTTTGGATTGGTAAAAAAATACGTATATTATCCATTTATTTCAGAAGAAATAATATGAAAAGGTAGGCATACATAGTAGGTTTTCTCTGAAATTCAATGTGGGCTCCAACTCTTTCCACCAGCTTCTGGAGCCGCCCAGGAATGGCGTCCACTGACTTTAGCAGGAACTCCGGCGGGATGGAGGACATGACTTCCCGAATTCGGTCCTCCAGTTCTTCCAATGTCCTCGGTTTGGTGCGGTAGACTTCTTCCTTTACCCACCCCCAAAGAAAGAAGTCGCACGGTGTCAAGTCGGGGCTCCTGGCTGGCCATTGATGTGGACCACGACGACCCATCCAACGCCCAGGGAAGTGGGCATCCAGCCACTCACGGACAACAAGAGCGAAGTGCGGAGGGGCGCCATCTTGCATAAATATCAGATCGTCGATGTTCTCCCATGTGCTGACAACCGGCCAGACCTCGTTTCGCAACATAGCAAGGTACCGCTCAGCATTCATGGTGTTGCGCAGAAGGAACGGGCCCACAACCTGATCTGAGGTCATACCACACCACACCGTTACACTGAACCGATTCTGCCGTTTTTCAGCGGTAACCGTGCGACTTCTTTCTTTGGAGTGGGTAAAGGAAGAAGTCTACCGCACCAAACCGAGGACATTGGAAGAACTGGAGGACCGAATTCGGGAAGTCATGTCCTCCATCCCGCCGGAGTTCCTGCTAAAGTCAGTGGACGCCATTCCTGGGCGGCTCCAGAAGCTGGTGGAAAGAGTTGGAGCCCGCATTGAATTTTAGAGAAAACCTACCATGTATGCCTACCTTTTCATATTATTTCTTCTGAAATAAATGGATAATATACGTATTTTTTACCAATCCAAAATAGGGAGCTACTTTCCGCCCACCCTGTATATATATATATATATATATATATATATATATATATATTTCTTTTTTTTTCTTTCTGTAACCTATATATAGGCTATCACCCTTTTATGTACTTCAGTGTTCCTGAGGATGTCATTAGACGAAAGCGCTTGAGCACCGTTTTGTGTTTCCTTTCCTTCGTGGTTTTATTCATCATATATATGTATATATATATATATATAATATATATATATATATATATATATTATATATATTATATATATATGTGTGTGTGTATATATATATATATAGAGAGAGAGAGGGTGTGTACACAAAGTCCTTTTCCGATTAGAAACTTCAATTACTATATGAAATCCAAAGAATATACAGTACAGTAATGCTTTGTTTTGCATGTTGTTGCAGAACACATCAAGTTTATTATGTTTCTCATTGCACCTCAACATGTGTTCCGTTAGTTACAAGTAGTACACCCAAACGAAATTTGAATTCACGCCATACGTTCGCTAGCATATCTCTCGTGACACTGTTAATGGCATCGCAAATCCTTGCATGAAGAGTGTCAATGTTAGTTAGCAACAGGGCATGGTACACATAATCCTTTACATATCTCCACAGGAAGAATTTATCATAGTTTACTTCAACAGCTTGTAAATAAACTTTTTGAGTTCTTTATTTGTATATCTTGCTCTTGCTAGAGCTTTGTTAGTTTTTTCATAATAAGTGCTTAAAATTGGGAAGATCATTTGTAATCACTCGTTACATATACATATTGGATGAATTTCACACTTAAACACGTGAAATGAGTGAATAATGCAAACCCACAAGGAAAAAATATAAAATATTCCAAGGCCTTTCGTGTATTCAGCAATACACCTCGTCAGGGAAATTTCCCTGACGAGGTGTATTGCTGAATACACGAAAGTACATGGAATAATTTTTTCTTTTTCCTTGTGTGATTGCATCATATATATATATATGGCAAAGCCACAAGGAAAAAGAAAAAATTATTCCAAGTACTTTCGTGTATTCAATAATACACCTCGTTAGGGAAATTTCTCTGACGAGGTGTATTGCTGAATACACGAAAGACCACGAAAGAATTTTTTTTTTATATATTATATATATATATATTATATATATATATATATATTATATACTGTAGTGTGTGTATGCGTGGCCGCATCCTAGCTACGGAATCGCGACACAAAGGTGCGTATCACGACATTCGCAGTATCACGGTGGCTTATCTTTATAAATGCTATCTTTTATCATGAAAAAAGGGGATATAATAAGGTTAGTTAGGTTACGTTAGGTTAGGTAAGGTTTGGTCAGATTGGGTAAGTGGCGCGATACAGAATTGAATATGTGAGAAAGTGTGAAAATGTCACGGTTTTGTAGGGAGGCCAAAGATGTGTGTGTGTGTGTGTGTGTGTGTGTGAAGAGAGAGCGAGAGAGAGAGAGAGAGAGAGAGAGAGAGAGGGTTGCGGTAGCAATAGCCTTTATGTACCTCAAACTTGAAAGGTGAAATGAAACTTTCCTAAGTTACCCTATGCATGCAACAGAAGTATTTGGCTACATTTATTAAACAAATAAAAACCTACACGAATATATAATATAATATATATATATATAATATATATAATATATATATATATATATATATATATCTATATATATATATGTATGTATATATGTATATATATAATATATATATATATATATATATATATATTATAATATATATATATATATATAATATATATATATAATATATATATATATATATATATATATATATATATATTCTAAAATTATATAGCCATATATTTATCGTTCCTATCCTGCTACTACTTTAATTTTTATCATTTACTCCTAGGTTCCCTTAGGTTTCTTCATGACCCTTAGTTCATCCCAGAGAAAGCCACTAACCCCAATTATAAAAAAAGGGGTTAGCACTAACAACAATTAATTAACCCTTTGGGAGATGATAAAAGGGAACACACGTTGATTTTCAGCTGCCAAATGTCGTCATGAAAGTCGAGAGGCCATGAATTGCATTTTTACATGACCTCCTCATATTTATTCTTATTTATATTTCGTTTTTATCCTTTTTCCTATTTTATGAAAGTGTTTGTTATAGGAATAGTCAGTATTAAATGTGATTGAGGATATGTTTAACTTAAAACAGGACTTTAGTTATGGTTCAATTTTGTTTAGATGCTTAAAGAAAATCATATAGAAAATAAGCAAAATTAAGAATGAAAAGGAAACACAAATACTACTACTACTATTACTACTACTACTCCTACTAATAATAATAATAATAATAATAATTAGAAGAAGAAATGTTATTTATAATTCCCTTAAGTAAGAGTCGTAGGCCCTGAGCTTCGACCTTGATCTACACCGGAAAATTCAGCACACGAATTATTTTCTTGATTTTTATTGGGTTTTTATTTTATTTTATTTTATTTTTTATTTTGTTATTTTATTTTCTAGTGCTAAAATGTAACTGCCAACCTCTTCCCCCAACCTCCCCCCCTAACCTCTTCTTTTTAGGAGAGGTTGGCGGGGGGAGGTTCGTTTAAAAAAAAACATCGATCCTTTTCTTTCTTTTATTTTGAATGTTGCTCAAAAGTAATTGTATTTAAAATATAAGCCTAAAAGCAGTCAAATAATGTAAAAAAAATCTTTTGACATTTGTAAGGATCATATTAACTGTTACTGTTAAAAATGTTCAAGAGATAATGGTGTAAAAATAATTGGTAATTTTTCTTACTAATCAATATGTAATATCAGGCGCGGATACAGGAGGGGGGACGCTGGGGCTTAACTCCTCTAGCTTTAATCTGAATGACATCTCGTGTTCTAATAATTAATAATTTTTAATATGATTGTATAATATTATATAATAATATTGGGCTGGCAATATTTACATGACACCGGCATGACAAATCCTAAATCCCCGCGCCCCCTTCCTGTATCCGCGCCTGACTGTATGCAATATATATATGGTTATTTACACTTCCAAACTGCCCAAGTTTAGAACGCTTCCACAAGATGATCATCATTTGTAGCTACAATGTGTATTCGACGCTCTAACTCCATTAAAGCATCAGCAAAATGTTCTTGTGAAATGAATCCAGTGACCTTTGTTTCTTTAAGAAAGATCTGACAGAATGCTCAGTTTGTCACAATGCACATGTGTTCTATTTTGACTCAATAGATAAAAATCCAGAGGCGTTAAGTCAGGTGATCGAGGTGGTCATGATATTGGTTCATCACTGTCTAATCAAAGCTGAGGAAAGGCCGCATCTAGAAAGTTGCGAACAGCAGCGGCACATTGAGAAGTGGCCCTATCTTGTTGAAAGATTACATTTCTCATCAACTCCAATAGCTCTTGGATCTTTTCGGTTTTAGGTCCGGCATTGGATTTCTTTCATATTTTTGGTATAGACGTAGATTTTTACGCGGTAGGTTAGGTTAGGTTAAGTATAGGTGGATATTTGAATACAAGTTTTGGGCCATAACCTTTTTCGTGTTTATTTCTCCAAGAAACGGATTGCAGAAATGGAATCAGCGTAAAAATCTACGTCTATACCAAAAACATGGAAAAAATCTAATGCCCGACCTAAAACCCAAAATACCCATATATATATATATTCCCATAATATATATTCCCATATATATATATATATATATATATATATATATATATATATATATATATTATATATATAATATATACACGTGTGTGTGTGTGTGTGTGTGTGTGTGTGCACGCATGTATGTATAAATGTATACCTTGTTATGAAAAGCATATGAAAGTTCTTGATTTGGACTAATTGAGGTCAGACCAAATGATTCAAATCTTTCAGTACTAATTACAATTGCGAAGTAATTCAAGTTCAAAAGAAAGTTCAATTTTTTAACCTCAATATAACATTCTTTTTATTTACTTTTGGTCACTTAAGGACGAGGAAATCATGAGATTAAAGGTTGTTTTTTTTTACATACGTCATAAATTTAAATAATTTTATTGGTATCTTTTCGTTATCATTGTTATTTGAAGGTCTGATATTTTTAATAAATGAAGTTTATAAACGAAAATTTTTATTAAAATTGAGAACGGAAATTTGGAAGCTGAATTCACCATGACAGTGGGTTAGTTTATCATGTTACTTTCCTCCGGAGATTACCGTTTTGAAAAATTATGTTGGATAGCAAAACTGAAAAAATATATATATTTTAAATACTAAAATATTAAAAAAAATACATTAAAAGTAAAATATCTTCGTTGAAATACAAATATTTCTGCGTGGTTATATACGACATAGTTTAGGGAAGCCGTTCTCAAAGTAATCGCGTACCACTGGAGGGCTTTTTCTTCTTTGGGTGCATCCATTCATTGTACAATAAGTACATCGTTCACTAATGCTCAAAACTTGTGAGTGAACCGAGTTTTAACTAAACCCATATCGAAATTGATGTGGGCCAAGTTAAAATTAATATCCATTGAAAGTACGAATTTTCATGTTACAAATAAGGTTGAACACTAAGTAGGGTTAGGTTTGCCAGTAACCAGCGTTGTCAGGGACACCTCTAAGAAATTATTAATCTTTAATTCATGCAGAAAGGAAATTTTTGATACTTGTACTAATAACTTAAGGTTCATTGCAAACAACTTGACCATTCATTAGAAAAGACCTTAGCAACGGCTGGTTGCTAAGCAAATTAGTTTTTACGAAAGTGATCTTTCTGGTTATTAGCTGTTATTTTGTGGTTCCATATTTTAAAACCTCGCGGGACACTGAGAAACATCATCATACATCACGTGAGAGGGAAAACAAGAAACTGCCAAACTTTTTTATGATACATTTGTTATACTTTGTTATTAAAAGAAACTTTGATGCAAATGGAGGAACTATTCTCGCAGAATACCCATTATATCAGAGAGGTTAAGTGACGTTATATCTGTTCAATGGTAGTGGTTTTTGTAAAAAATATCTATATTTTTTGCCCTTACCAATAGAAAAACCATTTACATAGGAAATAAATATATAGTTTCAATAAATTTAAGGATGCTCGGGATAGTGGTTTTTGCCGGGTAGCCAGATACCGGATATCCAGATACCGACTCTCCGGTAATGCCGGATATCCGGCCGGTTTAATTTTAATTTTAGAGCTAAAGCATACACATTTGTCCCTCAAACTGTTTATATAGGGTCTGAATGTTACTAGTTTTAATAATTTGGCATAAAATTGTTCATCATAATGTACAGGTACCAGAAATTATGAAACTGTTATTTCTAGTGATTTCATATCTATTCGTCGCTATACTGTGTAGTCGACGCTCAGAATTCATTAGAGCATCAACAAAATTCTCTCGTGGAATTAGCCAATAACCTCTCATTCTTTGACGTAGTTCTACCAAATACACTGCAAATATTTGAGAGTTCATGTGCAGTAACTCGTTCTGGAATCCATTTTGTTTCTTTTAATAATCTATGTAGGAAACTATAAAAATGAGTTCATTAAAATCGTATTATAAGTTAAAATCAACTTTTACTTTGAATAATCTGTTCTCTTTTTATGGATATTAATCCCTTCTTCAAAAGTCAAATATGGTCTAATGAAAGTACTAGAATTAACTTTCCGGGAATGACATTTATTTTAATGATTAGTATATTTAGTGAGACATATCAAGTCTCGAAGATATATATATATATATATATATATACAGGGTGGGCGGAAAGTAGCTCCTATTTTGGATTGGTAAAAAAATACGTATATTATCCATTTATTTCAGAAGAAATAATATGAAAAGGTAGGCATACATGGTAGGTTTTCTCTAAATTCAATGTGGGCTCCAACTCTTTCCACCAGCTTCTGGAGCGCCCAGGAATGGCGTCCACTGACTTTAGCAGGAACTCCGGCGGGATGGAGGACATGACTTCCCGAATTCGGTCCTCCAGTTCTTCCAATGTCCTCGGTTTGGTGCGGTAGACTTCTTCCTTACCCACCCCCAAAGAAAGAAGTCGCACGGTTACCGCTGAAAAACGGCAGAATCGGTTCAGTGTAACGGTGTGGTGTGGTATGACCTCAGATCAGGTTGTGGGCCCGTTCCTTCTGCGCAACACCATGAATGCTGAGTGGTACCTTGCTATGTTGCGAAACGAGGTCTGGCCGGTTGTCAGCACATGGGAGAACATCGACGATCTGATATTTATGCAAGATGGCGCCCCTCCGCACTTCGCTCTTGTTGTCCGTGAGTGGCTGGATGACCACTTCCCTGGGCGTTGGATGGGTCGTCGTGGTCCACATCAATGGCCAGCCAGGAGCCCCGACTTGACACCGTGCGACTTCTTTCTTTGGGGGTGGGTAAAGGAAGAAGTCTACCGCACCAAACCGAGAACATTGGAAGAACTGGAGGACCGAATTCGGGAAGTCATGTCCTCCATCCCGCCGGAGTTCCTGCTAAAGTCAGTGGACGGCATTCCTGGGCGGCTCCAGAAGCTGGTGGAAAGAGTGGAGCCCACATTGAATTTCAGAGAAAACCTACCATGTATGCCTACCTTTCATATTATTTCTTCTGAAATAAATGGATAATATACGTATTTTTTACAATCCAAAATAGGGAGCTACTTTCCGCCCACCCTGTATATATATATATATATATATATATAATATATACACACACACACCTTTGATTTGCTTCCGCCCGAATTGTTCATTTTAACAAAGGTCAAGCTTTTTACGCCACTTTAGACCTACAGTTTAACGAACGTGGAATCCGAACCACGCCCCACCAGCAGCAGCCCAACGTCTTAATCACTAGGATTATTATTATTTACCAACCACTTTCTTTATTGTGTGGAAGGATGAACAGCTGGGTTTTGCTGCGCGCGTCCTGCCGTCGCCGGGTCTCAATCCCGGGGCCGATGGATTCGTAGTCAGCAACGCTAACCACTACACCACCGAGGCGCATATATATATATGACAAAAAATGTTTACCATTTGTATGGACCTTATTTACATTATCTGCAAAAGACAAAATTTCTAGAACATGTAAAACATCTAGAACAAAAAAGGAAAAGGCAATAATCTTACAAAACAATTATTACAACCACAGTACTGTTCATTATCATCATCTTATAATTTAATATTATTTTCACTGGATCCTGTATAACTAATTTTTTTTTTTTAAGTATTATACTACGCTGTTTTTCATGCTTAATTAATCTACAGTATATTGTAAAAGCAATTATTATTATTACTAACTAAACAGGGACCTACGGGCCCATTTAGCGGTGGTGGGTGTTGCGGTGCTGGGGCTTTCGGGCCCAGCACCGCAGGTTCTAGCTGAAAGAATGATGAAAGATTGTAGCAACAACAAATTTTGATGAAAGACTGCAGCAAATATTTCACTTTTGATGAAAGACTGCAGCAACAGATTTTATTTTTTTATTTTTTATTATTACGGGCGGCAGTGTGAAGCTTAAGCTTAAGCGGGGGCCCCCAATTACTGGGGGTTCAATTATTTGGTCAATAAAACTATAGAAAAGAACGCAGTCATGAAAATTTTAAGCTTCATAAATCTTGACACAATATGAAGCTCAAGATTTTCATGGCTTCTGTAGTTTTATTGCGATGCGGTGCTCGGGCCTTCGGGCCCAGTAATTGGGAGGCGTAGGGGGGGGGGTCTGTTCACACATATATTTTCGTTCATTACTCATCGCCCCCATCCACCATACGAAGTTTGGCCGGAATCGGTTCAGAAACCTAAAAGTTTTTTCTGCGGACAGATGGACAGACATTCGGTGAATTCTCGTAAGAGTATTATTATTATTATTATTATTATTATTAGTAGTAGTAGTAGTAGCTGTAGTAGTAGTATTGATTCCTTCTTTCATTATTTATTTATTCATATTTCTTTTTCTATGTATTGATGCATAATTTGGCGACGTTTATTTTAAATAGAAGTAAACGTTTCGTTAGACGTTTCATTGTCCAAATTTTATGAATTTTGAAATTGTCTGAGTTAGACATTTCACATTAGTTAAATATTTCGTTATAGATATTTCATTAAGTCAATTGAAGTGTTTGAATTGTCCCAAGTTTTTAGACAATTGAAAAGACTAATGCGAAATACCTAATGCGTGTAAGCTTAGGAAGTTTAAGTTTAAAAATAAGTTTAAGCTTATAGAAAAAGAATTGCTTCACTGTATTACTTTTAAGAAATTTTGACTTTCAATTTATATCCATTTCTTTTTGTAATTGGCTCTGTATCCCTATCCCTAAGTGTTATAACATAACCCCATAGGTAAAGGTCCAAAAGGGTCAGGTTGGGTGATTCAGCTGGCCTATCCAGCGCTGAAACACATCTACGTGAACGAGATTCACATACATTTTTTATTTCCCAACTAAGAGCTAGGATCTTTTCGGTTTTGGGTCCGGTATTGGATTTTTTCCATGTTTTTGGTATAGATGTAGAGTTTTACGCTGATTCCATTTCTGCAATCCGTTTCTTGGAGAAGTAAACGCGAAAAAAGTTATGGCCAAAAACTTGTATTCAAATATCCACCTATACTTAACCTAACCTAATCTACCCTACCCTAACCTAACCTAACCTACCCTACCATACCCTAATATACCCTACCCTACCCAAACCTGACCTACCCTAACCTAACCTAACCTACCCTACCCTACCCTAACCTACCCTAACCTAACCTAACCTACCCTAACCTAACCTACTCTGCGTATGAACGCATCGAACAGCTCGAAGGGTACAGCTTCAGTCACAAGACAGTGAACCACAGCGAAAACTTCGTGAACCCTTCAACTGGAGCACACACGCAACGGATAGAGTCGACGTGGAACCAACTCAAACGTGGTAACAAGCGCCGGTGTGGTACGCACCGTTCCATGATCGACTCGTATCTCTGCGAGTTTCTCTTGCGTCGCCGACACGCAGGCAGAGATCTAGTGCGCCAAATGCTGAACGATATTGCGCAGTTTGGCAAGTAGCAAACTTTGGTTTGTGTTCCGTTCTGCGTTCTGGAAGCCTGTAAACGTAATAAACTTACATATAACTTTTTTCGTGTTTATTTCTCCAAGAAACGGATTGCGGAAATGGAATCAGCGTAAAAATCTACGTCTATACCAAAAATATGAAAAAAATCCAATGCCGGACCTAAAACCGAAAAGATCTCTCTCTCTCTCTCTCTCTCTCTCTCTCTTCTCTATATATATATATATATATATATATATATACACATTTCAATTGCAAAGAACACGCAGTATAATTAACGTAAAGAACGACGCTTGTGTAGGAGAACATTCCGCACAAGATGAGGAGGGGGAACGAACAAATGAAAAAATGAGGTAACCACCCGGGAATCGAACCCGGGATCTTCCGATTGCCGGTCAGATATGATAACCACTAACACCATGGTCCTCACTCGATCAGAAGTCGTAATTCTCCTACATACGCGCAGAAATCAATGCCCCGAGGGGGGCACCCCTCGCATGCCGCACCTATATATACATTTCAACTGCAAAGAACACGCAGTATAATTAACGTAAAGAACGACACTTGTATAGGAGAACATTCCGCGCAAGATGAGGAGGGAGAACGAACAATATATATATTATTTTTGAAGAAAAATTAAAATGCAATTGCAATTACTTCTGTAAAAAGTAATAGAATTATTTTTCAATAACTTACTTGAAAGCATGCAACTAAAGGTGACTCCATTTAGCGTGGTAAGAAACAATCATTTCTTTGAATAAAGGCATAAAGTGATACATTACATCCAACGATCTGTATAAGAGCAAAATTATATACATTTACTCTTACTTATTAGCTCCCACTGAATGAAATGTAATATGTAATTGGCTACGTTTTGCTCTGTGATCAGACTGTAAAAGAAAATGTGTAGTCCTAATTTTTTAATGCAAAGTTATGATGAAGTAATATACACAAATGTAATATTAGGACTCGTATATGAAAATTATTAAAACAATAATTTGACTTTGAATTACAGGTACGTTAAAAGTGCAATTAAATTGCTAATACAATACTGCTACATTTTTGAAGTAAAAGAAATTAGTAATTAGTCATAAACGAATTAATATATATATATATATGAAAATGAAAATGAAAAGGTTTATTGGCAGAGTATAGTCCATATGACAAATATTATTAATACAATGACAGTTCATATACTAAGGATAGATATACATGCAATTGATTAGAAATAATACTATAATGTCGAAGTTAAGTGGAGCAACAGACAGACGTTTCCGTACCAAGAAGTCCATAGCTTAGGCCTTAGAGGATAAATGGCAGGACTCATGGATGGCTTGGATGATCGGGTTGGTTGATTTTTTAATTCTTTGCATTAGACTGTGTTGAGCACGTCTTGTTACCTCCGGGAAGCTCGGGACATTGCGGGTGGCAAACATTTGCGAAGCTGAGCATCTCGGGGGTAATTTATGTAAGAGTCTAAAAGACCTGTTGTAGAGTAAATTTAGAGTTCTGCCAGAACCTTTTTTATAATTCACCCACAGTTACTGTCAGTATATATTACTGCAGAAAGTACGAAAGAGAGTGTCTTTAGCTTCACTTGTACAGAATCGAAAGTTCCTTATGGTCATATTCGCTTTAGCACACAGGCTTCGAGATTGTTTTCTTATATCCGAGTCATCACTCAAGGAGCTGGCAATAGTTTGACCCAAATACTTAAACTCTTGACTTCCTCAATTACTTCACCATTCATTTTAAACCTAATGTCACCTGGCTGATTACAGCTTTTAGGATGAAATTGCATAACCTTAGTTTTTGTAACATTAAAAAGAATATCATGTTTCTGCGAATACACTTTGCAGACTTTTAGTAGCCGATCCAGACCTTTAACAGAGGGACTTATTAACACCATATCATCGGCATAAACTAAGTTATTTATCCTTGTATTATCTATACAACATCCCACTGTTGCCTCATTAAGTGAAGCAATTAATCCGTCGATATACACATTAAACAGCATAGGGGAGAGCAAGGAGCCTTGTCTCACCCCGCAAGAGGAGCCAAAACACTCGGATAGTACATTGCCCCACCTAACAGTGAAAGATTGGTGAGAATACCAAAATTTCAATAAATTTAATATGTACATGGGAACCCTCCTGTCTTCTAGTTTTGCAAATAAAATATTGTGGTTCACCCTATCATATGCCTTACTTATATCTAGGAAACAGCTATAAATAGTTGAATTACTCTCAATGTATTTAGATATTTTTCTTTAAGTACATAGATACACAGGTCAGTTGAGTGGGACCTTTTAAAGCCAAACTGATTAGATGGCCATAGGAAATCATTTAATCGGCGTGACAAGAGCTTTTCTAGTAGTTTCGAGAAGCAGGAAGCGACAGCAATAGGCCTGTAATTATTGCTGGACAGAATGTCTCCGTACTTATTTTTGACCAGGGGCAAGATATATACCGTCATAAACTCTGCAGGGATATAGCTATGAGCAAGCATGGTGATAGGAGCGATATATGCAGACATACTACGTCATTTGCATATTTTAAGTGCTCATTCGATAAGTCATCTACCCCTGACGCAGAACCAGTCTTTAACTCTTTAATTAACCTCTTTACTTCAGAGGGAGAATGACCTCCCCACCCCCCCAAAGAGGTAACCCTAACGTGCCCTCGCCGTAGGCGAGTTTGCGAAGCACAAGCCCCGCCTGTAGGGCAGGGAGCCGAAGGCTCTGCTTGTAATAATAATAATAATAATAATAATAATAATAATAAATTCAAATGCAACCTTTTATTTTACACGTGTGTGCATTACTCAAGATAGTGCATAGAGTACACCAAAACTCAATATTAATGAGACTATCTTTCGAGATTTCAAAAAATGAATATGCAATTATTATTTTTTTTTTTTAAAGGAAGGAACTACGATATAATAAATCTAATTTCCCGGTGAAAGTGTGATTTTAATATCCTTTTCTGCGTCTTTTATAGAATTCTTTATAGAATATTCATAGGTGTAATAAGAGATTCAGTCATATTCAAAAATTGTCGGAAAAAATAGTCATCACATAATTTAGATTTGAGCTCCATCTTTTCGAAACCCTTTAAATAAGATTAGAAATATTCAATATCTTGCTTTCATTGACGAAATTTATTGCTTTATTTGTTCTTCACATTTTTAAATACCTTTTTAGTCTTCGCTTATGTTCGTAAGTTGCAAAAATTTATATTGATGACGTCTGTAAAGGGACTTGTTCATATTAACAAATGATGAATAAAATTAATTGAACTTTATGTATATATATATGCTGGTAACTAATAGACTGCAAATGGGGAATATATATATATATATAGCTCTGTGTGTGTATATATATATATATATATATATATTACTTCACGAAAGTAACACGTGAATAATATTTATAATGAAAATAACCAGGAAGGAAAATAAAACATGAAATAGTGCTCAAGCGCTTTGTGTATATATACAGTATATACAGTATATATACGAGAAAGAGAGAGAGAGAGAGAGAGAGAGAGAGAGAGAGAAGAGAGAGAGGAGAGAGAGAGAGAGAGAGAGAGACGGAGACAGACAGACTTCTATCACCTCTAGTTTATAAAATGAGATTGCTGAGTGTTGATGAGATGCTAAATTCTAAAATTAAATAGGTTTTAAAACAGACTCACTTCATTAATGACTAATACAAGAAAAAAAAGAACACGTCACAGTGTAACAGTTAAATTTACGAGTGAGTTGGAAAAATCCGTTTCATGTCAATATGAGTGTGAGTTCTCAAGTTCCATATACAGAAAACTCTCTAGTACAGTATAAGATCTTGGTCGTATTTTTTGTTTTGAAGCCAATGCAGAAGGCTACGGTGTGGCCATGTCGTAATATCGCTTTCTCTAGATCAACAAAGTTAAGTAACATTGGTTCTGGGTGGCCGACCTCTGCGCCCATGTAATGTAGCGACCCATGGTTCGGATTTCACGTAAACCTGTAGGTCCCCTCCGTTATACGTCCTTTGCCGTTACGAAGGAGGTTAAACAACCCCAAAGACACGCACAAACACATTACAAGTCAATGCAAATAATAGTTGAACCTAAATTTTAAGACCTTCATTAGTATTTTTTCACAGAATTCAAAAATTATGACTGTAAATCTTTTAGAAAGTTTTAGAAAGTCGAAAACCTCTTCTTGTTTTCATAAAAATGAAAACTAGAAACAAGTTCTCGGAACACGTATAACCTCTTCCATTCTTCCATTCCATTATACAACACGGGTGTATAACGAACAGCGTGATGGTTGACGCACGGATGCACGAACGCACGGACAAGTCAAATCCATTGATGCCCCTTCGATATCGCGAGGGTGGAGAATAAAAAGGGATTAAGAATTATTTACCGTTCCCTTATCAAACGCTTCTTATGCACGAAGAAATAGAATTATTGAGTACCAAAATAAAGGTGAAAAAAGTGAATAAAAATATTACGCTGATATGAGTCTATCATATAAGTATAGCTGTAAAATTATATGGAAGTGTTGATAGTGATAAAGAGATTACAGATATTTTGGTTGGAGATGAGCAAGGTGGCTTTAGAGGATGTATTAATTAAGTGTTTGTATGGTGAGACAGCTGAGTGGGACTCCATATTTCCATCTAATGGTACTCTCGAATTTGGAAGGTAGATTTGAATTAAATGTTGTTCAGTGGCTCGAGTGCGGGGGACTAACACGCAAAACGTCTCTGGTCGCGAAAGCGTTATACATTTCCTGAGATGATGAAATGTTGCCAGGTTGTTATTAACTTGTATCCTGCCGTAGCCTGGCTTGAATTTTACCCGTTTCGCTTAAAAAACAAAGCAAACGCATTATTCACGTCATGGCCGTGTAAGTTACACTGCCATGACGTGAATAACTCCCTTACAGACACTCACAGTTACAGGAATACGTATTACAGTAACAGTTTACAGTGTAAACAGGAACGCCTCATAGACAGACATATAGCGTCTTCCATTAAAGACGTTACGTTTAGAAATACAATGCAAAAAATATCCAGGATTAGAAATTTTTCTGGGGGTGCAAGATTGAAATCTGGGAGGGCAAATGCACCCCCGTCACCCCTTTGGTTACGTGCCTACGTGTAACTGAAAGCTATTGTCCTATAATTTTTTGCCATATTATTCACGTACTTCATTATAAAACGCAGCTTCATCAGCATATCTTAATACAGTATATAGATATATACAGTATATACTTGTATGTCGTAACTCCGAATGGTCCCCTGAGAAACATTTATGTTACATAGATTGCTAGTGACCCGTTGCCTACGATGGGCTTCCATCATGAAAAAGAAAAACTATAGTATTTGTCATTTATCATTACTTGTTCGAACTAGAGTGAATTTAATTTCCCCAGCAGTTCCTCGTTCCATGCCCGGTCTGTTGTAATATATAATATATATAATACATATATATATAGATATATATATATATATATATATAATATATATATATATCTATATATAGATATAGATATATATATATATTGTATGCATGAAAATAATTGAAGCTTTTCTTCCTATCTATCCCTGCAATTGATTCTTAATAAGCAATCCATAAATGGAAGGCAGTGAATGAATGACCTTTCTTTACAAAGCGGAAATCGATAGTCGTTGCATGAAATACCATTCGCCCTTCAGCACAAAACTGCTTTTGAAGATCTTCACAAGCAACTATTCTAAAATCACTTCTGAACACGTTCATTCAGTGCGTAAGAAAGCACAGTTCGTATCTGGCATGAAACAAATGCATACGAGGGTAAAGTTTTATTATACATAAATGTGACAGACGCATACAGTAACACACTTACTGCACGTCCGTAGTTCAGTGGGCAACACCTCTCCCCCGTAAACGAAGTGAAGACACTGAGGTTGGGGGTTCGAACTCCCATTGATGCTGGAAATAATAATGCGGGAGTTAGTGCAATAGACCGCGTTAGTTGGCCTGAGCGCCGTGCCAGTTTCAGGCTCTCTTGACTGATTGTTATATATTTACATACATACCAAGTCGGGATACACTTAGCCACACCTACCTTAGGATCTAGCGTATTATGACTATTGCAATCGATGATACGTACATACATACATACATACATACATACATACTAGGGGGGGGGGGTCGAAACATAAAAAATCGAGTTTCTCCAATTCCACAGTATGCACGTAGTTGGAAATGATGATCTCAACATCTTGTAAAAAAAATGAGTATATGCGAACCCCCTTACCCCTTCCATAGCATCCCCCCATTTTACTCTCTCCACAGATATAAACCCCAAATGTGACAATCATGCATTATATTAAGTCTTATTAAGTAGATTAGATTAATTTGGATAGATTATTTAGATAGAGTTTTAGATGGATTGAATAGATTACATACATTAATTTAGATAGATTAGATGAATTATATAAATTATTGTCACGTTTTTTTAGTTTTAGATTGTTATTTTCAGATTGTTTATGATTGAATGAGTTATATTAAATTCAGATTGAATGATTCAATTGCTAGAATTTAACAATTACTGTAGTTTCTTGTTATTAATGCTACTAGGCCCAAATAAGTGAAATCATGGCGACAAGAAGCAAAACGCACAATTCAACATTTGGTCACCCTGCAGAATTTCCACCTTTAATGACTCCTTCAAAGGCTGACGTATTTAGGCATTATTTATTGGTAAGAAAACGAGAAGAACTGATTTCGGAAGGTTCTATAACAGCAAAAGAATGTTACAAAATTGTCACTAAAGATGTGGAAGCCATTTGGGAGAAGTTTTCCTTTCCACATATAGGATTTGAAGGAATAGCTATTAAAGTTGAACGATTGATAGAATCTGCAGCAAAGCTAAATAAAGTACCATTAAAACAAAGAAACAACAGTTTTCAGCAGAAGGTGGAGACATTCGATGAAATGTTTGATATTTGCACTTGTACTTGTTACGATAAAAAAATCAGTCGAACGGATTGCAGATGTGATATTAGAGTTCCAATGATTGAGTGGGAGTCTTTTGTCGGGCAGAAACAAAGAAAAAACCAACTAGGACCAATCGACAGAGTAACGACTTCCGCAAGAAAAAGGACTCACGATAGAGTTAAAGGATTAGAAAGAAGAGCCAAGATAAGCCTAGATATGAATGTCGCCCTCAACCAGCAACTGGACCCTTTACATATTATGGAAGATGAGAGCATGGAATTGATGATGACAGCGACGATATTGACTTTGTTCCGGATTTTGAGCTGAGAGAAAACCATCAGAACAGAATTATTTATGATAACTTAACAATAACAGCAGATAGATACCGTGTATGTTACAGAGCTACTGCAGCTATAGTAAATGCAGCTTTGAAGGATATGGGAATATTAGACGAAACCAATATGTTGGATAGGAAAAGAGTGGAAAGAGAAAGAATACGTGTGGGTAAAAAGAACATAATCAAAGTGAAATCAGAGAACACACAGATTGAAGGCATCGTATTTGATGGTAGAAAAGATCAAACTAAGACAAAGAAGGGAATGGAGTACGAAGAACATTAAGTAATAGTCAAAGAACCTGGTGATGTTTACATGGATCATATAGCTCCAGATAACGGAACTGCTTGTTGTATTGCAGATGAAATAATAACTTTTATAGTTGATTCTAATAGCAAAGAATCCCTCAAAGCTTTGCTATGCGATGGCACCCCAGTGAACACTGGCAGGATTGGCGGAGTGCTAAAATTGATTGAATTATATCTGGACAGGCCGGTACAATGGCTGATTTGCCTTTTGCATGCAAACGAACTGCCCTTCAGGCACGTATTTGAAGCAGTTGATGGAAAAACTTCGGGACCAAATACCTTCAAAGGTTCTCTTGGAAATAAACTCCGAGAGGATTTGACCAAACTGGATATTGTTGATTATACCCCTGTAGAGGGCAACATTAAAGAAGTTTCGGCCGATATTGTTAAAAGTTTCAGCAGTGACCAAATATATATGTATGAAATGTGCATTAGCATAAAATCTGGACGCATCTCACAAGCGTTAGGCACCAGATCCCCAGGTGCCCTCCATCATGCAAGATGGCTAACACGAGCAAACAGGATCCTGCGCTTATATGTCTCTACACGGAATCCAGACAAAAACATCCAAGACCTAGTAAAAATTATAATGCTGGTTTACGCTCCAGGCTGGTTTTGGATAAAGTCTCATCCAAAGGCAAATGAGGGAGCATCTAATTTTTGGTATATCATGTACTTGCTTAAAGGCTTAGATAAAAAGCATCGGATGATTATGGAGCGTGTCCTCAGAAATAACGCCTATTTTGCCCACCCAGAGAATATCTTACTCTCAATGATAACAGACACAAGAAGAGAGGTCAGAGAGCTGGCTCTTCAGCACATCATTCGAGCAAGAACTAGGAGCACCAATGCGAGAAATTTTAAGCTGCCAAAACACTGAACTTTGAAGCAGACGATTATCCTAACATGATCGACTGGGACAACGAAACCATCACCCCTCCACCTATTTTACAGAATTTGACAAATGATGATCTTCTTAAAGTTCGAAATGAACCACTTCAGCTTATTCCTTTTCCCTGTCACAGGCAGGGAGTAGAACATGCTGTAAATGTGGTGACAAGCATCACAAGATAGAATTGGTTACGAAAACAGACATAAATTTATTTTGAATGTACTGGAGTCGAGAAAAAAGCTACCTGTGTTCCAATGGAAAGGCCAGTGGTGTCAGTAATTTACGATTTTAAATTTCTTAAGGTGAATATTTTGGTTTTAATATGCTTCAATTAAATTTCTTAAGGTGAATATTTTTATTTTAGTATGCTCCAATTGATTCTTTAAGTAATATACGGAGAAAGATTTCTTATTATATATATATACATATATATATATATATATATATATTAGGGTGGTCCACAAAACGGGGTAAAAATCGAAGTTCAATTTTCTTTCCTCCCAGGCTATAATCTGGTTCCTTTTAGCTAAAAAATATTTCATGTAAAATTTAAGGCAAATCGAATAACTTTTAGGGTGGCTAAAAGCTGTTTTTTGTATACCATTATGCCCTTTATTAATATAGTGAATAATTAAAAGAAACATTATTTACAGATACATTAACTAATGATTATTTTTCTTCAGATAGATTTATTAAATTTACAGGTTTTGCAATGTCAAATAAACGTACATTTTACTTAATGAAAAAGTCAGAGGAAACAATCACTGGAGCCAAGCTGCCTTCCCGTGGCCAGGTCCTCCGCATGTTCCTCCACCATCATCAAGTCTTGAAGAAGGAGATCAAACCTAGTTCAGAAGCTGTTTTTTGAAGAATTGCGTCTCTTCTGGGAGAGAGCCCGAATCCCTACTCAAAGGAAAGATCACATTCTTCACAAAATTCAGGCTCTACACTTGGAGTGGAAAGCGATTAAGAAGAATGCTGGGAGGAAAAGCAACTCTCAGTTAGAAAAGAGAAAACCTTTCAGGAAGAAATGGAGAACCTATTTGATGTCGCCCATGCTGATGCCTTTACCTTAATCAAAAATGAAGAAGACCGGCAGTTCTTGATCCAACAAAGGAAAGCGGGACGAGTGGGATCAATGGTCTCTGTAGATATGGTGACTGACAAGGCAGAAAAGAGAGCTGCTGAGAAGCAAATGAAATTGGTAAATAGGAAGCGGAAAGCTGAAGAAGAAAAATATGCTGCTTCACAGGAAGTTATGCTAGATCAGGGAAGTTCTTCTTCTGAGTCTTTATGTGAGTCAGAAAGAGAAGATGAAGATTACCTTATTAATCCCCCATCTACCAGCGGAACAACTCCACCAAAGAAAAAGGCAGCAAAGAATATCATATCTCCTGAATTGGCTGCTGCTCTGGACAGCACTGGCATCAGTGACAGGAGGGCCACCTTTGTATTAGCTGAAACTGCATCTAGCCTTGGTCAAGCTCTTTCAGAGGTGAACATCTCTCGTTCTTCAATCAAAAGGCACCGAGAGAGGCATCGAAAGCAAATAACCCATGCCATTAAAGCTAGCTTTAGTCCAAGTATTTCGATTGTCCACTGGGATGGGAAGTTGATCCCTAATCTACTTGCCAAGAATGAAAAGGTAGACAGACTCCCAGTCCTTGTCTCTTCAGTTGAATCAGGTGATTCAAAACTGCTTGGTGTTCCCAAACTACCAAGTGGAACAGGGGAAGCTCAATCAGCTGCGGTGTATAATCTTCTTTCCGAATGGAACATAGATAAGTCAATAATCGGAATGTTATCAGATACTACAGCATCAAATACAGGAACAAACAGGGGAGCATGCGTTCTTCTGGAACAGAAACTTGGTCGGCCACTCTTCTATTTTGCCTGTAGGCATCATTGCATGGAAGTCATGTATGGAGGAGTGTTTGAAGCAGTCCATGGTTCATCTTCTGCCCCTGAGCCACTTTTGTTCAAAAGGTTCCAATCTATGTGGGACTACATTGATTTAAAACCTTCTCTACATCACAGGATGATGATGAGATGAAGGAGCAAGTTGATCCTTTCAGAATGAAATACTTGCCTTTGCCAAAGAACATCTGGCCACTGGAAATTTTCGAGATGACTATAAAGAGTTTTGGGAACTTTCTTTGATCTTTCTTGGTGAAAAAATTGAAAGTTACACATTCAAACGTCCTGCTGGCACGCACTATGCAAGGTGGATGGCTAAAGTTATCTATGCCATCAAAATGTGGCTTTTTCGAAATCAAATCACCCTGACTCCTCGAGAGAAGAAGGACCTGAAAACCCTTACCCTTTTTGGAGTCCTAATCTACAGTACTTAAAAAGCTGGATCACTGCTCCTATTCCATCACAAGCTCCGAAGAATGATCTGGATCTTACCCAAAAGTTAAAGGACTATCATGACCAGAAAGTGGCCAAAGCAGCTCTCAAAAAATTTGAAAACCACCTATGGTACTTATCAGAAGAGCTGGTGGCCGTGCTCTCTTCGATCAAACTGTTGCACCAGACACCAAGGGAATCATGGTCCAATGTATGAGGGAAAAGGAGGGGTCATTAGACTTCTCAAAGAGAAGAAGACTCAAGGAATGCAAAGCAACACTGAAATTAGAAACTCTTGCCACAAAGAACTCATTAAAGCTTCTTAAGGCCCTACCGATCAATATTAGTTTTCTTGATGATGACCCCAGCACCTTGGAGGAGAATGAAAACTTCCAAGAAGCTAAAAGAATCATAGGAAACATCAAAGTAGTTAATGATCATGCTGAAAGGGCAGTAGCTCTCATTCAGACCTTCAGCGGAACTCTGACGAAAGGAGAAGATCAACTCCAGTTTCTGTTAAGTGTGGTGGATGAGCACCGAAAGAGGTTTCCTGATTCTAACAAGTCCACAATCTTAGCTGGGCAACAATGAGTGGCCTGGTCAGCCATGATACCCCCGCCAACAAGCGGATAATACCCATATATATATGGGGGGGACCCAGAAGCCATGAATGTGGACTTCTGGGGGTAGTTGAGCCACCTCTAAATATTAACCGATTGAACCCAAATTTTGCTCAGAGAAGTTTTTTGGGAAAAGGAACCTAATGAAACCCTAGGGGGAAGAATTTAAAATACTTACTTCCATTTGTGGACCACCCTAATTATATATATATATATATATATATATATATATATATTATATATATATAATATATATATAATATATATAATATAATATATATATATATATATATATATATATATATATATATTATATAACTTACTTTAACTTTACTTATATCATTATTTACTTTAATCTTTGTCATTTATCAGGGTTTTTTATTCAAAGAATTGGTTTCAATTTCATTTCAAATTAAAAAAAGGGGGGGGGGCATATGCAACGGGTGGGGGGGGGGCGCATAGCGGTGTAATTACAGTATGTTGTTTAGGGGCCCAAAGGAAACTCCGAGCAGTGTGTAGAATAAGAATACAAAATTTCGACCCCCCCCCTAATACATACTGTACATGTTACGAGAAGTTATACATAATTAATCAAATCACAACAATTTGTCTACGAAGAAAAGCGAAATGATGTATTAAAAATTTACATTTTGATATACTTGTAAGGTTTCTGCCAAACTACAAAACCAATGATTAAATGCTTTATTGTCATAATGGTATAAATGATTATAATTTCCAAACAACTCTTTTAATTATCTAATAAAATATTTTACGATAAATTATATATTTTATATATATATATATATATTTGTGTGTGGGTGTGGGTGTGCGTGCGTGCGTGTGTTCATATAAGATTTTCTTTTCCTTACTCTCCTGTTCCAACTCTAAACACTTTTATCCCGATGATCCCTTCATATAATCCTGAAGAGAGAGAGAAAAAGAGCTGGTAGACGATGATAAAAGCAAGAATGATATGTATGTATATGTCTCCCAAGATCTAATTTCCTATGTAATCTAAATTACTATAGATCCATCCCGTTTATAAGCATATTATCTGAAATAAAAAGATTTTACTCAGACTATAACAAATATGAAGATATATATATATATATATATACTGTATATTGATTAATCCCCTCTTTGTACGTATAGGGGTGGGTCTGGATCTGTTCAACAGCTGGAATGGTGAACATCCTCCACTTTCCAGTGATGTAGGGTCTCGCGGTATACGAGTATATCCCACATTAACTAAAGTCCCATCTATTTTATAATTTGCTAAAACTTAGCTCTCCGCGTTCGGATGACATAGCGACTCGCGGTATATACCCTAAGTTAACGTAGATCCACTCTGTTATACAGGGTGATTCACTCGCTGGTAGCCCCAGAGTATCGCTAATATGATACTCTGGGGCCACCAGCGAGTGAATCACCCTCTGTTAATTATTTCTTTCACTATAAAAGAAACTAAATCGTGCGTTTAACAAAAACATTGTATAGGACTGAATAGACGAAAGATGTTAATAACATTTAAAATAACATCAAAACGTTCAAAATAAATGTAATTAATATTTTCACATTAATCATATATCAAAGTTGTTCATTGGAAGAAGTATTTGAACGTGAACAAAGGCAGTCCTTCATCGTTTCTTTACATCTGAAGCATAAATTTCATTTTGGGCGTTTGAATGTAATTACAGATATTTTTACTGGTTAAAATTCTCTTTAAATTTTAATCGAAATTTCGATCCTTTTTTCCACGGTGAAAGAACGGCTATTATTAAATTTATATAAATTTAAAATGTAAATGAAAAAAAAAGCTTTATTAATTTTGTTTCGTCGCATAGAAATTTATATTCAAATTTAAATATCTTTTCCTTATGAATTATTTTTTAAATTACTTCGATTCCTACCTTCATGTTTCAATCAGTCATTTATTCAATTGATCAATCAAATCTTGTTCATTGATCATTCATCCAGAATGTAAGCAAAGTGACATAGAACATGGTAAGTGTGTAAGTGAGGATTTGATATTTTTAGTGTTTGGACCTTAAGCTTTTCGCTTTACTGAACTCACAATGAAATGTCACGACATATATATATCAATCAACTATAAATTTAGTCATTCAGTGTATATAATGTACAATACATATTTGCGTAAACCATGAATATAATATATATATATACATATATTTACTCATATATATATATATATATATTCTTTGTGGAGGCAGTCGTTCACTGTAAGGAAAATTTATGTTAGGCTGGTCGCTTTCGTAGGAGTAACGCCGTTTTTTGCCTGAAAAGCCATCGCAGAGCTATGTAATAGTCTATGAAATAGAAAATGCAAGTTTGTACAGTTTGTACATTGTTGGTATACTCTTAGAAATATTTTTAGATATTTTAGAAAGTGGACTTCCTAAATTAAGTCTTTATCAGACATTATACAAAGAACTTTGTTACTTTGTGCTCCTTTTAAACGTATATAATCTAAAATTAATTCTCTCAAAACTGTGTTTTCTATTGCTAAAGGTCATAAAGGTTGTCTTATTAAATAATGCAAATTTAAGTTTGCTTGTAGAAAGGGGAAGATCATTTAAATAAAAAGTAAAACAGTAGAGGACCTAGAACTCAACCTTGAGGTACATCGTTTAAAAATTAATTTCAAATGACTTTGATTATTGACTGATACAAACTGATGACCGTACGTTAAGCAACTGCTAAACCCTCCAATATATATAATGTTCTCTAACATCAAGTATCTTGATCACATTCATGGAGACTGAAAACGAGGTTTTATTATTTCCTCTGCGATTTAGATATTATTATTTAACTTTACAGGGATTTCTTCCTGCAGAATTCATATACTGATATCGGGACAAGAGGTCATAGGTTTCTAAGTAAATGGACATTCTTTTAATAATCTTTTCACATGTTTTACTTGGTACACATAATGAGCAGAGTGACCTATAAGTCGGAGTAACTGAAAGGTCACCTACCTTGAGATGAGCTGTAACAAACCCTATTTCAGCAGTGGTGAAAAGTTATTTGTTTGGAAATACTTAGATTGGTAATTTTAGCTGAAATAATACATAATTTATTTTTAATTAAAAAGTTTGTTTAATATACTGTAAGTAGAGGAATATTATAATTACTGTAGTTTTCAACTTTAACAATATAGCTTGTACTTCCTTAGAAGTAGTAGAAACAAAGAAAATGACATCACACTCGTAACTTTGATTGAAATATATCTGCAGTGGCGATAAAGTGAGTATTAAAGGAATTTGCAGTTTGCAAGGTTATCCGTGAACATGCAATTGCTAAGGTTTAATCTGTTATATAGTTCTCCGTATTGTTATTTGGAATGAGGCTATTTATGGTTTACAAGTGTTTGCAGATTTAATTTATGTTCAGTGAACTGCTTGGTGTATGATGATTATATTTAAAAATTTTGGATCACCTGAAGATCAGGGCCCCCAGCCTCAATTACCAAATGATATCTTCGTTAAAACGAACGAAAATATCACGACTTAACCTAACCAATCGTCAAGGGCGTACAGTTGACCTAACTGAGCATTCAATTTAATTTATTATTATTATATTTGGTATTGTAAAGCAAAAAGCAAGCATACATGGGGGCCCTGATCTTCAGGTGATCCAAAATTTCAAATACTTTCTTTCATTTATTCCCAAACTGACGGGAAGAGAATCTTTAGGATTTTCTCCAGTAGTTTTTCAAACTTCATGGTCGGTTTTTGGTTTTAATGGATTATATAATTCCAGAAGAGATCTATGGTTTGACAAATGCTTCGGGAAACCTTCCTTAGTTTTAAACGGAAAACAACTCTAATAATTAGTACAGTCTCAGAAAAATGAGACTGTCGTGTTCGGATCACCTGAAGATTTACTGCAGTAATCAAGATTAATATTACAAATTTTCTTTTGTTAACAAAGGAATATATTACGTTGCTAAAGATTTTTTTCATTAAATTTTTCCTTCTTTTTTTACCACATTATAAATATGTTGAAAAGTGAACGTTCAGAGCGGTAGTAGTTCCACTTCAGTATTTCAGTGTTATTTGCAGATCGACAATTATATACCACAACCTTGTATTGGATTTGAATTGAATTGAATAAACTTTATTGATAAAATAAATACAATTTATTATCACCCCATCCGATCCAATTTTTTCGTTCAATTCGTGTTGGCGCATAATTGTACAAAAATTAGAATCCACGTGTGTTTCTTTGTTTCTTTCCCATCGTAACGATTAGATTTCAGACGCTTGTAAATATTCCCTAATTTACACATTATTCAGTTTATTTCTTTTGTAAAATTGTAGTGCGCAATTCTGTAGCATTACCATCGATATATATCAATTATTTATTACTGATTCAGTTATAAATGATTGTCGTGATTCGAAGTATTCGTAGATTCTTGCAATAGAGCAAGTAATAGTAACAGTTTACTAGGTTTAAAAATTGATATATCGATAGTGAAAGAGCAACCGCTCGCAAATTTATATTAAAATTCCATCCAAACTAAGAGTACAATATTAGAGTTACTTTAACTACTTATTAAGTTTTCTAGCTGCGTGAAAAAGCTGTTTCGGTTAGAATTTGGTGGTTTTTAACTGCGAAAACCGAATGAAGAGTACTACTGTTCATCCAATGTTTACCATTTTTAATACAGGTAATGAAAATTTTCATTAGAATGAAGTTTTTTATTTACGGTTGCCGCTTCGAACTTCATCATCCTTAGAGTGTGAGTAACACCGTAAATCTCTATATAGTATAAATTTTATACTCCATTGGCTAACCATGCTTATGTGAGGACAACTACAGAGTCGCCATAAAGTCCCTTTGCAGTGAAATTACAGCATATCTGTATGTTGCCCTTGTTTTACATACAAAGGGACTTTGTGGCCACCCTGTATATTAAGTATAATTTTAGGAATGTGTAGAAATGTCAATAATGTCTCGTGGTTTTTGGCTAAACTACGAAAAATACGTACATATAGATTAGATCATTAGTGATTTCAGAGAAAAAATCATCTATCTAAAAAAATTTAGGGATCACTTAAAGATCATGGCCCCCAGCCTTCGTACACCCTTGACGATTGGTTAGGTTAAGTCGTGATATTTTCGTTAGTTAGCTTTATAAGGCTAACTAAAGAAGGCTGGGGGCTTTGATCTTCAGGTGATCCAAATTTAGAAATGAAGTGAAATAATTAATGAGTGTATGAGGACGCAACAAATTCAAATTTTGCTAACTGAAGACTATTGTTGTAATAGGATAACAGATAAAGACTGAAGGATACAAATAATAACGAGTGTAATAATAAAAATTACTGATAATTTTAAATAATTTTGAGAACTCTTTTGAGTTTATGGAACTAAAAATTCGTTTACTAAGATTTTTTTTAAATATTCGAACACACACAAAAAAAAAAATTGTCAAATGCGACATATTTTATATCGTTTTAGGTTTGCACCAGTGATTTCTTTGAAAATCGCTGATGAAAAACTCTCACACAGAGATTATATATATATATATATATATATATATATATATTTATATATATATAATATATATATATATATATATGATATATATATATATTATATATTATGTAAAAGGAGAGAGAGAGAGAGAAAGAGGGGATAATCTGTATCGATGTTTCAATAGGTAGATTAAGATCAAGAGAAAATGAAATAGGCTTTTGGATTATGCATTACTGTAATTGTAAAGTCGATATCATGTATCCAAAAAGGCAGAATTTTTCCAATAGTTTCAGTAATGAGGAAGAGGAGAAGGTATTTAGGCTATGACATAAAAACGTCTTCATTGGGAATAAATTTGTTATCAATGATAATTATTTGTTGGTTTTTATAAAGTAAACTGTTACTTTTACGGCCTGTTATTAACTATAAATATATCTTTATATAGATTCGACGTATTGAAACAAGGGCTGATTTTTTCCGTCGGTGCTTCTACGGGGTTTTCTATGTTTCATTTCTAATATTTCTTTTACTTCTTAAACATTTATGGACTACACTCAAATGCAATAATTTTCTTATAGATTATTAGAAAGACGTATTAAATTTGGGAGAAATTCTTCAAAGTAACTCGAGGTTTGACAGCTCACCTCCATCTTCTGAAGTTAACACAAGGTTTCATTAAGATGATGTCAGGATTAAGTTTTTAAAACCATTTTAGGAAACTTTCATTCTCATATTTGAGGGATAAAATATTTACATGAACGTTTATTTTGCATACCATTCGTACACACACACACACACCACACACATTATCTATCTGTCTGTCTACCTATTTATCCATCTATATATATATATATATATATATATATTATATATATATATATATATATATATATATATATATATATATGAAAATTATTTCACGAAGGTAACACGTGAAAAATATTTATGATGAATAAAACCACGAAGGAAAGGAAACACAAATGGTGCTCAAGCGCTTTCGTCTAATGACATCCTCAGGAACACTGAAGTATATAAAAAGGTTAAGCCTATATATAGGTTACAGAAAGAAAAAAAGAAAAATAAATAACATACATACACACACACACACACTATATATATATATATACATATACATACATATCTATATCTACAAATACATAATACATACATACATACATATATAACAATAAACAGAGAAGTAAAAAAAAAAAAAAAAAAAAAATTAAAAATTAAAACCTTAAAGGATTACAATGAGGCGTACAGATTGTAAGGAAAAATATCGATTTTTAGCACAAGATCAAATGGATTATAAAGATACAAATTTATACTGGGACTCTGCCGGGTTTAACACAATGCTGCCTATGGTCAGGTTTCGATATATATATAAAAAAAAAAAAAAAAATAAAATGCAAATTAAAAGTTAATCGATTTTAGCACAAGATCAAATGGATTAAAAAATACAAATTTATACTAGAACTCTGTCGGGTTTTAACACATTTCTGCCTATGGTCAGGTTCGATATATAAAAAAAATAAAATGCAAATTAAAAGTTAATAAAGTAGAAGACAAGTTTACCAAAGATTTAATGTTTTACACTTCTTATCTAAGTCTGCTTTAAAGGAATTCAACATAACAGGATCGAGTTGAAAAAGACCTTTGCTTATGTTGAAGTTATTTGAAAGTTGGATAATGGGCAGACTCAAGAATATTTCTATTAACAATGTTGCTTGAATGGAATATAAAACTGAAGCATTATTCCAATCAATACAGTGGGCTAACTCTGAAATGGACAAAAAGGGCACTGGACAACTGTCCTGTTCTAACGGATATTGATGTGCTGTTTTATACGTGTGTGCAAATCCTTTCCCGTCTGACCTATGTAAAAGGAATCACATTGTTTACAACCAATTTTATAGATAATGCCTGAATTATTGGTAGGGCTATTTTTTACTATGATATTTTTCACAATATTGTTATATGAAAATACTACATTAATATCCAAAAGTTTAAGTACATTAGCAATGCCTAAAAAGCCCGGGAAAAATGGAAGTACTAAAATATTTTTTGACAAAGTACGAGTGTTATATTGACACGATAGAAAGTTCGTTTTGCCTTGTTGAGACAAGATTCCATAAACGCAGATGGATAACACAAATCACTTCCAATACCGTTGATTTTTCCAATTCGGCATCGATGTATTCCGGACTGGCGATCCTAAGGGCGCGGAGAAACATTGATGAAAATTGGCCTTCTTAATGGGGGTATCATGTCCCGAGTAAAAGTGTACGTAGGACAAATTGTTTGTCGTTTTCCGATAGATACTAAACTTAAACTTTTAATTTGCATTTTATTTATTTTTTTTTTTTTATATATATCGAAACCTGACCATAGGCAGCATTGTGTTAAAACCCGGCAGAGTCCCAGTATAAATTTGTATCTTTATAATCCATTTGATCTTGTGCTAAAAATCGATATTTTTCCTTACAATCTGTACGCCTCATTGGTAATCCTTTAAGGTTTTAATTTTTAATTTTTTATTATTTTTACTTCTCTGTTTATTGTATATATATGTATGTATGTATGTATGTATGTATTTGTATATATAGATATGTATGTATATGTATATATATATATATATATGTGTGTGTGTGTGTATGTATGTTATTTATTTTTCTTTTTTTCTTTCTGTAACCTATATATAGGCTTAACCTTTTTATATACTTCAGTGTTCCTGAGGATGTCATTAGACGAAAGCGCTTGAGCACCATTTTGTGTTTCCTTTCCTTCGTGGTTTTATTCATCATATATATATATATATATATATATATATATATATATATATATATATAAAATTAGTTTCTCAGAGAACGCTGAGTAGATGATATTGATTGTCTCTCCTTCAGATAAATGGAACGTGTCCTCCTTATAAGGAACTCGATCCAATCTATTCTAATCTCCTTACCGTGTGCAGTCTCAAGGGATAAACTTTTGTAGAAAAGAATATTTACTTACATAAAATCGCTGAACAAAGCTGTAACTGATTCTGACATTTTCAAACACTAAGCAACGAATGTTTTCGGCCGAGTGTGACGCTTGTTTCAGTTTCATCAACTACTGCCCAGAGTTTACTGCAGATGCAGCTACGCAGAAAACAAAGACTTCCTGAAATATTAGCCTCTATTGTCTCAAATCACTCATACAAGAAGTTTCAATATCTTTTCTTGTATCTAAAGAAGTTATTTATTATTAAAAGGAATTATTATATCATCTAACAAGAAACTTTGATACCCCCCCAAAAAGAAAAAACTCCCCCCAGAATACACCCTCGAAAAAGAAATTAGACGTTCTAAATTTCCAAAGTTTTATTATGAGTGCACTGTCCATACTCAGTCTTTATTTGTCATTCCATTAACTTTACACACCCTTCAGCTATATTTAATCAAATTTCAGACGTTGTGAACGTAACTTGAGATTAATAGAGGAAAGTTAAGGATTTTCAGGAACTTTTATACCAATCGACTCGAAAATTGTGGAAAGATTAAAAAATGAAAATCGAAATTAATCAAATTATATCCAAACACAAAAATTAAACAAAAAACAGAAAAAAAAAACCTCGAAAGAAAACCTCGACGTCTCTTATTTTGGTTACACTCTGTCGAAAAGGAAACATTCACGTCGTCAATTCATTAAAAAAACTTTTTTTAGATTTGGAGGAAAAATTTTTTTTCAAAAATCTTCAATTCATATACATTTGGAATAGCTTTTCCTGAACGTCAGCAATCGATGATAGGAAAAGTAAAAATAAGGAAAATATAATCTCAGCAAAGGAAAAAATTAAAGAGCAAATTCATTGTCAGTCACATCCTATAAAAAGGTAATAAAAATTTCTATATTCATAAGTTTCTGCAAGAATCTCTCTCTCTCTCTCTCTCTCTCTCTCTCTCTCTCTCTCTCTCTCTCTCTCTCTCTCTCTCTCCATATATATATATATATATATGCTTGACAAAAATAAATAGAAAGTACGATGATTCTCCTCAAGAACAAATGGCGAAGCTCATGAATAGAGTGCCAGAACTTGTGTCACCTTTACATAATGGAAAGGAGAAAGCAAAATACGATCCTAAATATATTGATTCAATAAATGTGTTACTATTTATCCACTTTCATTATCAAATCAAAGAACTACGGAAAAACCGAAGGTATCTATTTGCTTTTGTCAACTCTGTATATATATATATATATATATATATATATATATATATATATATATATATACAGGGTGTCCCGTAAGTCTGGACCCATAGGGAAAAATAATAAAATTACAAAATAGTCCAAAAATTTATTTATAATATTTTTTTATTATTTTTATTATTATTTTTATTATTTTTTTATTATGATCTTACTCCGCTGGAGTTTTATTTGTGGGGCCACTTGAAAGCCAAAGTGTACGAGGTCAAACTTCAGAACATTTTCCACCTTAAAGCACGCATTGTGGAGGCGTGTGAAATTTCTGCGACTGTGATTCAGAAAGTGCTGTCGCAGTGGAGATTGCGTCTTCAACTATGTGTGCGACACAACGGCGGACACTTTGAACAGATTATGTAATAAATTTTTGGACTATTTTGTAATTTTATTATTTTTCCCTATGGGTCCAGACTTACGGGACACCCTGTGTATATATATATATATATATTATACGTAAAGAACGACGCTTTATAGGAGAACATTCCGCGCAAGATGAGGAGGGAGAACTGACCGGCAATCGGAAGATCCCGGGTTCGATTCCCGGGTGGTTAACTCATTTTTTCATTTGTTCGTTCTCCCTCCTCATCTTGCGCGGAATGTTCTCCTATACAAGCGTCGTTCTTTACGTTAATTATACTGCGTGTTCTTTGCAGTTGAAATGTGTGTATAATATATATATATATATATATATATTAGGCTAAGATTACGAAATTTTAGGTTATGTATCGAATACAATATTCATAATTCCAATATTGCAGTACAAAATAAAAAATATAAACAGAAATCAATATGGAGAAGTTAAACTACGACAAAAGGCATAAATTCTTTCTTTACAAATTATCAAACATCACGTGAAACATGAGAACCAACGCAAATGTGAATTGCAAAGTAGGAAGAGAGTAAATGTTACATGACGTCTTCAATTTTCCATCGAGCTGAACAGTACTCAATAGCGTATTTATAGCAAAGAACTCATAATTCCATATTATAGACTGAGCTACGCTGAGACTCTATTATAAACGTATTTATACAGTCGAAGGTTTATATACAGTAGGTGAATTTAATGATATTTACTCTCTGTAAGACGTTATATAAACGAATTCTTCTTTCATACTGAAACGTATGGTTAAACATTTCAAGTAACTCACAGGCTTTCCTAATTGGTTTCCTTTAAACAATTTTATGTACACGAAAAACGTAAAATATAAACTGACACTCTTACTGTATATATATATTAAGTAAGAGACAGGACCCATATTGCATGTACACTATTAGTTACTTCTAAAATAAGATAAGAAATTACATACAATAATTCAAGGTATCAGGTACAGTATAATGCTAAAAATACAGCGTTCCCATTGTTTTGGACGTGTTCTGTAGTATGGGATTATATCCACTTCATCGACAAGACCAAAACATCGACACTATAAAACTAAAGTAAGCTAACTTAACCTAACTAACTAATCTAACGTAACCTAATCTGACTTAGCGTAACCTAACTTATCTTAACCGAACTTAATTTAACCGTGTCGATTCAACGCAGTCAGATGTTGCAAGGCCGGTAGTATGTCGGTGATTGGTTGACGTCCTACAGAACGTAACCGAAACTTTGGAAACGCTGTATTTTTTTGGATGGGCAATGACAATTGCATTATACTGTACAATGTTGAAAGAACATCCAAAATCGGAGTTATTTAATAATGTGTACTTCGGTTGCGTTTAATATAATCATTTCAAGACGTATTCAGTTCCTCAAAAAATAAATGGACTCCAAAATGCGAAGATTTTAATTTTTTTGCTCTATCAAGGATTTTAAACTACAGAGTGTGAGTGGATGATTTTAAAAAATACAATAATCACGAACAGGAGATTTGGTTTGTTTGTTTAATGGGTGGTTAGTCCTGGAGGAGGCTTCTGTGTTCATCCACACGTAATTTATAATGGCGAGTTGAGCTCCCAATGTAAGCCGCGTTACAGCAGTTACATCTGTGAACAAGCATAGGTTCCGTTGTGTCTTATTTATGGTTATATATGGATTTGATATTATACTTATTGTTGAACTTCAATCTAAAACTGACTTGAGGAAACGGAGGTTGACAGTTTAAGGAGCCCTTATTCAGGAGCTCTGATATATTCAAAATAGGGCATGCTAATGTATCCCAAATCTTCATTTACAATAGTTATGAGGTGTTTGGGGGTTATACATGTTGCTTAAAAAAGTCTCTTAAATGTTTTCAAACAGACTGGAAGGGTACCCATTTTTTCCCTTTGCGTTCTTTGAGGAAGGCCTACATAAGTCTATCCTTTTCCCTATCCTCTTTGGGCATCCCTCGAAGATTGTTTAAATGTATGACAGATTCTGTTAACTTTACCTTGTCGTACTGTAGTGGCTAACGCCCTCACCTTCTTATCAAGAGGTGGTGAGTTCGAACCTTGGTGGGGGGTAATTTTTGCATTATGCAAGATCATGCGTGTTTATGCACAATATTCCGTGTGTGTGTATGTGTATGTATATATATATCCAGGTTACTGGCTGGAAGCCAGGCTGAACGTGTTCGGCCAGGGAAAGGGCAAAGGAGAGTTATATACTAAATACAAGCATCGTATACAGCTTCTAAGATGTATGCTGTACCGGCTCCGAAGTTTCTCCACCCCCACTCAGTTGCTGTCTCTGTATAGGGGTCTTATCCGCCCCTGTATAGGGTATGCTTCTCATGTGTGGGTTGGCTCAACCCACACAGCTCTACTTGACCGGGTGGAATCAAACTCCTTCCGTTTCATCAATTCTCCACCCCTTCAATCCCTCTCTCTTCGCCACAATGTTGCCTCACTCTCTCTTTACTATCGCTTTTATAAGGACACTGCTCTTTTGAACTCTCTAACTGCACGCCTCCTCCTTTAAGGAGAGCACGCAGTACCAGACTTTCGACACATTCTCATTCCTTTTCTGTCCAACTCTCTAAAGCAAGGGTTAATCGGTATTTTGAATCTTTCATCTACTCAACCGGTCAACTCTGGAATAATGTTTCTCAGTCCACCTTTCCCCCTGTCTGAGACCTCCACTCTTTCAAATGTAGAGTGTCCAGGCATCTCAAAAACTGAACCTTCATTTTGTCTCTCTTTTTCCTCTATGCGGGAAGGCGTTTTTGCGGGCATTCGCTCTAAGCTCCTCTTTCCTGCATAAAAAAAATAACTTCCTATCAATTAATTAATGTTTAATAATTAACTAAGAATAATTATCTAGCGTTTGCATCAATGAGAATAAAAGTGGAATTATTGACTTGCTGTGAATTCCTTCATCGGCATTAGTCTACAATAAGTGATTCACTGATCCACACATTAATCCTATACCGCCTCTCGGTTCATCCACTCAATCAACTTGAAATATATATATATATATATATGTTACGCGTAACGTGGATAGTTGCCTAGTGTTGACATTATGCAAGACAAGATATTGCCTAATACTTACTTACTCTATGTTACTTACTAATATTGATGTTAGAAATGTCCACATTACGCGTAACATGTTACATAACCTAACCTAACCTAACCTAACACTAGGTTAGGTTAGGTAACATATTTTACGCGTGTATCAACATTAGGTAGTTAGGTAATAGCTTGCATAATGTCAACATCAGGCAACTATCCACATTACGCGTAACATATATACCTTACCTTACAACCTCACAAAGTTTACGCGCGATGATTTCTCATTTCACGAAGGTCGAGCTTGTCGCCCCTCCTCTCGAGTTGGCCTGGTGACGTAGTGAGTTGGATTCTTGCGCTCTCCACCTCACATAGCCAGGTACGCCCGGCTCATCGGGGATTGTTCTGAGCCAGGCGTCTAGTCTTCTTTTGAAGATTTCCACTGCAACTCCCTTCGTGTTTCTTAGGTCTTTGGGCAACTGATTAAACAGTTTTGGTCCTCTCACTACAAAACTATTTTCTTTCAGGGTTAAGGATGTTCCCTGTCTCGCCTTCAATTTGGGAATACGACACAGTCTACCGCTCCTACTTTCCACCGTTGTTTGGGGAGTTATAGGATTCAGAGTAAGATTAGGGACTAGTTTCTCCATTATTTTCCAAGTGTAAATAATGGTGTATCTCTCTCTTCTCCTTTCCAGTGAATATAGGTCTAGTTCTCGTAACCTTTCCCAGTAATTTAGTTCTTTGCACCCATTGATCTTGGCTGTGAAGCTTCTATGGATCCCTTCCAGCTGTCTAATGTCTTCTTTTTTATATGGGGATGTTAGGACCGAGCAGTATTCCAATTTGGGTATTATCAGGGTTTTCAGTAGAGGAATCATTATCTTCCTATCCCTTCGTTTAAAGGTTCTCAATATCTGACCCGTTATTCTCTTTGCTCTGTTCACTGCTATCTTATTTTGTGTTTCAAATTTCGCATCATCTGTCATTACAACCCCTAAATCTTTTGCTCTGGAATTTCTCTGAATTTCCCGTCCATTTGGGGTATAATATTCTATGAATTTTAGGTCTTCTCTTTTTCCGTACCGTAATAGCTGAAATTTCTCGATGTTAAACTTCATATTGTTGTCTTCCGTCCACTTGTAGATTCTGTTTATGTCGGTTTGTAGAGATCCTATGTCTTCTGGGTTTCCTATTTTTCTACTGATCTTTGTGTCATCCGCAAAGGATGTTACAGTGCTGTCTCTGGTAACGTCCTCATCTATGTCAGTTAGCATGATTATGAAGAGTAGTGGAGTTAATACTGTTCCTTGTAGTACCGAGCTGAGGACCTCTGATTCTGATGAAGATACGCCTTGTACTGTAACGACTTGCCGCCGCTCACTAAGGAAATTATATATCCATTTCCCTACTTTTCCTGCTATTCCCATATATTTCAGTTTATGTATTATGATTCCGTGCTCACACTTGTTGAACGCTTTAGCAAAGTCTGTGTATATTACAACATAGTTTTCATTACTTTCAAGTGAATCAATAATGTTGTAGTAGTGTTCCATTAGTTGTAATAGGCATGATCTGCCTGACCGAAACCCGTGTTGGTTATTATTGAATTTTTTCTGAGTTTCGAAAAAGTCATAGATCTTGTCTAACTATTCTAACTATATATATATATATTAGTGATGTAGCGGATGTCATTTTTTTCACATCCGCGGATGCGGATGTCTGATTTCAACATCCGCGGATGCGGATGCGGATGCGGATGTCTACATTTTCGTTATTTTTTAGGATATATTCGAGATTTGTTGTGTTTAACGTATATAATAAGTTATTATATAGAGAGAGCTGTAGCTATAATGTAGTATAATTGATTAATTGTACAATAATTGCTGTACTTTTCTCTGAACATATAAAATAATATCAAGCATCTAACTAATATAGAAATCAATTAGTGAATTCGTCTGCAAATAAATTCGTTATATTTTGTTGAGTTTCAGCCACAATTAGAAACCATAATTGTGTTACCAGGATGCGGGACGTGAACCCAACTCAAATGCACCCCACCGACCTCTTTCCCCAACCTCCACCCTTATAGAAAGAGATCTTTAATTAGCTTGATAACTATTTATATTAAGTTTAAAGTTTTATTAGGCATATTTATAAATGAGTAATTAAAATAAAGTAAACTAAGATGTTCATCGTTTAATGTTCAAACTTAATTATAGGAAGGTTATGCTTAAGGAACATTAATTTTTCTGCCTTTTCTGCTGCCAGTCTGTTTCTCTTTTCATCATATATTAATCCAGCACTGCTAAATAATCTCTCGCTTGGTACGTTTGTTGGAGGACAGTCTAAATGTTTCCTTGCAAGTTTACTCAAGTATGGATAGATATTCTGCGTATTTTTCCACCAACTAATAGGATTGTCACATGCAGCCAGGCGTTTTTCTTGGTGATAGCTCTCGATCATTTTTACTACATCTTTTGACATCGCGTAGGTCTCGTCATTGCTGCTTGACTCAAGAAACTGAGAGACAGATTCTGTGATAGATTTGCTTGTTGAAGGTGTTGGTTCTGTCACTGAAACTTTTATTCTTTTGGTGGGTGGCGAAGCGACAGATTCAAGAGATTGAAGCTCTTCAACTGCTTTGCCAAGTGATGATTTAACTCGTTCTAATGTACTAGGTGAAAATAACTTAGCTTTGTAACGTGGATCTAAGTAGGTTGCAAGAGAGTAACTTCATACAAGAACAGCCTCTCGTCTTGTCGCTTGCATCACTTTTGCGCACAATGAACTAGTTCTATTAATATAGTAGAATTTGATAATTTCCGCTTATTAATGACATTTTATCTCAACGGTCCACATCCGCACGACATCCGCAGTCCAAAGTGCGGATGCGGGTGCGGATGCGGATGCGAGAAAATGCGCGGATGTTCCGCGGATGCGGATGTGACCTACATCACTAAATATATATATATATAATATAGAGTCCAATTATATATATTTATATATATATATATATATATATATATATATATATATATAATAAATAAATATTTTTATTCTTTTGAATCTTTTAAAATAACTTTTAGCTAAAATTCTAATTATACTTTTAAATTTAAAAATGTTATTCCAGGATTTTGCAGAAAGTAGAAAAGCTAATTATTTATTACTGAGTGGAAGAGTGAGTGCGTGATTCACCTTCAAATATTTATAAGTCGTGGAAGAGCTATTTTAATATTTTTTTTTTTTTTAAAGATGAGTCATCCACTCAAAACCTCCAATCAGTAATAAATGAATAGTTCTTCCACTTTCTGAAAATAAAAAAATTCATGGCGGACCTTTTTAAAATTTTAATTTTTTAGTTTTATCTTGAAATTATATTTTAATTTTTTTTTTAGAATTAATTAATGTGTATTTAATTTAGAATTAAGGCACTGGAAGCAGAGCAACATTAATAAATGTTTATAACACACACACACACACACACACACCGCGCCTCGGTGGTGTAATGGTTAGCGTCGCTGACTACGAATCCATCAGCCCTGGGTTCGAGACCCGACGGCAGCCGGCGCGCAGCAAAACCCAGCTGTTCATCCTTCCACACAATAAAGAAAGTGGTTGGTAGATAAATGGGTACCCTAAGTGGCCTAGTGGTTAAGACGCTGGGCTGCTGATGGGGCGTGGTTCGGATTCCACGTTAAACTGTAGGTCTAAGGTGGAGTGAAAAGCTTGACCTTCGTCAGAATGAACAATTCGGGCGGAAGCTAACCAAAGGTTATATATATATGTTGTTACAGGGTGTAACAAAAGTCCGTTCTAATAAGGAAATAAGATATAACAGAATTGATCGTGATAAAACACAATTATCGTTACTGGAGCGACAAAAATCCGCATTGAGTTGAAGATACACATTCGCAGGTTGATCTCAGGATTTCGGTATGGACAAGAATTCATAGCGGAACCATCATAGGACCATACTTTTTTGATGAAACCATGAGTGGGGATTCTTACTTGAACAACATTCTGGAGGGAATTTTGCAAAAGTACATTAACGAAATGTTTTGATGGACTGGATTGATTCACTGGATTAATTATTAAGTTGAGTGTATTTTTTGTAATGTAGTGTTGAAACTAATTTCTCGTTCAATTCTCTTATTTCTTATTTCCTTATGAGAACGGACTTTTGTTACACCCTGTATATATACAGGGTGTTTCATAACATGTGGAACGCATTTTCAGGTTGGATTCAGGATCTGAAAAAATGAAAAAGTTTATATAAACATATGCCCGATATCGTTTTGTTTCCGAGTTACAGCCCGTTTTGTGTTCCAGCAATTCTTTCCGACACTGCTTGCCGACAATGTTTGTGAGTGTCTACGAGACTTATTTCATGTATGGCCTTGCCGATTGTAATGTTTCGTACACTCTATGACATGTTTCAATATCGTTGAGTGTAGAGCCATCAGTCAGTCAGAGGTGCATCGCGGTGTTTCACTGTTCGTATTTGTAACCTCTTACTGTGAATAAGTGCAGTCCAGTGAAAAAAAACCTTAAAAGTTTTTGTGCTATTCAGTGATAGTGTGCATTTGAAGTGAGAATGGAGGCTTATTCAAACAGAGAAATGGCAGAGAGTGTAATGTGGCCGCAGCAAGACGTCTGTATGCGGAAAAGTTTCCGAATCGCCGTCTGCCAGATAAGAAGACCTTTCAGAGAAGAGACGAGCGTCTTGGTGATACAGGATTATTCAACAAGCTAGTTTCAGATGGTGGTAGACCAATCAGCGCCAGAACTGTTGAGTTGGAGGAGCGGGTCCTGAATCGTGTGGAGGAACATCCTGGTGTCAGCACCCGAAGGATAGCAGCAGCAGAGGGTGTAAGATACACAATTGTGTGGAGAATTTTACGGAACAACAGCTTTACCCATACCACATTCAGAGAGTACAAGGACTTACTGAAGCTGATTTCCCACCACGAGATACTTTTTGTACTTGGTTCCTTCAACAGTGTGCTCGCGATCCTCTCTTTCTATCCTCTGTCTTGTTTTCTGATTAGGCTGCCTTCACAAGAAATGGCGTGATTAATTTTCTCAACACTCACCACTGGGCCGAAGAGAATCCGCATGCCATCATCCAGCCAAGACACCAACAACAATTTAGTATCAATGTATGGGCAGGACTTATTGTCGACAACTTAATCGGTCCTTTTGTTTTGCCTGGAAGATTAACAGGAGAATCGTATTCCAATTTTTTAAGGAATGATTTAAGCGATTTACTATATGAAGTTCCTCTTGGTGTCCGACGTCGTGTGGTTTATGCATAATGGCGCTCCGCCTCATTTTAGTCAAGTAGCCAGAGACTATTTGGATGATCATTTCCCTGATAAGTGGGTAGGCCGTGGAGGACTCATTGCGTGGCCTGATCGCTTCCCGGACCTGAATCTACTCGATTTTTACTTGTGGGGGTCATCTGAAATCCATCGTTTACGTGACACCCATTAACAACGTTGAAATGCTTCGCCAACGTATGGAACAAGGATGCCAGAAAATCTGAGCAATACCTGGAAAGTTTGAACGCGTCAGGCAGTCTATGACGAGGCGTGTTCAGGCGTGTATATATATATATATAAATAAACTGAACGGAAGAAAAAACGGCCCACTTGGAATATCGCGAAAAGCAAATAAGTGGGCAAGCTTCTGTTTATAAAAGTTTTATTCTTCCATTAGTGGGAGTAGGCATTTGCGTTTAGTAACAGATAGACTTCTAATTCTTTTGGGTTTCAGAATTGGACATTTACAATGGATTTGAGTGCCGTGAATGTCGCAAGAGTCGTCGCCCTAATTGAAGATGGTTGGAGCCAGCGTCACGTTGCCGATGCACTAAGAATTCCAAGAACAACGGTTCGACGTGTCTACCAACGTTATGTAGAGACAGGAGAGTACACCCGAAGACCAGGATCTGGAAGATCGCGCTGCACATCTGCCCGTGACTATCGTTTCATCGTCTTAAATGTTTTACAAGATCGTCGCTTGACTGCCACAAACGTCCGCAATGAGCTGGAAAGATCTCGAGACATCAGTGTATCGGAGCGAACCGTTAGAAGGAGACTTATGAAAAGTGGCTTACATGCTAGACGTCCAGCAATGGGTCCGGAATTGCTCCCACACCACCGCAATGCTCGTCTTGCTTTCGCTCGTGAGCATGTCAATTGGACTCCTCCAAAAGCACCCTCTCCGTAAAAGTGTACGGGGCGAATCTTTCTCCTGTTCTCCACACTCTTTCCCGTTCATCGGATGTTCGAAGATTAAGTCTTGATTCGTCCGTGAACAATACTCGCTCCTATTGGACCATACTCCAATTGACATGCTCACGAGCGAAAGCAAGACGAGCATTGCGGTGGTGTGGGAGCAATTCCGGGCCCATTGCTAGACGTCTAGCATGTAAGCTACTTTCCATAAGTCTCCTTCTAACGGTTCGCTCCGATACACTGATGTCTCGAGATCTTTCCAGCTCATTGCGGACGTTTGTGGCAGTCAAGCGACGATCTCGCAAAACATTCAAGACGATGAAACGATAGTCACGGGCAGATGTGCAGCGCGATCTTCCAGATCCTTGTCTTCGGATGTACTCTCCTGTCTCTACATAACGGTGGTAGACACGTCGAACCGTTGTTCTTGGAATTCTTAGTGCATCGGCAACGTAATGCTGGCTCCGTCCATCTTCAATTAGGGCGACGACTCTTGCGACATTCACGGCACTCAAATCCATTGTAAATGTCCAATTCTGAAACCCAAAAGAATTAGAAGTCTATCTGTTACTAAACGCAAATGCCTACTCCCACTAGTGGAAAAAAAGTGGCACTAGCAATCTAAGATCAACTGAATGTCAGACTGTCAAATTCTTAAAAGAAGTCGAAAATTCGTTACAGCTAGTGTGTTCGCAGATGACGTTGTTTTGTCTCGTTATTTGGTTGCCCCATAGACTATATTTTCAAATTTTAAAACTTTTATAAACAGAAGCTTGCCCACTTTTTTGCTTTTCGCGATATTCGAAGTGGGCCGATTTTTCTGCCGCTCAGTATTATATAATATATATATATATATATATATATATATATATATATATATATATATATATATATATATATATATATATATATATATATATATATATATACAGGGTGTCCCATAAGTCCGTCATCATAGGAAAAATAATAAAAAAAGGCAAAACGAAAGCTTTTATTTACAGAACGTGCTCAATATGTCCACCATTGTTTTCAATACACAAATTCAGACGTGATACCTAGTCAGCAAGCACACGGTGAATGATGTCAGGAGTAATGGTGTTACATGCCCCAATAATGCGCTGCCGCAAATGTTCAACACTCCTAATTTTCTCTGCGTATACCAGCGCTTTCAAGTGGCCCCAGAGATAAAATCTAGTAGCGTGAGATCCGGGCTTCTAGCTGGCCATTCCACAGGCCCTCGACGTCCTATCCAATGACCAGGGAACTGTTGGTACAGGTATTCCCTTACTTGGGTGCTGTAATGTGCAGGAGCGCCGTCTTGCTGGAACCATGTTGGGAAATTTCCTTCTTCGTTCAAGACACTAGGAAATGCTTCTTCCTTGAGCATACGTAGGTAGGTGCCTCCAGTGACATGTTCATCGAAAAAGAGGGGGCCTATGATGCGATCCTTCCAAATGCCACACCATACCATCACCCGAGATGCACCTTGTTCCTTTGAAAAGGTATACCAGTGAGGGTTGTTTTGAGACGAGTAGCGGGTGTTCTGTCGATTTACCTCACCATTTCCATAAAAAACAGCCTTGTCACTGAGCAGAATGGTGGACGGGAAATTGGCATCCCGAGCATATTGTTCCGTAGCCCATTCACAAAATTCCATCCGCCGCGCAGGTCGTGATCATCTTCGCTTAATTTCTGTAGGATCTGAAGTTTATATGAACTATGGTTTGTAGAAATAGAAAAATATGAATTTCGCCTATGATGCCGGACTTATGGGACACCCTGTGTATATATATATATATATATATATATATATATATGTATATATATATATATATATATATATATATATATATATATCGTTTAAGCATATACAAGGTCTTCCTTCTCGAGTGCATTTTCTCTCTTTTACTTCGATTTATCTTTTATGCTTTATTTTCTCAGTAAGTTCACTGTCCTTTGATGTCATTTGTCTCCTTTTTGTCCCAATATTTATCCTAATTTTACTTTCCTTCCTTGGCTGTTTCTCTTTTGTTTTCATTTTCTCCTCCTTTAACCCTCTAAAAACTTTTTTAAAATCAGATTAAAAGTCCGTCCACATCTTTAGAAAATTTGGTGCACTTTCGCGAAAACGAGAAAAAGTAGTCAGTCAACAGATTTACATATAAAAATCAAAATTTTGAGCTTCGCTTTCAAAGCCAAAGGGTCAAAATTTGTGAAGTTGAATTCTAAGTGTACGTGGTCCTCCCGACTTTAAAATAAATGTTGAGCACGCGATGTCTGAAAAATATCTGTTAAAATCTTTGAAGTACGAATTTATTTACATGTTATAATAAGAACGTGCTCAAACAGACTTGGTAAACGTAGTTAGTTGTCTTGCATAGTGTGTTTGTGTGTGTGTAGTTGTGCGCATCAGGACCATTCACCTACACGCAACTAAATTCCAGATGTAACTTTTGGTAAAAGTTACATCTGAAAGCTTTCATTTCATAACCGTGTATAAAATTTTGTAGAAGCATGAAGGAACTAGGTTAATCGGTATATTTTTGGACTGCACTCCTTAAAAAGAGTTACCTATAAGTTACACACCACTTACACACTTTAATGTAACTTTATGTAATACTGAAATCAGTATGTTTTTTTTAAAGGTTTTCTTCGAAAAATATATTTCGTCTCACAGACAAAGTTCTGAACTGTAGTTTTGTTTTTCATTTACCTTCAGTCTTATGTATGAGGTCATAATGGGTCGTAGGTCATAAGGTAATATTATATTTATCTTGTTATATTCTTCAGTATTTTAAGTATCTATGGGTGCTTTAATTACTAGGTTTATTAATTTCTAAGTATTGTTTATACCATGCACGATTTTGATATTACTTATTTACCACTTTCTGTGCTTCAATTTTACTTCAAAAATATTATTTATTTGAAAAATATGCCCGAAAGTTACACGTGCAAAAGTTACATGAAAATTACTAACAAAAACATTACGGCAACGTTACGGAGAAAAGTTACATTCAGTAAAGTTGCACGAAGTTTCGTTAGAGTTACTGATAAGAAAATTACAGAATTGTTATGCAGAAGTACGCGTAACAGTAATGTGAATATACGTTAATATGTAGACTTTACTGTGCTAATATATCCTATTTAATAAGCTTCTCCGAGATAGTAAGATACGTGCGTCTTTCTTAATGAAGCAATATTACTGACGAATGATTTAAATCCGAGTCATAAGTTTTGCTATATTCCGTTTACATCGCAACAGTTGTTCTGCATAATATAATTTACATGTTTTACTCTGACATATTTGCTTTTTTACTACTCCGAATGTAAATGAATAAAAGTATTCACAAAGGTTGAAAAGCTTTCTTCTCCCAAAGGGAGAAGTATTACACATATCAGAAATAAGTTATATGGGATCACCTGAAGATCAGGGGCCCCCCAGCCTTCTTTAGTTAGCCTTATAAGGCTAACTAATGAAAATATCACGACCTAACCTAACCAATCGTTAGGTCAACTGTACGCCCTTGACGATTGGTTAGGTGAGGTCGTGATATTTTCGTTAGTTAGCCTTATAAAGCTAACTAAAGAAGGCTGGGGCCCTGATCTTCAGGTGATCCAATATATATACCGAAAATGCAAGATAAAAATGTAAATAAATTAAATTCGATATTAAAAAACAAAGATTGCACCAGTAGAAAACAGATTACTAGAAAACTTAATAAATTGTACCATAACAAAGAAATGTTGGTAAAAAAACTGGAATTCATTGAAACAGAAATTACTACTACTACTACTATACTACTACTACTACTACTACTACTACTACTACTATACTACTACTACTACTACTACTAATAATAATAATAATAATAATAATAATAACAATAATAATAATAATATTGAGAGCTCTTCCTCATTTTTGCTTTCTTTATTCGACTTCCTGACATTTCGTTCATATACTATGAACATTTTCAGATCTTTTTTTGTTAGTAATTCACCCTGGAGAAAGACAATACTTAATGAAGGCTTCTCATGGGTATATAAGCGAAACGTCAGAAGTCGAAAAAAATGAGAGCAAAAAGGAGGAGGAAGAAGAAATCTCAAAATTTATAACTAAAGAATTTATATATTTCAGTTATTTAATAATAACAAAAAAAAACAAGAAGAAAAAGAAGAAAAAGAAGAAGAAAAAAAAAGAAGAAGAGGAAGAAGAAGAGAAGAAGGACAACAACAACAACAACAACAACAAATAAAGGAAGAAGAAAGAGAGGTGACTAACATGCATTCAAAGAATATTTCATCTCTTTTTGCAGAGAGAAAAGGGGAAAAGCTTTCTGATAATGAAGTAAATAGCGTCGTATACCAATTTAATTGTTCTGAAGAAGGACGTAACTCTTCCTACATTGGTCATACGACGAATATCCTTCGTTTAAGAATGCAACGAAACAAATACAAACCAAGCAAGATATACGAATACATAAAAAGTGAATACGGAAAATTACCAACTAATGAAATCTTAAATCATTTTAAAATTATAGAACGAACTGAGCGATTCAACGATCGACGAAGAGACGAATCACTTTTAATTAAGAAATTCAGACCAGAAATTAACATTAAATATAATGAAATGCTAAACTTTCTAAACAGATTCTGTTAAAATATTTGTTCAGTGTCCAAAATCATAGAAGAAAATGCTTGCAATTCTAAATTACATGTTCTTACGTAAATGCGATTAGCTTTGCGCAAGTTTATCTCTTTTGTTTAGCTGTATTTCAATGTTATTTTTTACTTTAAATTTTTAAAAAGTGTACCATTTTCGGGAAATTGTCTGAAGTGTGCAGACGAAACGTTGGACTTAAAATGAACAAAACAGTAATTTTGTTATATTGAACAATAGTCCTCAAGAAGATTTCTTTAGTTCAAAGAAATGTTTTTCGAACTTTAGAGAAGGCCTCAAAAAAAGTATATTAAAGTAGAAGCCCATTTAACCTTTCTACAACACCAATCAGAAGAACAACAACAACAACAACAACAACAACAAGAATAACAAGAACAAGAAGAAGAACTGGAAAACAAGCAATCAAAGAATATTTCAGCTCTAAAGAAAGAAAAACTCAAAACCGATGTAATGCAGCATCTCTGGTAAAAAAAAAAAAAAAGGACAATTCGTTAACGGAGTATCCTAAAGAAATATCCGACCTATTAACAAAAACAATAAGAAACAGTTTTCAGTGTTCCAAATCCTGGAAAAGAGTATAATTGACGACATTCAGAGAATCCTGTTTTCAAGAAGAAAGGGGAAAATGGAAAGCTGACTGACACTGGATTTACACCAGGAGATAAGTAAGCACTATCGGTAGCGTGAAAACGCACTCAGCAGCTGGGTCCGATAATATTGAGAGCGGTTCTCGATGAAAAGAGCAAAAATGGAATAAGAAAATCCATGTACACAGAGAGAAGTTTTCGAGTGAGATTCCTAGTTGTTCTATGAAGATTATTTAAATTAATATGTTCCTAGTCATTTAGCCTAAATTTACAAAAAAATGTCGCAGAATCATTATCAAATTGACTACCTTCACTCATACAAAAATTATCCATAATTTTTTCGCGTTGAACTATTTGTCATTGTGAATGTATCCTCAAAAATGTGGTACATTTCATGATAGCTTAAAAACTAATTGCTGAATCTACTATAGAATTAGTGCCTACAAGCTTCTTTTTGTCGTTTCCAAAATCTCGCTAGTAGTCAGATTAATTTTCTGAAATCGACTTGGATAATGAGGTTTATATCATATATTAATAATTTCTAACTAGTCAATTCAACATTATTTGACTAATAACTAAAATTTACTAGTATATCATCTGATTACCCTACTTTTTAATGGAAAAAGTGTATCTCACTACCCTTGTTGGTATCATTATAGTAATAGCGTATTGTCTATTAACTAAGATTTATTGACTTATTACCTGACCACTTCACTTGTTAACGAAATACAATGCACCCGACTACCATCAAATATTTCACTAGATTTATCTGACTCTTGGTAATATAGTAACTAAGATTTATTAATATATGATATAAACCTCATTATCCAAGTCGATTTCAGAAAATTAATCTGACTACTAGCGAGATTTTGGAAATGACAAAAAGAAGCTTATAGGCACTAATTCTATAGTAGATTCAGCAATTAGTTTCTAAGCTATCATGAAATGCACCACATTTTTGAGGATACATTCACAATCACATAAAGAAAAAATAACACCCAAATATCGTTAATAGTTTCGCTTTATTTTGAAGATGAGTCTGCTCTTCACATACTCTGTAAAACATTCAATATAACCCCAGGTACATACAGTAATTGGTCTAGTCTCCTTTTAACAAAATAGTCAAGTGGCACTTTTTTTTTACTACATTGCCGAAACTGATCTTCATCGACCAGATTTGTTAATCCGGAAATAATTGGTCGGCAAACATGAAATAATTTTAATTTTATTTATGATATACTATTTGTCAACTTGTAAAAAGAAGATTTTATCTACGAAATTCGGTTAACTTCGGTACATATTCATTATAAATTCCAGAGCTGAAAATTGTTTTTCAAAATACAGAAAAATGAACTTCAGAGGTATAAATTTGGTGAGCAAAATAATGCTTATATTTGTTTGCATTCAGAGAACAATTTTGCCTCATTATTTAGTTATCATTCGTGTTCAGACCAAAGGACAATATTGCTGGTGTTTGTTCACTGCAATTTCAACCTTGCAAACGAATTAAAAATGGCTTTGATACTGATGGACATACGTGTTCTCCTTGTAATACAAACACAAAATACCGTAGTTATTTTTGATCGAGATTGGTACAGTTACCCGCATATGTAATGTTCCTCGCCTCGTAGGCGACTCCGTACATGTGGCAACGGCGCAGTGATAGTCAAGGTACTCTAACTGGGGGAAGGTGGGGTGGAGGGGGTACAACCGAGTCCAACAACATATAACATTGACATAGAGGTAATTATAATGTAATGTCTGTGTTCATAAAGATAAACAATTAATATGATCGTGAGCAGCGTTGAACTCCATGTAGTTTACTAGTCTTATACAGTAATAATGTTCCATTATGATTACTGCAAGTCTATATGAACAGCTACCGCAATGCAACTTTTTATATACTAGTGAATTTGAACCAAAAATAGACATTACACAACCAACCTCCACACTCCCTCATTTCCCTTTATTAGTATTATTAGCTTTATTAGTATTGTTACATAATGATTTAATATATGCGAGACTGGTGGGTGGGGAAGGGGAATGAGGGAGTGTGGAGGTTGGTTGTGTAATGTCTATTTTTGGTTCAAATTCACTAGTATATAAAAAGTTGTATTGTGGTATCTGTTCATATAGACTTGCAGTAATCATAATGGAACCTTATTACTATATAAGACTAGTAAACTACATGAAGTTCAACGCTGTTCACAATCATATTAATTGTTTATCTTTATGAACACAGACATTACATTATAATTACCTGTATGTCAATGACTGCACATACAAATGTCCTTTAGATATATATATCTGTGTTATACGTTGTTAGACTCGGTTGTCCTCCTTCCACCCCACCTTTCCCCAGTTGGGGTACCTTGACTATCACTGCGGCGTTGCCACATGTACGGAGTCGCCTATGAGACGAGGAACATTACATTTGCGGGCAACTGTACAATTTAGGGTGGATCACTTTTCACTTTTTTTTAAAAATTAGAGCTGGTCAAAGTTTTTCCCATGATTTGGTTCAGTGGAAATACACTGACACCATTTTTACCAAAATCGATCAATATTTAGGGGTCGCGCATCGACCTTGAAAATTTCAATTTTGGAAATTTGGCCAAATTGACAATTTTTTACTGAATAAAGATAAATCATCAAATGTATTTTCTGAATCCTCTCAGTGAAAGAAATCCTCTCAGATACTTACCAAGTTGATAGGACAAGTGGTTTAGAAGTTATACTCACCTTGAGATAGCATTAAAATTTAAAATACCGTATTTGTCCCCGTACCTCCATATGCTGTCTGCCATTGTCTGCTTTTTAGGATAAGATAAAAAATAAGGAAAGATCAAATGTATTTTGTATTAAAACGGTTTACCGATATCACTAAAGGCACTTACTCCGGTGCCCCTAACTAGGTTCAAAAACTGTATGAATCGTGGTTAGAACACACGTCATCTTAAGGCGTGCGCCATGTACTCTCTCTGCTAACTCCCTTTCCCTCTGCGCTACGTCATCTTGGCAAGTGACGACTTCTTGAAGTCACCGAGTTCTTTCCGGCTCTTTTCCACGAGCTGAAGAAGACCCTGCAGCTGTGACTCGTCTTTTGTGACAGTGTTCGCGTAATCTTCTATCAGTTTTATCCCTCTCTCTGCCACGTCGTTGGTAACTTTCAGATGCGAGATGACATTCTTCAGATCACAGTAGTTCTTATCTTGATCCCACTTATTCACCGGCAGAGTGAGCCACGTAGACGCGCACACCTGCAGGCCTGTGAACACGAACCACGATGACTCATCGATCAGGTCCGGAAGGCGCGTCGTGTCATCAACCGAGACGTTGTCATACGTGAAGTCCTCGGGCACAGCGAGGCGGCACAGCTTCTTTGCCATCTCGTGCTTCACAGTGTCTTCCACTTTGTCACTGCAGAGGGCGAAAACGACGGTCTGAGGCCTCAGATACCACAAGTGCCGCCTGATCACTGCCAGTGAAGCCTCTGCAATCTCGCGATCCACAGCCCTGTACTGCAGAAGACGCTGGTACAACACAAGGTCATTCAGCGGGGCATCAGCTGCGACAGGAGCCGCCAGCCAGGCAGGTGCGTAGAGGAGTGCAGTAAATAGTACCACTCTCTGAAGTTTCTGTACCAGCTCGTCGTCGAACTCCAGCTGACCGCTGAACATCAGGAGCTTCGTGTAGTAGATGATCTGAAACGAATACGCACTGTGATGTTATACCGATACCACTCCATATAAGTTTGTTTAATGGTAAATTATTTATCTTATTTTTTTCTGGTAGGGACTTCAAATGGCTGTTTGCAGAAGGCAATACAATATTTAACTTCTAATTCAAAATACCAACCTTGGCCATCCACCTCGCATGATGGTAGGCTCCTGGGCGCATGAAGTGTGTGCCACGACGTGGCTGGGCCCCGAGTACCAGGAGTGTAATCTCCGCCACTTCTCGGTAGTCTTCTCTGACAAGACCAGAAGCGGTGCCGAGGAACTTGACTGCCTCATCTCGGAGCTCCATCAGCCACGTCACCTCCGCCAAATGCTCGATCTCCAGCTCGCGATAAGTCGAGAGGTCGAGCTTGTCCCACCTGAAAGGGGAGTTATGAAAATATTGCATGAAAACGACTGAAGTTTCCCTTTTCGACTGCTATTAACATCATTAGTAGAAGGACGCTGATATCTCAATTGCTCTGAAGGCAAAAAATCATTGGAGAAAACAAATGCGCCTTAGACTTGAAATTCACCTTCTCCTCAGATACTGGAACAAAGGTTCAGTTGGTGCTGTGGTTCTTCCAAACGCGGTGATGACCACTGCCCCCACGATGAGCTCCATAACGTGATGGCGACAGCCCAGCTGGAAGAGCGGTTTACCAAGCATGTTCTCCAGCCGGACCACCGCACCCTGCACCCTCCCCGTATTGGAGGAAGTTGTGTCGAAGCACAGTCCAATCACGTTGTTCTCGCATCCCCAGTCTTTGAGAGCACGAAAGGTCGCCTGGGCCTGGGACAGACCGGTGCCGTCAGCAACAGTCGGAACGGCCAGCAACTTTCCTTCTGTGCATTGGGGAGCTCCGGAGATGAGAATCGCCTGGCGGTGCTCCAATGATCCAAGAGAGTCCTGAAACGTATGTCATACATGCCAATCCATTATCGTCCACTGGAATATGTCAATCCACTGTCGTCACTGGAACATGTTAATTCACTGTCGTCCACGGTGAGGGCAAAACTGACCTTGATTACTTTACCGTCCCAGTGGACGACAGCATGCCTCGGAGATACGAAGGATTTCTGCACAGCTGTCGACACTTCACAACGATGTGCCACTCTTCCACGGCGAGACGTGTCCTTCGAGATACTGAATTTGTCCAGGTCTGCGGGCGGATCTGCCGAACGTAGGACTGCCGCCACGACACTTGCCACCTATGTGCGAAATTGAAAGGAAATTGACAAGGATGCGTATGGTTTTTATGTGACAAAATAATCACTAAATTTTCCGTCGTTACGTCTATTATATCTTTGTCAAGGAAAGATCATTACTGATATATACACACACCTGATTATTGGACATCCGGAAGCGATCAGCCACTTCAATAACAGCCGGTGCATTGAGGATGCGGTGAGGAAGGCTGATTGATACAGTTGATTCTCTCGGCTGTCGGTATGGTGGTTCTAGCTGTGATTCGGAGTTGCTCGATGATCTGCTTTCTATAGATTCATCGTCGCTCTCAGCTTCGGTTCCTAATTTCGTTTTTGAGGTGCCTGGCTCATCACGAGATTGTTGTCTTGAGAGTTGCCGTTTTCTCTTGACAACGAACACTTTATCATTCCCACTCATTGTTGCCTGGCGCAGGCCCCGTTGATCCTCATAAAATTTAATATCTTCTTGTTTGTTGTTGTCTGAGAGCAGTCGACTTTTCTGTATCTCTTCAATAGCATCGGGAGCTCCGATGTCCCAGAGCTTGTTCAGATTTTCTGAAAACTTCTCCCTGCCTTTTCCCGCGTCACTGTCTCTCATCTTGCTCTTCTGCAGCGAGCGCCACTCTTCCCACAGTAACTCCAGTTTTCTTTCGCAGTTACGCCTCGTGATCGTCTTTATACGTGCCATGTTCCAAAATGCCAGAACATTGGCCACCGTGTCTTTTACGGCGGCCTTCCTGTCAGTAGTTTCCTGCTTGGCATAGAAGAAGTACTGGAGAACTTGATGGGTGGTTGGCAATTTGGCACCACCGATCGAGGAAGATGGCTGACCAATTAAGAAGACGTCCGTGGCTGACCTTAGAGAAGGTGGTGCTGTTGTTGCTGCTTTCTCTTTTCCAGAATAAGTAACTTTCAGAGTCTTCCCACTCCTGGTTGTTAACAGTTTATCCATTGTACTAAAGTCTAGACTTATCAAACAAGAATCAATTGACACAGTTGATCTGTAAAAAGCAAACTGTGATTAGTAAAAATATTGGTCATAGACATAGCGTGTGTGTGTAATTGGGATTTTAGGATGCGCCAGCTACTGATGCTATGATTACGTCCATAACGGGGGACAAATACGGTATTTTAAATTTTAATGTTATTTCTAGGTGAGTGTAACTTCTAAACCACTTGTCCGATCAACTTGGTAAGTATCTGAGAGGATTTCTTTCACTGAGAGGATTCAGAAAATATGGTCATTTGATGATTTATCTTTATTCAGTAAAAAATTGTCAATTTGGCCAAATTTCCAAAATTGAAATTTTCAAGGTCGATGCGCGACCCCTAAATATTGATCGATTTTAGTAAAAATGGTGTCAGTGTACTTCCACTGAACCAAATCATGTGAAAAACTTTGACCAGCTATAATTTTTTAAAAAAAGTGAAAAGTGATCCACCCAGTTTTCTACTGTGCATTTACCAAGCCATTAAACTAATCTGGCTGTTCGTTAACCTCAAGTTATTCCCCTTTTCCCCAATCAATGGTACATATTCGTTAGCCTAACTCATGTTCTTTGGTCGAATTTAACTTTACTATAAATAATAAAAATATTGAACTGTTTTCCAGTTCATTCCTCCACCTCTTTCTTTTTTCAAATTTTATGATTATTGTTATTCATCATGTAGTTTAACTCCATAATACGCGAGTCTTGTATCAAAATTTAAGTACGGATTAAAGAGGTAAAATAAAAAAGACATACAGTACTTTTTATTTTAACGGTAAATACAACAAATTTACTGGATCGCCTGAAGATCAGGGTCCCCAGCCTTCTTTAGTTAGCCTTATAGGCAGACCAATTTCATTCCTATTAATAGTCCTATTAATAGTTATAATAAAAAGAAAGTTAATATATGAAGTTAGTTAGATTGTCACACCCTTCAATATAGCTTATTTTCGTTTGATCAAAGGCTCATTCAAAGCTTTTATATCTTGTTATGGTACTTTATATTTCTCTTAATGAGGTATTTTAAATTAAAAGTAACATTCCCTATAGCCTAAGCCGGCTTGCAACCTATATTTCATGATCGGTAACATTTTCAATAGAAGCTACTAATAAACCAATAGTCAATAGTCCTACGGTAAAGATTTGGGTCCTTCATAATTAATATTAAATAAAAATTATCGCCATTTGGCTGATCCAGTAAAATAACTAACTTAAATCCTGGCTCATCTTCGCATTGATATCCAGTAGTTTTTATATAATTGAATTCTTACCTTTCACTATGAAGTGCACAGTGGCGTACTAAGGGGGGTGCAAGGCGGGCGGTCCGCCCCTGGTGACAGCCAGGAGGGGGAGCCATCGTGAGAGTTGAAATACCAGTACAAGTTTTCAAACCAAATGAAAAATTCTCCAAAGTAAGAAAAAAAATTTAAAAATGTTCAAATTATTACAACAGCTTCATATTAATTTCCACTACATATCAAATAAATTTTTTAATTTTATTGGCAATACAAAACTTACAAACGAAAAATTAAATATTTGATAAAAATTACATCGAAAGGCGAACGTTTGTTGACGTTTTAGTCATCAGTTTGTTGAGCATAGCCAGCTGGCTGCAACTGACATTCCAAGTCTTGTTCACTTGACACTGTGATTCCACATACATGAGGTATGTTTCAATAAATAATGATAAAGCATAAAGTGCTGGTGTTTATAACAATATCATGGTACTTATACCAGTGTCCAGTAATTTTTGACAATGTGGTATCATAGTGATGTTTAAGTGTTTATAAATAATAATTAATGATAATTAATAATTCACTAATCAACAGCCAAAATGTATCTTCGATGAAACCATCATTTCTTTAGTAATTCGACGTCGCTGAATCCGAAAATGACCTTCATTTTGCATGATTGGTTCGCGTTTAGAAGATACACGGGTGCCCTGTTTTCATTATTTCCCAATTGAAATGAATATATCATTGAAGCATAACATATGGCAACACTGTAGAATGTGCTCGTTTGGCAACCTCGTTGTCTGGCGCCATCTTGAGTACATCGTAAATCCCTTTAGCTCAGTTCTAGAGTGACGCTTGTTGTGGTGACACGTTATTTCACATTTTGACATAGTGCTTTTGTAGTGTTTCTTCGTAATTTGCACCTGTGGTTAGTTCATGACATATAGAGTGTAGTGCGTGTTAAAGCGTAATCTTGCGATCAGTTTCTCATTGACGTTATAAGCAAAATGCCACGTAAATGCGTTAATGACTCAAATAACTTTTGCTATATTTGCGGCAAAGTAACATTAAAATCGCAAAAGAAGACGTTAACACCTGCCATCAAGAAAGCGTACCACCTTTATTTTAAGTGCAAATTAGGAGATCAGGACAAAACGTGGGCGCCGCATATATGCTGCATTACATGTGCAACTACATTACTTGAGTGGTACAATGGGAAACCGAGGTCAATGGGCTTCGGCATCCCCGTCGTGTGGAGGGAACAAAGGAACCACGTGGATGACTGTTTATTCTGCATGGTTCTGCCATTACGTGGAATTAGTAAGAAGAAAAAATGGACCCTCAAGTATCCTAATGTTCAATCTGCCATTCGACCTGTGCCCCATAACGAAGACATACCTGTGCCCAATCCTCCTACCTCCTCAGACACCCTCGATTTGGATGACGAAGAGCATCCTGTAACGAGTACAGATGAAGACATTGCACATCCCACAACATCACAAGATACCGACTTTGTGCCCAGTGAACTGTCTACAGAATCGCATAAAATCACCCAACACGAACTGAATGACCTCATCAGAGATTTGGACTTACCGAAGTCTAAGGCAGAATTGCTCGCCTCACGCCTTCAACAGTGGCATCTTCTTCATGATGATGTCCAAATATCCATGTACCGCACTAGGCAATCCACGTTGGAGACTTTCTTCATCAAACATGGTGACTTCGTGGTGTGTACAGATGTTGTTGGTTTAATGAGTGCTCTAAATATAACATACAGAGATGACGAATGGAGGTTGTTCATTGATGCCTCTAAGCTAAGCCTTAAGGCTGTACTACTTCATAACTGAAACGAAAAAGCTGCCATTCCAACTGGATATTCTGTCCACATGAAGGAGACATATGAAAATATGCAATATCTGCTTCACCACATAAACTACAACGCTCACAAATGGAGCATATGTGGTGATTTGAAAGTGGTCGGCATGTTACTTGGTCTCCAGCAGGGTTACACGAAGTACTGCTGCTTCCTTTGCGAGTGGGACAGCCGTGCTAGGTCACAGCATTATGAAAGGAAGGAATGGCCTCTAAGAGAACGTTTAGTGCCAGGTGTGAAAAACGTTTCGTGCGAGCCATTAGTAGAGCCAAGCAAAATACTTCTACCACCGTTACATATTAAGTTAGGGCTTATGAAAAATTTTGTGAAGGCACTCAATAAGGATGGAAAGGCATTTAAGTATCTTTTCCAGAAGTTCCCTCGACTCAGTGAGGCAAAAATCAAGGAAGGCATATTTGTTGGTCCTCATATACGAAATCTGATGAAAGATGAACATTTCGAGACACTTTTGGAGGGCGCAGAAAAGAAGCTTGGGTCTCGTTCAAGTCAGTGTCGCAAAATTTCATTGGAAACAACAGAGCTCCAAATGCAGATGAATTGGTGGATAATATGTTGAAGGCGTACCAAAGAATGGGATGTAACATGTCTCTAAAAATTCATTTCCTCCATTCACATTTCGACTTTTTCCCGGCAAACCTTGGTGAAGTAAGTGACGAACATGGGGAACGTTTTCATCAGCAGATTTCAGCTCTTGAGAAACGTTACCAGGCAAGTGGAATTCATCTATGCTGGCTGATTTCTGCTGGTCAGTAATAAGAGACACTACACAGTCAGAGTACAAGAGACAGGCCAAGAGGAAACGACATTGAAGTGAGTGTGCTCCTTAAAATACATATATGTTGTGGGATAAATTTTTACCAGTACTTACACAATAATTACCATGATATCTTAAAAACGCGAACTAATTAAACAATTTCACTATCATTTTCAAATTCAGCATGCAAAAATACATAAGAATCGGCTACTTTCATTAAAGATACAAAAAATTCCTTAAAATTTGTTGACCAGTGTAATGATAATTAATTGTCTCTGCTTGTCTGGGTTGATAATCTAATAACTCAGTGGGTATCTGGTTGGAAAAAGTTTGAGAACCACTTGTTTGAAGCTTTTCTGTTGTAATAAATTTCTTTTACTTCTTTATTTACTGGATATACTCTTAATTTTCTTTTTGTCAGTGGTCTAGTTATTTGTGAGTAATGCTCATAGTTTTCTGCTTTTTTAGGAGTCGTGTTTGCACTTACCCCCCCCCCCCCCAAATAATAATAATAATTTTAGAAAGTCGATATCAGCCTATGTCTTTATAAAGGATTTACATTTAATTTCCAATATTCTGAATAGTTTTTTTTTTAATTTCAGTACTGAAAATTAAAAACTATTCAGAATATTGGAAATTAAATGTAAATCCATAATAATAATAATAATAATAATAATGATAATAATAATGATAATAATAATAATAATAATCACAGACAATTTGTTCAGTTAATGTATTTCAAGTCATAATAGTTCATGCTTGTTATGCATGTTCATGCTTTATACTGTTTGATTTTAAAATTTTGCAGAAAACGTCCACTATGAAGCGAAATCGACCCAGTTGATTCCAACAAAGAAAAATGAAGAAGGCAAGAGAGGAGTGGCTCAGGCAATGTCCGGATCAATTTTGAAGTATGTGACGCCTTCAACATCAAGTGCAATAGGAGAAAGTCCTGAAGATATTCAGCCTGGTGAATCTGAAGGGCAAATACAAGAAGCATCTTCACAAGAAGATTCAAATGAGAGAGAACAAGGATTGGAGGATGGCAATTCATCTTCTAAAAGCAGTGAAACTGATGAAGAGGAAGGAGACGCCAGCAGAAGTCCACACCAACAGGAGGAAGACTCTGATGAAGAAGAGGAGACGGATAGATTTTCAATTTATTCTGATGTCGCTGCTTGGCCAATCCCGGTTCCAAATGACTTGACAGTTGATCTTATTAAGAGGGGAAGTGAACCCTTCCAAAATAGGGATGGACCTTTCAGTGCAGTTCAAAGACAAGGTGAGAAATCCAAAGGGAAGAGTCGACAGCTGACCACTGCATGGTTCTTAAGGCTCTGCCAAATGGCGAGAAAGTTTTGAGAATATGGATGGTTTACTCTCCATCAAAAGAAAGTTTGTTTTGTTTTTGCTGCAGACTGTTTGCTCTTGATGACAAAGGAATTGGAACATCCAGCTTTGTCACTGGGTTTGAAGCATGGTGGAAGCTAAACCCAAAGGTGTCTGACCATGAGGCTTCTGAGCAGCATCTCTCATGCCTGGAGAAATGGAAGACCTTGGGAGCAGGGTTGAAGCTTCAAAAAACCATTGATCAAGTTCATCAAGCAACAATGGACAAGGAGAGAAAGAAAGGAGGGATATTTTACATCGCCTCTTGGACGTAACCTTGTTTCTGGCTCACCAGAATCTTCCTTTTCGTGGTCACAAAGAGCCATGTCATCAGCAAACAAAGGAAACTTCATGGAATTGGTAGAGTTGCTGTCAAATTATAATCCAGTTTGAAAAGAACATTTTGTAAGGATTAAGCATTCTATTCCATCTGGGAGGAGAGTGGCTTCGTATTTATCTCCAAAGATTCAGAATGAGTTCATTTGCCTTTTGGGGAATTACGTCAAAGAGAAAATAGTGGCTGATATCAAGAAAAGTATTTTGGGATTCTTTTTGACAGCACTCCTGATGTGTCCCACACTGATCAGATGTGTGAAGTGATCAGATACGTCCATATTGAATGTGACAAAGTTGAAGTAAAGGAATCATTCTTGGGCTTCTTCCATATTGCCGGAAAGAGTGCTGCTGAGCTCACAGGGGATATCCTGAGACATCTGGAGAGAGATAGACTAGACATAAACCTGTGCCGTGGTCAAGGATATGACAACGCTGCAACTATGGCTGGGATTCATGGTGGTGTTCAGTCAAAGATCAGAGAGATTAATCCCAAGGCTTTGTTTGTGCCTTGTGCAAATCATTCTCTGAACCTTTGCGGAGTGCACTCATTTGGAAGCGTTTCTTCATGTGTGACTTTTTTTGGAACCTCGGAGAGAGTCTATTCCTTCTTTTCAGTCTCAACTCATCGATGGGAAGTGCTGATAGAGAATGTAGGCATGACAGTCAAAAGACTTTCCCAGACAAGATGGAGTGCTCATTATGACGCTGTGAAACCAGTGAAGGCAAATTTTGAAAAGCTGACATCAACCGTTGAAGTACTGTGCGATCCCAAAGAAAATGTGGACACAAGAGGATCAGCTCAGATTTTGCTGTCTGCTGTATGTGATTTCTCTTTTTGAGTTACCTTTCTTTCTGGTGTGAAGTCCTGGAAGGCATTAATCTCACTCAAAAGTATTTGCAAGCAGTTGCAATCAGCCTTGAAAAGTGCATTGTGAACCTCTAAGCTCTAAAACTGTTTCTTGAAGATCAGCGCAATGAAATTGTGGAGAGGGCCATTCATTATGCAACTACAAAGTGTGAGGAAATGGACATTTCTATGGAGAGAAGAGGGAGAGTAAAGCTCCGAAAAAGGATGCCAGGAGAGATGGCAAAGGATGCTGGTCTCACATTGCCAGAGGAAGTAAAAAGGGCTATGTTTGAATGTCTTGATCGCTTTCATCAAGAATTAGAGATTGTTCTAAGGCAATGGATCAAATTCTGTCAATCTTCGCTGTTATTCAGCCAAACACTTTGGTTGTTGCAACAGAAGAAGAACTTCGGAAGTATATTCCAAATTTGACTCAGATTTTCAATGAATTCTTTGATGAAGATATCAGTGTGGAAATTGGACGACTTCGGAGGCATTTGGAAGCGGCCAAAATCAGCGTTGAAGAGACAAAGAAATTGACAGCATTGCAGTTTCTGGAGTTTATTGTGAAATGGGATTTTTGTGAATCTTTGCCAAGCTTGTCACTGTGTTTGAGATTCTTTTTGACTCGGTGTGTCCATTGCTTCAAGTGAAAGAAGTTTTTCCAAATTGAAATTGATAAAAAATTTCTTTCGCTCGACCATGAGTTAGACAAGATTGACAAATTTGGCCTTACTTTCAACTGAACATGAATATGCAAAGAAGGTGAATTTTGATGAGGTCATTGATCAATTTTCAGAAATTAAGGCTCGAAAGCAGAGACTGTGAATCCTCTCTATTTACCTTTGAAGAATAGGCTGAGCGTTGAGACTGGATTTCCTGTGTTTTTTGTATAAAATAAAATACAGTATTACCTGTTCACTGAATTTTTAATGTCCTGCATTTTTCTTATTCCCAATTTGCTTATGACAGTACTGTACTGTTTAAAAATCTACTTGCAAATATAATATATTTTTCTGTGTGTTTAAATTTTAAAATTATTTATGGGGTGTGCCAAAGGAAGGATCCACCCCGGGTGCCAAATACTTTAGGTACGCCCCTGGAAGTGCATAGTACTTATTAAAACAACAAATCCATGTGTAGCCTTTGAGCATACCAGTATTGTTAGGTCAGTAGGTAATATTGTTTACCTATAAGCGAAATGAAGACACTGATGTCGCGGGTTCGAACTCCGATGATGCTGTTAATAATAATACAGGAGTTACAGTAATGGGCCCACGTTGGGCTTCCATCATAAAAAAGAAAAATTATAGTATTTGTCATTTACCATTACTTATTCGGACTATAGCGGATTTAATTTTCCCGGAAGAGTTCCTTGTTCTATGCATGGTCTCTATGTAACTTAAATGTTTCTCAGGGGACCATTCTGAGAAATAGTGTGTGTATGTATATGTACCTGGCTATGTGAGGTGGAGAGCGCAAGAATCCAACTCACTACTTCACCAGGCCAACTCGAGAGGAGGGGCGACAAGCTTGACCTTCGCGAAATGAGAAATCATCGCGCGGAACCTTTGTAAGGTTGTAAGGTAAGGTTGTATACATACACCGTCTGCCAAAAAAACGTGTTCACTATAAAAATAGCCATGAAATCAACATTTATTAACCAATCATAATGAAACTCATACAGGGCGAAACTATGTAAACAGTATATATGTACACCAATTTTCAGATTATTATATTCAAAATTAATAATTTAATGAAGATCCTTTATGTTCAACAAATTTTGTTGGTGAACATCGCTCCAGTTTTGAATTCTGCGAGTCCACAAAGGCAGTAAAACTTTGATACTAAAATTTTTATTCTCATTTTAGTTATACAGTAAAATACATCATAAGATTTATAAAATATAGGAAATGCCTCCATTAAAAAGCCATGAAAATAAAAAAAAGGATTTTGAATTTCAAAACAGAACTTAAATCCTAAGTTTACAAAAGAAATCAAATTAATATTTTATTTTACTCTTTTGGAATTCCTATTAAAAAAAATTATTGTTTAATGTGTTTCTCTTCTGTTTCAACAATTTTCTTCAATCTTGGACGAAATTCATCAATGGTTCGATCGATCTGCTCCTGTGGTATCTCTTCCCACTTCTCCACAAGAAGCTGACGCAAGTGTTCAACATTTCTCACCCTGCTCCTGTAAACTCTCTGTGCCAAATTTTCCCAGATTCCATAGTTAACAGTTGCTATTGCTGTATGGGACGTTGCTCCGTCTTGCTGAAAAAGATAATAAGCACTGTTGGCCAAATTTTTGCATTTTGGGAAGTATGTTTCGCAGCAGAGTATTTCGATAGTACTCGGCATTGACTGTTACACCGGGTTCAATAAAATGAATGGATGTTTTTCCTAACTTTGATATCCCAACTGACACCATGACACTAGCTGAGAAATGACTTCTGGTTGCAAAAAGTCTGCTATCAGGTATTTCATTCTTACGTTGGACGTGCGAGTAAACTCTGTCATTTTGACTGTTCCGAGGTGGCTCCACAGTGAATCTCTTTGCATCAGTGAAAAAAGCCTTTGAAAGTTTATCACATGTTACTCGCCGTAAGATTTGTTTTGATCTTTTAACTCGTTTCTGCTCATCAGTTTAAGTAATCTTTTTCCCGTGCACTCTTTTGAAAGGTTTCAGTTGAAGACCTTGTTTAATTATGCGTCTCACACTAGTTTCTGATAATTGTAACTCTTTTGATATGCGAGCTGATGTCATATGGGTTCCTGGCTGGTTTTCCTGACTTAATATACGTTCTTCGACGTCGTCAATATTGTCTCGTATGCGAACAGTTTTTGGTCGCCCAATTCCTTCTCTTCTTTTGATATCCCCAGTCTCGTCAATTTTGTTTAGAAGCTTTCTCAAACCACCAAGAGTCCATCCTTTGTTGGGGAATTCGGAAAGTAGTTTCGTTCGTCCATATCCTTTTTCAGTCTATAATGCTTAATTATAATCTTATCTTCCTCTGAAAATGGCATATTCACTATATTTTATAACCCTACAAAAAAATCGTATATTAGAATTTACAAAAGTGAAAATGGAAATAAAGGATTCTGGATTAGTTTGTCGAGCATCAATTGTAGTATTATTAGGGAAATATTTAATAAATCGTTATTTTTGATACCTTCGAACTGAAATTTGGTTTACAGGTAGATGTTTTATGTATCTTTTATGTTTATAAGTTTCATACTGATTGCTTGAAAAGTGTTGATTCCATGGATGTTTTTAGTGAACCTTTTTTTTTGGTAGACGGTGTGTATATATATATAATATTATATTATATATATATATATAAATATATTATATATATTATATATATTATATATATATAATATATATATTTTACTTTCGTGAAATAATTTATATATATATATATACAGTTATATATATATGAAAAGATGTTTAACTCTTCATACTTCCACTTAAACTTTGAATACAACGATCAATAATAAAAAGGGCGGAGAAAAGTCTTTAAGGATTTTATGCATACAAATAATTTGGTAATAATAAATAAACTCCAGTGATATCACTGCAGTGTATGCGATACTTTTTAAGGCAACTATGCAAGACCAGGAATAACCCTAGGCTAGAACAGGAAGGCTCTAGGCCAGGGATTCTTAACCTGGTGCTCGCGAGCACAAAGTGCTCTTTAAGTTGTGTACAGTGCCCTCCACCATCACCTAAAACTTTGCTCGCGAGCACTGTAGTGAAGCCCTTGACCCTTCTGCCTCATAAAAAGCAATTTATTTTATAAACGTAGCAATGAATGTTTAATGTGCATGAAAAGTTAAGGTGCATGAAAAGCTTAAGAACCCTGCTCTAGGCCCTAGCCCCACTCAGCGCCATGTCAGTAAGGATGGCATACAGCAATGAAGAAAAAGTGTATCTTTTATCGTGGTCTATTTCTTATAATAAATGTGAAGAAAGTTTGCGTTTATTCAAGAAAAATATAATAAAACACCACCGAATACAACCACTCTTCGATACTGGAAACTCAAACTTTTGGAAACAGTGAACTTGGTAAAAGATCGTCCAAGAAGCGGAAGGCCAGTAACGGCGACAGGAGACAACAATTAAGAAAATGTCCTCGCCAGTTTTCAAGTCGATCCAACAACTTCACCAACAAAAGTCGCTGAGGAATTGGGTATTTCCAAATTTTCAGTAGCAAAGTATTGAAATCACAGGCGTACCACGATTACAAACCCATTTACTCTCAGCTCATATACGACGATGATTCTGATGGACAGCTGCAGTTTGCTGAAACAATGAGACAAAAGTTCAACAGTGATCTAGATTTCCTTCGAAAGGCCAAATTTTCAGATGAATGTGTCTTCGGTTTAAGAGTAAAGGAAACAAACACAACGTTCACTATTGGTTAAAAAAAAAATCGCAAAATACGATTGGGTAAACATGCTTAAACGGCTACACTAACAGTTTGGGAGTCCATTGGTTATTCAGGACTTGTTTCCTTTGACATATCGAGAGATACGATGGATGGAAAATGTTATTACCAGGTACTGAAAGACAAAGTTTTACCACAGTCACCTACAGCGTTGGCAGGAATTGGATTTATTAACATGATGGAGCGCCGCCACATTACTCTGCAGCTGCCCGTGAGACTCTAGATACGAACCTTGAAGGAAGATGGCTTGGGCGGCGAGGTCCCATCGAGTGGTGGCCAGCCAGATCGCCCGATTTAACCTCATGTGATTTCTAGCTTTGGGTTTATTTGCGTGACAAATTTTACACTCCTGGTTTCATCTATCCAAATGTGAATGTCCTTGCCCGCAAAATAAATGAACAACTGAAAATGATCCCACTCGATATGTTTAGAAGAACAATGAAGAGTCTCACAGAGAGAGTCCACAAATGTATCATAGCGGATAGAGAACTCTCTGAAGATTAAATTACAAATGAACAAAATATTCGTATGAATAAAATTCTTATAGACTTTTTGTTTGATTTGTGTAATCATTTGAACACTTATCTGTGTAATGTTGTTAACTAAATAGCTGTACGTATAAAATCCTTAAAGACTTTTCTGCCACCCTTGTATATATATGGACCTTTTCCGTTCTATGGGCACCATTAAAATGAGAGAAATTAATATTTTTTAAACTTATTTTAACTTTTTATTAATAATCAGTACATTTTGAATAGGAGAAATTTAATTTATTTAATTTAACAGCTATGAACATAAAGAAAAACAAAAAATATTTGTCGTTTCTTCAAAAATTTGACGATAATTTGCGTTGAAAATTGGACGAAGGCTATAGGCCATCTTATTCTTAGTTCGCGCAAAGACCTACTCTAATATATATATATATATATATATATGGGAATGAACTCAGAATGGTTCCCTGAGGTTTTTATGATACACACAGACCGTGCATGGAACACGGTCTTCATCCTAGAAGAGTTCCTTGTTCCATGCACGGTCTGTGTCATATATATATATATATATATATATATATATATATATGTGTGTGTGTGTGTGTGTGTGTGTGTTCAGTTAGGTTAATTAAATGCCCAGTTAGGTCAACTGAATGCCCGATTAAATTAATTGAATGCTCTGTTAGGTTAATTGAATGTCCCGTTAGGTTAATTTTACGCCCTTAACGATTGGTTAGGTTACGTCGTGATATTTCCGTTAGTTTTAACGAAAATATCACGACTTAACCTAACCAATCGTCAAAGGCATACAGTTGACCTAGCCGGGCATTCAATTAACCTAACCGGGCATTCAATAATTTTACCGTAGTTTTCATATATATATATATATATATATATATAAGTTTAAAAAAATATTAATTTCTCTCATTTCAATGGTTCCCATAAAACGGAAAAGGTCCATAAATCCTGTATCTGTCTACTGTATTTATTTTATTTTTATTTCAGTACCTACGTATAACCCGAATACACCATAAAAGAGTTAGACCGGATCACCGAAATGGAAGATCGGGACCTCAAAGAACAATCTTGTTGCACAAGACTCGGGAAACACTTAATTGTATTTCATCGCAGATAATAGTCATGACCACAGTGAAAAAAATTTAAAGTTTGTTTGAAGGAAATGTTTTTGAAATTGTTTATAATCATTTCATATAAAAATGTAAATTGTAAGTACATATGTTAAATTATTGATAAATTAATAAAGAAAAGTTTCACACTGAAATTTCGAACAGTATCAGTGAAAAAGGATTCATGCGGTATACGAATTCCCAGATTAGGAAAGGCAGAGCCCATCACCTCCGATGCCACAATGATCCTATGATTTAGTTCATGCAGTTGGGTGTACAAACACCGGGCCGTTACAGTATCACGCAACACAAACAGTACTTTTCAGTGCTAGGAAATACAGTCTTGTAATTTCCAAGAGAAGTATGAGATATGTTAAAGAGTAAATAGTGACTAGTGCGCTGTTTGTAAACTCTTTGCTTGCCCACGACTTCTGTCAGACAGAACGTGGTTGGTGACGTGCTTGCTTGTCTCAGGGACTTGTCGTAGTTGAAGACGTAAAATGGGACAACAATTTAACTAGTGCTCTGCAGCAGGGTAAGAGCAAGGAATGCAATTCTACCGTCTATAAAATTAATTAAAAGATCGCTCAGAGGATTCACAGGATTCTACAGTATTAACAAAACTTGGTCTTAAAGTCGTTTGTACCAGCATAATACTCGTTATATATATATATATATATATATATATATATATATATATATATATAGATAGATAGATAGACAGATAGATAGATAGATAGATAGATAGCGAGAGAGAGAGAGAGAGAGAGAGAGAGAGAAATGGCTAAATATACTTCAATGAACGTTGAGGAAACATTACAGTATTTACAGATTAAGTCTTAGACAGAAAGTAAAGGTTTCACCGTTATATAAAGCACCAATACACCAATTCAAGATAATGTGCAACTCAATTTTGTTTGCAAGTATGAAGTACTGTTAAGGTTTCTGTACATAGTTTATCACCAATGAAAGAAACAATGCTCTGATTTGTCATATTCTAGTAGGTAGTCCAATCCACAATCCCTTCACGTGTGCTCGTCATTACACTCCAAAAACCGTTCAGTATATCTACTTCCTTCAGGATTTTGAAGAAGACGTAGGTGGTACACTCATGATTAAACTTTTTTTCAACTCGGATTTTCTTTTTTTACCTAAAAGAGGCTTCACTCCCAAAATCGATAGAGAAAGGGCATCAAAACATGACTATTTTCATCGTCTCCTAAAACAATCAAAGAAATGAAAATAATCACGAATGTGGAATCATCCAAAGTAAAACAACGAAATAAAAGTATTTCTCATTCAGAATAAATACAAAGCAATTCAACAGTGTAATCCATCAAAATTCAGGAACTTACAATGATAGTCAAATGTAATAGTATAAATAAAGTTCATCTTAAAACCCTTCACTAATACTAAAGTACTACTGCTACTACTTTTATATACTACTATATATATATATATATTATATGTGTGTGTGTGTGTGTGTGTGTGTGTGTGTGCCACATATTCACTAAGTAACAAAGCCTACTAACCACACACTTTAAAATACCATCTTTAAGTTTCCGGAATGCACTTGCCAGCTCGTATATTTCTCTCGCCACTGGAAACTAAGTGAGTAGAGTTGACAGCCGTATATATATATATATATATATATATATATATATATATACAGAGAGAGAGAGAGAGTGTGTGTGTGTGTGTGTGTGTGTGTGTGTGTGTGTGTGTGTATATATATATATAAAACGTCTCCTTAATTCAAAACCTGGTATTCTGAGCTTCACCCTAATTTCCAATTCCATATTCAAATCATGATCCAAACTTTGCTACTTTGTATTTCAGTTTCATTAATTAATACTCGAACCATGGTCACGCTTTTTATCAAACTTCGAAACAGATGTAAAACAACACGGTTATCAGCTCATTAAGTGAGCTGAAAAGTTTCTTATAGATTTGAATAGGCGTAATAGCTAATATATATATATATATATATATATATATATATATATAAAGGGTGATCCATAGAAATGGGACCCAAAAGAAACCCCTGTAACTCTTAAAGTATAAGTCCTTTTATAAAATCATACGCATCATTCGAAAGAGGATAGTTACAAGTTTGTACAGGATTGTATAGGTTTTGACAATACAAGACAAGATAAGATACAAAACAAAATAAAAGTGTTAGTTAAAACTAACCCTTCAAGATGACTGCATGGACTGTGGAACAGCTGCGTTTCATAACTGAGCAATATTATGAGCATGGAAGAAGTGTAGTTTCAGCTCTTAGAAGGTGATTTTGACATCTGAAAATTTGTCTTGAAAGATCTTTGAGCTGAAACTACACTTCTTCCATGCTCATAATAATATTGCTCAGTTATGAAACGCAGCTGTTCCACAGTCCATGCAGTCATCTTAAAGGGTTAGTTTTAACTAACACATTTATTTTGTTTTGTATCTTATCTTGTCTTGTATTGTCAAAACCTATACAATCCTGTACAAACTTGTAACTATCCTCTTTCGAATGATGCGTATGATTTTATAAAAGGACTTATACTTTAAGAGTTACAGGGGTTTCTTTTGGGTCCCATTTCTCTGGATCACCCTTATATACAGTATATATGAAAATGAAAATGAAAATGTTTATTGGCAGACTATAGTCCATATGACAAATATTATTAATACAATGACAGTTCACATACTAAGGATAGAAATATATACAATTGATTAGAAATAATACTGTAATGTCAAAGTTAAGTCGAGCTACAGACAGACATTTTCGTACCAAGAATTCCATAGCTTAGAGGATAAATGGCAGGACTTATGGATAGCTTCAATAACACTGGGCAACCAAAAAATGTTTTTCGTGTCCCAAGAATGAAAATACCTTATTCTTATAGTATTTTCTGTGCTGAATCCAAATAAGTTTGTAAAATTTCTCTATCAGGTCTGGTTTTTGTGTGACATGCAATTTAATTTTTAAAAACCCATATAGTTACATACTTATTAAAATATGATCGAAAAGACATACCTGTAGTTTAAAAAGTAGCTTGTTTTGATTTTCTGCTGTGCATGTCTCTCTTAAGAGTCCAGCAATAGTCAGCCAGCATACTGGGGCTCCATTTGCCTTGGTAACCGGTTTTCCATGGCAGAAATATCCTGATGAAAACGCTCACCATGTTCGTCGCTTACCGCACCCAGGTTTTCCGGAAAAAAGTCCAAGTGAGAGTCCAAGAAATGAACCTTTAATGACATATTGCACCCCATTGCTTGGTAAGACTTAAGAAGATCTCCTACTATTTCAGGATAGTTTTCGGCCTTGTGATTTCCCAAAACATTTGTGCAGACACTTTTGAAACTCTGCCACGCAGCTTTCTCATCTTCATTCAACTCTCTTTCAAATCTCTCATCTCCTAACAATTCTCTGATCTGAGGGCCTACAAAAATGCCTTCTTTAATCTTGGCATCACTGATCCGGGGAAACTTATTTCTCAAGTATGTGAATCCTGTTTGCGCTTTATCCATCGCTTTAACAAAGTTTTTCATAAGTCCAAGCTTGATATGCAAAGGAGGAAGGTACACTTTCTCAGGGTCAACAAGTGAACTATTCACAACATTTTTCTTGCCTGGAACAAGTGAGGTGCGTTTTGGCCAATCCTTCTTAACGTAGTGGTTTTGCTTGTCCCTACTGTCCCACTCACATAAAAAACAACAGTACTTGGTGTAACCTAGTTGCAACCCTAGCAAAAGTGCAATGACCTTCAGATCTCCACAGATATTCCACTTATATTTCTGATACTGAAATTTTTCTAAAAGCAACTTCATGTTGTCGTATGACTCTTTCATGTTTGCAGCATGTGCAATAGGTACAGAAGGAAATTTATTTCCGTTGTGAAGAAGGACTGCTTTCAAGCTGACTTTTGAGGAGTCAATGAACAATCGCCACTCATCCACGTTATGTTCATGACCAAGAGCCCCATGACTGAATTAACATCTTTAAAAACACAAGTCCATCTTCATTGGAGAACCATTCTTTGAATTCATCATGGCGGCTGCGGAAAAAACAAACTTTAGTGTCACGTTGCAGTAGATTCCAACCCTTTAATCTTGAACCTAAAAGTTCAGCCTGCTTCTTAGATAATTTCAAATCACGAACTAGGTCATTTAGATCTCCTTGTGACAGTAAATGTGGTTCATTGGAGGAACAGGTAGCCTGGAATGTTGGATCAGAAATGTCTTCATCTTTTTCCTCGTGATATGCTACAGCTACGTTTGATTCCTCATCACTTAAACTTACATGTTCAGGAGGATTTGGTACTGGAAGTTGAGCACTGTGGGGAACTGGTCTCATTGCAGACGGTAGATTAGGGTATTTCATAAGGCTCTTTGTTTTTGAAGTGATCCCCTTTGTATTTACCAGGCAGAAATAGCAGTCTGTTGTGTGATCTTTGGGTTCCCTCCAAATCATTGGAATAGCAAATGGCATGTGACGTGAACCGTTTAGCCATCCTGTAAGTAGTCTTACACATGTCACACAACAAATGTGAGGGGCCCAACTCTTGTCCTGATCGCCTACTTTACATCCGAAATAACGTTCATAGCATTTTTTTACTAATGGTGTAAAGTTACGTTTCTGGGATTTTAAAGTTAGATCACCACATACATAACAAAAGGAGTTAGGATGATTCAGACAGTTCCGCGGCATTACAAAACATCTATATGAATACAACACTGGTGTAAAATTAACAAGAAGCAACAGACATTAGCTGTTAACACTGTGACATTTACAAGCAGACTGACTTGGAGCTGCTCTACACACAGAAACTAGGCTCATGTCTGAACAGGTACAAACATGTTTCAACCTGCACAGTCTGCTGCTCCGACCAAATTTATCCTGCCAGCATTATCAGAACTTTCTCCCCAAAGGAATAAATTGTACTAATTTTACAGAAAAATTAATACAACATATATATTAATATTATTATATTTTATTATAGTTATATTAATTAATATAATATATTATTATATTTATTATTTTTATAATGTTTTTTTATTATAATATTGTTATATACTTATTATATATAATATGTTATTATTTTTTTATCCGGTGATCATGCTAAATGAGGAAAAAATGAACATAGCGTCACAAGTAAACTAAGCCTGATAGAAAAAATCTGATTTCATATTTAGATTCAGCATGAAAAAGTACACTTAGAACACCCATCAAAACCCTTGTGACAAAATTGTTGCTGACCAGTGTAATCAGGTTGTTTGAGTTTTTAATTCTTTGCATTAGAGACTGTATTGAGCACGTCTTGTTACCTCCGGGAAGATCGGGACATTGCGGGTAGCAAACATTTGCGAAGCTGAGCATCTCGGGGGTAATTTATGTAAGAGTCTAAAAGAACTGTTGTACACCAAATTTAGGGTTCTGCCAGGACCTTTTTTTATAATTCACCCACAGTTGCTGTCGTATATATTACTGCAGAAAGTACGAAAGAGAGTGTCTTTAGCTTCACTTGTACAGAATCGAAGGTTCCTTATGGTCATATTCGCTTTAGCACAAAGGCTTCGAGATTGTTTTCTTATATCCGAGTCATCACTCAAGGAGCTGGTAATAGTTTGACCCAAATACTTAAACTCTTGTACTTCCTCAATTACTTCACCATTCATTTTAAACCTTATATCAGCTTTTAGGATGAAATTGCAAACCTTAGTTTTTGTAACATTAAAAAGAATATCATGTTTCTGCGAATACACTTCGCAGACTTTTAGTAGCCGATCCAGACCTTTAACGGAGGAACTTATTAACACCATATCATCCGCATAAACTAAGTTAATTATCTTTGTGTTATCTGTACAACATCCCACTGCTGCCTCATTAAGTGAAGCAATTAATCCGTCAATATACACATTAAACAGTATAGGGGAGAGCATGGAGCCTTGTCTCACCCCGCAAGAGGAGCCAAAACACTCGGATAGTACATTGCCCCACCTAACGGTAAAAGATTGGTGAGAATACCAAAATTTCAATACATTTAATATGTACATGGGAACCTTCATGTCTTCTAGGTTTTCAAATAAAATATTGTGGTCCACCCTATCATATGCCTTACTTATATCAAGGAAACAGCTATAAATAGTTGAATTACTGTCAATGTATTTAGATATTGTTTCTTTAAGTACATAGATACACAGGTCAGTTGAGTGGGACCTTTTAAAACCAAACTGATTAGATGTCCATAGGAAACCATTTAATCGGAGTAACAATAGTTTTTCTAATAGTTTCGAGAAGCAGGAAGCGACAGCAATAGGCCTGTAATTATTGCTGGACAGAATGTCTCCGTACTTATTTTTTACCATGGCAAGATATATACCCTCATGAACTCTGAAGGGATATAGCTATGAGCAAGCATGGCTGATAGGAGCAATGATATATGCAGACATACTACGTCATTAGCATATTTTAAGTGCTCATTCGATAAGTCATCTACCCCTGACGCAGAACCAGTCTTTAACTCTTTAATTAACCTCTTTACTTCAGAAACTGATTTCAAAGTATTTCCCCTTGTCCCTCCAACAGTCGTTTCGCTGCAATCTATCTTAAGATTATCCCTACTCACACTGTTAAGGATGTTAGAGTAGTGCCTTTTCCACAGTTTTGCAATTTCATTCTCCCCCGACACCCCATCGGTTATATATATATATATATATATATATATATATACAGTGTGTGTGTGTGTGTGTGTGTGTATATATATATATATAATGCAAACGACAAAGAAAAAGAAAAAATTATGTGGGTTTGCATCAGTCATTCATTTTATGTGTTTAATTGTGAAATTCATCCCATATACGGGGCTCCAATAAACCTTAGCCCCCCCCGCCCATGGCCTAAACCATTAGAGGTACAGTAAAACTAAACATACCTTACAAAAGAGAATTTAATCCTATATTTAATGAGAAACAATTAAAACTTGGTGTTCCCGCCATTGGCTTCCAAGACAGCCTGAATTCGCTTTGGGTAGCTTGCCAAAAGTGACGTGAATAGATCTTCATCGTCACGCAAATTTGCTTATCGTGCAGAAGTGTGACCTGATCGACATCCATAACATTGTTTGGGTTTCTTAGAAAAGGAATGACATGCTGGGATAGAATAATATCACGAAAATACTGTCCATCCCAACTCTGACCATTTGGCTTCAGCACCCACATGAGCTTCTTTGCAGTGAACAAAACAAACACACCAACACAGTCTGGACTTTTTAATAATTCGCGATAATGTTCATTGTCATCGATTTCATCTGGTGTTGTGGCCCACACTCGATCATTTTGGTAGTTAGGCCGACGTGTTACGTAAACAAAAAATTCATCGGAGACAGCTAAATGCATGAAATCATCCACATCCCAATCTTCAAGATAATGGGCAAACCACATTCTGTCATCGATGTTAAGTTGAGTTTTTCTTGGCTTTGGAAGTTCATGCCAAGGCTTTAAACCTTGCCTATGACGGTACAGTCGAATGATCTCACCACTAACGATCTTTCCTCTCAACACTTCGATCTCTCTAGAAAGTTTAGCACAGCTGTTTTTCCGCTTACGCGTACCGCTTTCAATGATGTCCTTTGTTTCCTGAGAGAGTGGCAAATTTGGGCGCCCAGATTTGGTTGTATCCATTTCACATTCATCCAAAGTTTTATTCCAATTTCTTTTGACGAAGTCCTCACTTCTTCGCAACTTTTTGGCAACCCATGAACGTGTTATAAAGGTGGCTCCAGCATCACGAGCTTCCCGAAATGTTATTGCTCGTATGCGATCCATCACACGTTGTCTCTCCGAATCACCAATTAATTGAGAAGCCATTATATTATCACTTTATCAGCTACAGTAATTTTAATACCTGCATTAAATAAAGAATTTTATACATTTTATAATCACTAAAAACTATTTCGATATAAGTAAACATGTAAGCTGCAAATGGGGGGGCTAAGGTTTTTTGGAACCCCTTATATATAGTATATTGGCATGGCGTGACCTACACGGGAAAGAGTTTGAACCTGACAAATCATGGAGGGGGGTGTCTCCTCTCCCCTGTGGGACTGGGCAGGAATCTAGATTTCGGGCGGCCGGGGCCGAGCCGAAGTTCTTCCCGGATACCCCTTCTCTTCCTCCAATTCCAAATGTGCGCAATCCCCTCTAAACTTCTAACTAACATAAGCTTCTGCCCCTCGACCTCCAAACCTAGGGCCCGTAAATCCTCCATGACATAGCTAGAGTTGTCACCCTGCCAAACGTGCAGGCATCATCCAACTTCCGTGCCCAATCGACAATCTATTGCCAAACATCCGGCTTGTCGTAATGGCAAGTCTTAAGTAGATGAAATGCTTCAAGTGTCGTACGGTACGTTTGGAGTCGGATGTGATCTGGACATTGGTGATATTAACTTTACGTCCACGCGTTAGTACTAGGTCTGGCCGTCCTACGCCATCCGAGATTGGGATGATGGTTTGATGATGGCGGCTGAAGCTGTACAAGTGCCTCGTACAGCTTCAGCCACCAATGTTACCACCCGGTCATGATGATTGATTCGGAGGCGATGGGTGTCGGGGCAACCCTGCCGGAGGTGCCCCAGGCCATCCCCCACATGCGCCGTCGTAGATCCACGCGTGAGAAACTCTCGCTGACCGATGACCGGTCCCATTATATATACACTTCTGTGTTACATCGGGGAGAAAGGGAACAAACTTACGTACATCTTGCTCCTGATGAATTATGCTCCCGGACCTATAAAACCATAGAGTGTTTGCAGTACAAACTATATATAGCACCGTAAAAACTGTCCTGTCTACGTATCATACTATCTAATAAGATGGTACAAATGGTGTTAAACGTTAGGACTGAGCCCTAAAGTACTAAAAATTACCATCCCTATTAAATCGGGGTACGGATGATATATTTAGTTTAAAGGAAACATTATTAACTTACATATGAGACAAATGTGCCTTTCAATTTATGTCTATTTTATTTTTACTACCAAACCCAGGAATTCCTTCCTTCCTAGTTATAGAATAAGCCATTCAAACGACTTTCACGTCTAAACTAAAGGCAAAGACTACTAAAGTCTACTAGTCACGACTAGAATGTTTATAAATCTACTTCCTGGAAAGAGGAGATGAGAGATACATGATAATATGCATATAGAATACACTTGAAGGGTATATCCAAAGTTTTAGATACGAAATATACACAACGTAACGAGAAAATACATCATCTTAATTACATTTAAGAACCAACTGGACAAGTTCTTGCGTTATGTCCTTGACAAATAACACTGGACGTGCGTTTTCAAATTAAAAGAGAAAAAGTTTGGTCTGTTTCATCATTTTCTAAAGCAATTTCCCCAACTTGAGTGCCACGAAATTTCACGAAGATGCCAAAAAAAAAATAAGTAATTGAAAAATTAATGAACATATGGGAATTTCAAGTGAAACGAAACCTTTGCCATTTATTACATCCATAAGGGAATTGCGTAGGCTCAGTTTGAAGTTACATGGTGTTGAAGGAGTGGGGTGAGTGGGGGTACTGGATGTTGAACAGTGGGATAAAAAAATCCTCCTGAATGCCACGAAATAAAAACAAATCCTATATACCACAAATTTTATATACAGGGTGTTTCAGGAGGAAAGGTCAATACTTCGGGAGGTGATAGTATCGGTCATTGTGAGAAAAAAAGTTCATATGAACATGTGTCTAATTCTGAATGGTTACGGAGATAGAGCTGTTTGGATCTGATGCGCGCGCAGCTCTTCCTCCCCCTTCCCTCCCCTATAACCTTGAACCATGTAAGCTGTAATGTAAGCATGTAACATAAGCCAATCGACAGCTGACTGTTGTGAGTGACATTGTTTGGTGTTTGAAGCAGTGTTAAGAATGCCACACACCTTCACACATGCCGAATATGCAGATATGGTGTATGTCTACGGTTTTTGCGATGGAAGTGCAGCAGCTGCTGTTGCAGAATACCGTCGACGGTTTCCGAACCGCAGAATTCCGGATCGAAGAGTGTTTACCAGGGTTTTCAACACATTGCGTGAGATTGGTACACTTCCCAGCGCTCATGTTTCATCTGAACGTGAAGGTCAACAAGATGTGGATGAAGTGGAAAACATTCTTCAGTTGGTAGAGCGTAGTCCTACTACTAGCTCACGAAGAATTTCTACACGTCTCGGTGTACCACACACAAGAGTATGGCGAACATTACGTGAGGAAGGCTTGCATCCCTATCATGTACAGCGTGTACAACACCTTCAACCACGAGACGCTGCCATGCGACTGGAATTTTGTCATTAGATAAATACTAATCGCCGATTGCTTCGATTAATACTGTTCACCGAAGAAGCTACTTTCACCCGTGACGGTATCAACAACATTCGTAACTCTCATCGGTGGTCAGACGAAAATCCAAATGCCACTGTGGAAACAAATTTTCAACATCGCTTCTCTGCCAATGTGTGGTGCGGTATCATCGATGATCAGCTGATTGGCCCTGTTACTTTAGAGAATCGTCTTACAGGACAAAGTTATCAAGAATTTCTGCAAAATGAAATGACAGGACTATTGGAGGATGTTCCTTTGGCTACACGCGCTGTATGTACTTTCAGCATGACGGAGCTCCTCCATATTCTACCCGTCTGGTGATGCAATACCTAAATCAAACTTTCCCTGGTCGATGGATCGGCCGCGGTGGTCCCATTCAATGGCCACCAAGGTCTCCAGACCTCTCTCCGTTAGATTATTGTTTGTGGGGGTGGATGAAAAGTCAAGTTTACAAAAGAAAGGTGGATACACGAGACGAATTGCTCGCGCGCATTTTGGATGCTGCTGCCCGCATAAAGGAACGTCAAGATCAACTCAGACGAACAACACGCGATCTTCGCACACGAGTTGCAAAGTGCATTGAGGTTGACGGTGGGATTTTCGAAAACGTATTGTAAACTGTAACAAATTTGTCATTTCTGTATCTGATGCTATTCAAAATGCCAATGTTTAAACATTAAATGTTAGAAACAGTAATTTCTCTTTCTTGATTACCATTAACAATGCTTTTGTATTTGTAGATTCAAACAGCTCTATCTCCGTAACCATTCAGAATTAGACACATGTTCATATAAACTTTTTTTCTCACAATGACCGATACTATCACCTCGCGAAGTATTGACCTTTCCTCCTGAAACACCCTCTCTCTCTCTCTCTCTCTCTCTTCTCTCTCTCTCTCTCTCTCTCTCTCTCTCTCTCTCTCTATATATATATATATATATATATATATATACCACTGCCTTAAAACAAGGAAAAATTTGAAAATGCCAAAAAAAAACCACCTTTTTCCTTTAAAATATAAGCTTTATATTTGAGATTTTATTATTGTTTCATGGTAGAAATATGTAAAAAAACATATAAAATATTATTGTATATATTATCATCATTATCATTATAAAATATTATTGTATGTATTATCATCATTATCATTATAAAATATTATTGTATGTACTATTATCATCAATATCATCATAAAATATTATTGTATGTATTATCATCATTATCATTATAAAATATCGTTGTATATATTATTATCATCATTATAAAATATTATTTTATGTATTATCATCATTATCATTATAAAACATCATTGTGTATATATTACCATCATCATTCATTACCATTATGAAATATTATTGTATATATTATCATCATTCATCACTATTATAAAATATTATGGTATATATTATCATCACCATTATCATTATAAATAACAAAATGTATTGAAGTACTAAATCACGGGTACAAATCGAGTAAAATTATTATTAGTTTAACGAAAATTACGATTTACACGGAATGAAACACAATTAAATGAATTTACCTAAAAATTAATACCAAGCTAAGAGAAAATTTCTAATTAAAAGCAAACTTAAAGCCCCATAAATTATAGTGTTTTTTTTTTAGTTTTGAAAGTTTCTTTTTATATCTATCTATTTTAATAGCGAAATTATAAAAAAAAATAAAAATGGCCATTTATAATTAAATACATGTAAAATGTCTTTTTTTTTTTTTTTAAATGAAAGATTATTTAATATTTTGTAGTTAAACATTTTAATTTTTAAATAAATTATATAATTTAGATACTTTTATTTTATTAAAAAGGTAAGATACGAATGTGAAAAAAGCATTATTCTGCGTATTAATATAATTATATAATTATTATTTTATTTTTTGGGTAATAATTTGCAAATGTGTTTTGAAAGTTTTAAAATTTAGCTCAGGACTAGAACAGTAGCGGAAAAGTATATCATGAACGAAAACCATAGGCTTACAAAAGCTTACCCTAAGTAATCTGTTTTCCGACGCTAATTTTACCTTCGGGAAAATGTGTGTGTGTGGGAGGGGTGGAGGGGGTAATATATATTTTTGAGACAAAAGGCCCTTGTTTAGGTTATATTAGTAGCTTATGGCAGTGGTTCTCTACGCGTTCGTGGTCACCGTTCACCAAAATATCGAAAAATATTTAGCCTTCAAGACTTCATTTTCTCTACATATGCAAACCACTTGGGGGAATACTATCTCAATCGCGAGATCAGTGGTTTGTTCTGCTGAAAAATAAAACAGTTAAGCGCGAGAACACAGTTCTTTCAGACTTCAGTGTTGGCTAACTGCAAGGTCATAATACTTTCAGGTTGTTAAGTCAACAAAGAGTGACGGCCTGAGCTCCACTGGGATTAGCTGACTGCAATGGGTACGATCTCTCCTATCTCCTTCGTTGTTAGGTATAAGAGAATGACGAAGTACGAAGTCACACTTCTTTACTTCTTTTATCAGGATTTTATCAACATACAGGGTGTACATAAAGCCAGGATCTATTTTTGTGAAGCACTTGGAAATTGTACGGAATTCAATCATAAAATGATAAAGTGGTAACATTTATTAAATAATTAAGAGTAGGATTCGACGTGACGCCCATCAGTATCCCTGCACAGCTCAAATCGTTCCGCAGCATTTCTAAACACATTCTGGAGCATTTGCGGGGTTATGTTATCTGCAGCAGTTCGTATACGTGTACGTACGTTTTCAAGACTCGTAATCTTCGTCTGATAGACGTGCGATTTGATAAAGCCCCATGCAAAGAAATCTAAAGGGGTTAAATCTGGTGATCTCGCTGGCCAAGGTCTGGCTTCCGCGTCCGATCCAGCGATTTGGAAAACGTCCATTTAGATAATCCTGAACAATTTTGGCATAGTGACAAGGAGCACCATCATGTTGATAGACGACGGGGATAGGATTGTTATTACCGTCGTCTATCAACATGATGGTGCTCCTTGTCACTATGCCAAAATTGTTCAGGATTATCTAAATGGACGTTTTCCAAATCGCTGGATCGGACGCGGAAGCAACAGACCTTGGCCAGCGAGATCACCAGATTTAACCCCTTTAGATTTCTTTGCATGGGGCTTTATCAAATCGCACGTCTATCAGACGAAGATTACGAGTCTTGAAAACTTAAGTACACGTATACGAACTGCTGCAGATAACATAACCCCGCAAATGCTCCAGAATGTGTTTAGAAATGCTGCGGAACGATTTGAGCTGTGCAGGGATACTGATGGGCGTCACGTCGAATCCTACTCTTAATTATTTAATAAATGTTACCACTTTATCATTTTATGATTGAATTCCATATAATTTCCAAGTGCTTCACAAAAATAGATCCTGACTTTATGTGCACCCGGTATATAATTTTCGATTCATTACTTATCATTTGCTTGAACATAATTGATCTAAAGAAGAATCTGATGCTAATTTCAGGCACCCTTACCTGCAACAAATTTTCACCTCCCATCGTATCCTCTTTAAATTATTTTCGAAATGAACTTATTAATTTTAAATTCTCAATTTCATTTATTTTCCTAATTAAAGTGCGGCGTCCACCATCTTATCCAAAATCTTATATTTTGTGGCATAACAGCTGAGATATAAAAACAGAATTTCTTATATATATATATATATATATCAGTGGCGTGCGGTGATTTTTCGTCAAGGGGAAGCAATTCAAGCAAAAACAACAAAGATTATATAAAATAAAAATAAAACTTTAAAATACTCGTATATAATAAAAACGAAACACATATAATCATCTACTTACTTTACTTATAGGTTAATTCTATTCTTCTTTCTTTTTTATTAAATATATCTATTATTTCTTCGTAAAAGGCATCGGTTTTCATATCCTTAAGAAGTTTTTTCTCAATTGAGATTAAAGCTAAACTTGCAAGCCTTTTACAGCACGTATAAGTTGCCAGATATTTCAAGAAAATTAACTATAAGATCTGGACAGCGAAATCTAAATTGCTTCCTTTTTGACATAGGGAAGGCTAAAATAACGATAAATATATATTCTTTTTCGCTTAACATGGCCATGGAATTTTTTAGTAGAAAAACTATATGAAACTTGTTGTATTCAATAAATACTACATTATTAAACATTAAATGAGTTTTTAGAATGGAAAGAAACAATTTGTAACAGTAAAAAAAAGCGAAAGTCATTGGGAAAAAGGATGCATTTCGTCAATTGTTGTCCAACTCGAGAATTTTTGCGTCGGCTTTCTTAAAGGTTCTTGCACGAACGGCAACCAATGTATATACTATGTATCCACCTGATTACCAATCAAATGCTATAAATAGTATAATAAAATGATTCTGTACAAATTATTAACACATATTGAACTGTTTAAACTTTAAAGTATAATACAGCATTTTCTTCTTTCTTTGAATAGGGAAGCATTGCTTCCCTTGCTTCCATGGACCGCACGCCACTGATATATATATGTATGTATATATATATATATATATATATCATATAATTCAGTGGTGATCGGTGACAATTATGTATAGGGAAGCATGCATAGCCTATTTTATATGTATATACAGTATACACCAACCTCTTTTATTTATACACCAGCTCTATCCTCTATGGCAGGGGAGGAAGGGGTATGGGAAGTTGACGAAGGACATTAACCTCAATATCACAACTTCATTTTGATTTACTCATAATTAAGCAAACTCTAATTACAATTAACTTGTATTTCTTCTTCTAAAAATTTATTTGGTAATAATTGCCAGTTATTTAGTCATTTAATGCTATAAGCTCATTAATTAAATGCTTTAGAAGGATTCCGTTAGCATAATAGCGGGAATAAACAACTCTCTAAGTTGCTTCCACGATCCACGTTTTGCCTGAAGAAATGAATACGTTATGGGTCTGTTTCCATCGGTGAATATTTTTTATTCTTTTAAGACATAATATTAATTCATCCCCAAGTACAGCGATCAATAATTTTATTGTATGTCATTTATTACATGTATACTATCGTATAAGCAGTGAAATTATTGATGAATTGATACAATTTTTATAAAACACGAATATAGTAACAAAAGAACAATTCTCAAGGTTGCTTCCACTGGCGCCCGTCTCGAAGCAACAAAATTATTGCTCTCCCCCTCCTTTTTCAATGCACTGATTTGGATTTCGAGCTTTTTGCATTAAAAAAATATTTGAAAGGAGTATAGCCTAGTGATAATTTATCATAATTTTATCGTCATTAATATTGTTTAACAGCGCTTCCCCCACTGATATATATATATACTGTGGGTGTGGGTATATATATATATATATATATATATATATATATATATATATATATATATGTTGTGTGTGTGTGTGTGTGTGTGTGTGTGTGTGTGTGTGTGTGTGTAGGGGATGATGATGATGTCTATCTGTCTGTCTGTCTGTTCTATGTTCATTTATACACGCCTAAACGGATATGGTAATAGGGTGTCAGTTTTAGGGAGCAAATTGAAATCTTTAGATTTTCAAAGACTACTAGTCACCAAATGATGCATTTTTATGTGCTAAATCGAAATATGGCTTTAAAATCCAGATGTGACCACTCCTAGCTACTTTTATTTAAAGTTGACGTTTACGAAAAATCAGCAATTTTTGCAAGTATTTTTTTTATTGTATATAACTACATTTTACATACATTACATACAATTAAAGACATTTTGATTGTATTTCAATATTAAAACTTAGAAATATAGATAGGTTTCTTGAACTTTGCCAAGGATGCCATATATAACTACATTTTACATACATACAATTAAAGACATTTTGATTGTATTTCAATATTAAAACTTAGAAATATAGATGGGTTTCTTGAACTTTGCCAAGAATGCCATGTCTGCCTTGCTCTTGTTCCTAGACATGAGCTCCCTACTGGCCACCTGGCCACTGATGTACGCCTCCCTCCTCTCTTGTGAGTAAACATGTTGTGTTGCTTCAGTTGTCATCCTTACACACCTCTCTACTGACTGTGTGTGTGAGGGCCATGCAGGAACTTCCATTGGTTTATTCAGAAACTCCTTGATTGCAGCAGTGGTAAGGGATCAGGTCAGAGGAGTCTCAGTCACGCCAGAGTTCCAGTCAATAAACTCCGAGAGTTTGGTGGCACCTGGGTTGATGTTAGGAGTCTTCCTGGGTCTGACACTGCAGTCTTCTACCTGTGTGTCCTCATTTCCTTCACCTCTGATTTCCAGTATCCTCTTCACTGTCTCCCTCCTCTCCTCCTCCACCTCACTGCACAGCATGGCCTGGAGCACAGCCTCAGAGTGTGCATACCAGGCTGATCTCTTCACTGTAGGCATCACTATTCCTATCATCTCCTTCTTCTGACTTCTGAGCAGCTCCAGCTGGTACAGTACATGCCTGGGACCCTCCACCCAGCTGTGATTTAATTTAATGTTGAACTAGTTTGGCATGTAGACTCCCACTATGAATTCCACAATTATCCTCAGATTCTTCAGGTTCCTACCCTTCAGCCCATGTTTGGAAATTCACAATCCGCAGAACCTTAGAGCCGTGGTGACCCACCTACTGTGACAGACTGGCCCAATCTCCAGGAGAGCTAGACTCTGAGGTACCTCTCCCGATCTGATGACAGGGCAGTGATGATTCTATAGCCATATGATTGGTATGTGCTGAGGTCCTTGACTACCTCCTGACTGAGATGGGGTAGAGGAGGACCAACAGTGATCCTCGTGAAGTTTGGGTTGATCTCCAGCTCAGTGGCAGTGTCTAACATCTTCCCTAGGGGCCCAGACCACTTGTTGTTGCTCAATGTCTTGCCATCGTCTGAGACTCAGCTCCCCAGTGTGCAAGTCACAGACAATCCACACCAACTTCCTGCTAAGCTTGGCCTCCACATGATGCATTACTCCTCCCTCCCAGCCCAGTATTCACATTAGTACTGTCACCTCCTATGGCCAAAAGGGTCTGGTCTTCTCCTCTCTCTCTTAGCCAGTTCACCAGATGATCAGCAATGACCTCAGCATGACTTCTCTCCTCTGTAGCTTCCTCTGGTATAAAATGCCACAAATATTTCCCACCTCGTTCATTGCACACTGTGTAGTGTTCTTCCTTAATGAGGCTAGGAAACTGCCTGTCACTTCCATCAGCTTCCATCATCACTTTGGTGTCATCTCTTTTCCCATCAAAGAAGATACAGGTGATGACATTTTCCTAATCTCTTCATCAAACTTTTTGGCCAGCTCCTTAGTCAGTCTCTCTTGAGCCCTCCTCACCTTGTTGTGGTCAATCACCAGTGCTGTGTCAAACTCTGTGATAAGACCAGCATCAATCCAATCTCTGCAGTCTCTCTCAGACCAGTGTGATGTCTCAAGCTAGCCAGAGCTACAGTATGTTGGTGATATCTTCAGTGTTGTATTTCTTCTTCTTAGCCACAGGCAAGGAAGAAGTTGTCGTAGCCTCTGGTATGAAGTCTTCGTCCTTCTCTCTCCTCCCTGCCTCCTCCAGTATATCTCCAGTCTCCTCCAACTCTATCTCCAGCAGTGTCTCCTCCCTCAACTCCTCTTCTTTTTTGGCTGACTCCTCTGCCTTCCTCCTCTTCTTTTTTGGCTGACTCCTCTGCCTTCCTCCTCCTCTTCTCCTCGGCCTTCCTTCTCTAATCCTGTCTCTGCAGTACTGCTTCCTGTCTCCTGGTCTCAGGGTGATCAGCTAGACCCATCCGGTGTGCCCCCACACTGCCCACCTTTTCTCTCTGACTTTAATGAAGGCAAGCTCCTGTACTGGTATCTTCTGCTCGCTCCTGCTGCTGCAGTCAATGTGAACCTCACTGTTGCAGACAGGGTTGCACCCAAGCTCACTGCAGTTCCTGATCACACAGTGACAGGTCAGGATGTCCACCAATTTGTCCAGTTTCAACATGAACCTATCTTTGACCTCTAGCTTCACATTGCCAATGGACACCTTCACTGCCTCATCCCACAGTGCCTTCACTTTAGCCCTCATCCTGACCTCAGTGTTGATTACAGGTCCTGTGAACAGAGCGTTGGCCTTTCTCCACTGAGCCAGTAGCTCTGAAACAATGCCGTTGTTAATCAGATCATTAACTGGGTAATTCCTCCTGTCTTCCTCACTCACCTCTCTCCTCAACAAACCATACCTCAGCAGATCTCTGTCTGTGGGCAGCTCAGCAGGGGGAAGTTCCCTCCCAGTCCCCACCAAATGACTTAGGTGACAACTTGATTTGCTTCGGGTTCTGATTTCTTTCTGACTCATCCTGTGGACCTGTAAACAAAAGAAATGTCATTGAAATTTGGATAGGCCTACTGATTATGATTACATAAAATTAAGTTAATTGAAATTCTTAATATCTTCCTATAAGCTCAGATAAAAGGTTGTGTTATTATAGGTACAAGACTTAATTATTCAAAGTAATGACAATTTCATATATCTATCATATCAAAATATACAGAAAGTTTGGGTCATACATAACATTTCGAATAATTTGAATTACACAATATTTACATTACGAAGTAATCAAAATTGTCAAAAAGGAGGGAAAACACATGCATTCACAATCAAAACTCCAGCATTTGTGACTATGTGAAACTTAGAAACTATACTGCACACCAAAAATAACCAAAGTTGACCACACATATCAATGGCACATTGATATACGATGCTACAGTCATATTTAGGTTATATTTCAAACCTTTATGGTCAAATATAAGTAGGTTAAGTAGGCTTTTTAAACAAATATAAGTAGGCTTTTTAAACAACACTAAACATATTTCTAAGTTTCCTAGATAATATGACATCATTTGAGCATTAGTAGTTTTGAATTGTTGACTTTACTAAAATTGACACTAAAATCTGCACCAAATTTAGTATACACATTAAGGTAGAACAACGGAAGGCTTTAGTAACACACCCGCCCCTCATAGTCACCCCTAGGGGTCCCCTAAACGGTTTAGGGTAATCTGAACCATCTTTAGTGTATACATTGAGGGAGAACCAGGGAAGGTTTTAGTAACACACTCGCACCTCTCAGGCCCCCTTAGGTTGTGTTTCGGAGGGCTTTTGCTGCGCAAGGCGCATCGGCCATTCTAGTATATATACACAGTATATATACAGGTGGTGTAGTGGTTAGCGTCGCTGACTACGAATCCATCGGCCCCGGGTTCGAGACCCAACGGCAGCCGGCGCGCAGCAAAACCCAGCTGTTCATCCTTCCACACAATAAAGAAAGTGGTTGGTAGATAAATGGGTACCCTAGGTGGCCTAGTGGTTAAGACCTGGGCTGCTGATGGGGCGTGGTTCGGATTCCACGTTAAACTGTAGGTCTAAGGTGGCGTGAAAAGCTTGACCTTCGTCAGAATGAACAATTCGGGCGGAAGCTAACCAAAGGTTAACCAAAGGTGTGTGTGTGTGTATATATATATATATATATATACACTTTGAATACATTTTTAATTTACAATTTATGTAAAAAGAATTAAAAGCATTCAATTTAAACAATAGAAGTAGTGAGGTACTCTTGAACGAAATCGATTCTCCCTCTTGTCTGAAGTTTTCCAATTGGAGACGACTGAAACAAAGACTTCAACACACAATCTGAGACTCCCTCTTCGAAGAGCAAAAGGAATGAGAGGGAGAATCCATTTCGTATTCTACCTCACAGAAATAAGAAGAATCGATTTATGTCATGTTCGTGTGAACTTCAAACTATAGCAAATAGAAAAAATACCGCGTACGAATGAAAGTTAATTTCGTAAGTTACTTTTCAATTTTGTTTTGTTTTTATATATTCATTTGTGATTGCATTAATGTTAATATCAATACACTAAATGCTCCAATCATTAAAATGAACCTCTGTTGAAAGGAATTCACATTTAAAATTTAATTCAGTTTTACATAAATGTTACCTTAAAATATGCAACTTGTACAATTTTTAGGACTGTCTAAAATCCATTGATTTAGTGTGAGGGCTGCAAACGTGTGAAGCCTATCAATGACAAAATGATATATATATATATATATATATATATATGGGATGAATTTCACAATAAAACACGTGAAATGAATGAATGCTGCACGAAAGGCCTTGGAATCGTTTTTCTTTTTCCTTGTGGGTTTCCAGCATATATATATATATATATATATATAATGTATTATCAGTGGCCTTCGGTCCATGGAAGCAATGGAAGCATTGCTTCCCCACTTAAATGATTAGAAGCACTGTTAAACAATATTAATGACGATAAAATATCACTAGGCTATACTCCTTTAAAATATTTTTTTCATACAAAAAGCTCGAAATCCAAATCAGTGCATTGAAAAAGGAGGGAGAGAACAATAATTTTGTTGCGTCGAGACGGGCGCCAGTGGAAGCAACATTGAGAATTGCTTCTTTTGTTTGACTTACTATATTCATGTTTTATAAAAATTGTATCAATTCACCAATAATTTCACTGCTTATACGATAGTATAAATGTAATAAATGACATACAATAAAATTATTGATCGCTATACTTGGGGATGAATTAATATTATGTCTTAAAAGAATAAAAAATATTCACCGATGGAAACACAGATCCATAACGCATTCATTTCTCTCGGCAAAACGTGTATCGTGGAAGCAACTTAGAGAGTTGCTTAGTCCCGCTATTATGCTAACGGAATCCTTTTAAAGCGCTTAATTAATGAGCTTATAGCATTAAATGAATAAATAACTGGCAATTATTACCAAATATATTTTTAGAAGAAGAAATACAAGATAATTGTAATTAGAGTTTGCTTAATTATGAGTAAATCAAAATGAAGTTGTTATATTGAGGTTAATGTCGTTTGTCAACTGCCCATACCCCTTCCTCCCCCGCCCTCTTCGTGGGGGATAGAGGATAGAGCTGGTGTATAAATAAAAGAGGTTGGTGGTCATTGCAGTTAAATGCATATATATATATATATATATATATATAATTATATATATATATAAGAAGCTATGCAGTATGCATGCTTCCCTATACATAATTGTCACCGATCACCACTGATATATATATATATATATATATATATATATAATATATATATATATGGTGTTTCTCTGTTCTTCGACAATCACGCATGGAATATGATGTTTCCACGTCGTCACGTAGATTTAGTTCTCTCAAAACTGCCTTCTATGGATGTTTGCGTCTCTCGTTAAATAGTGTTATTCAAAAGTAAGGATTGAAAAGCTTCTTCATTGAGAATTTTATCTAATATATTCCATAAGATTGAATAATCAAAGTTTATATTAGATTTGACTTTTTTCTAAATTTCTTGTGGAGAAGTATGAGGTAGCTACGTTAGCGAGGACAGGGAGTTCTTCTTCTGTCCCTACATCTTGTCCCTCTTTAATGTTCTCCTCTCATCCCTAAACTCGCTCCTCTCGTCAAGTTACACTGTCTTTTATAGACTTAAGGGGTAAGGGGGTTTACAGAAACTGAGGGATCTAAAAGGATATTTTATTTTCGTAAACGCCATTTGAGAAAATCCGCGATTATATGACTGTTGGTTTTACCAATATATAACCATACTACCCTTTTTTAAAAAATAAAAAAAGGTTAGTTTCATCAATTTTAATTCACTTAAAATATAAAAATATTAGTGAATTGACAAAATTTAGCACTGACAATATTATAATATATATATATATATACACCGGGTGATTACAAATGATCTTCCCGATTTTAAACATTTATTATGAAAAAAGTAACAAAGCTCTAGCGAAAAGCAAGATATACGAATAAAGAAGAACTCAAAAAGTTTTATTTACAAGCTATTGAAGTTCAATATGAACTCCTTTTGAGGCTCTGCAGATATCAAAGTGGTATTTTATTTCCTTTCATACATTTTGTAGCATATCATACTGAGCTTTTCTAACAGTCTCATGTATCATTTCCTTCAAATGTTCCAAAGGAGGGTTAGATCGGGCGAATGAGCCGGCCAAAGAATGGGTCCCCCACGCCCAATCCAACGATCAGGCAATTGCTCATTCAGGAATGTTGTAACCTCAAGAGGAGCCACTAAAGAAGCTCATATTGAACTTCAATAGCTTGTAAATAAAACTTTTTGAGTTCTTTTTTCGTATATTTTTCTTTTCGCTGTAGCTTTGTTAGTTTTTCATAATAAATGTTTAAAATCGGGAAGATCATTTGTAATCATCCAGTATATGCGTGTGTGTTTATAGGAAGGAAGGGCCAAGGGGGAGCGCCGGCAAAAGTGACCCCTCCATAAAAGAAAGAAAGACGAAATCAAGGTCTCCAAGACTCAACGATGCCATTTTTTTTATATATAAATTTGGAAAAGTTTGTGTAATGTGTAAGATGCATATATGTGTAGTTCCTTATTGTTTTTTTCCCTTCTACTCCAGATGGAGAGAGTTTCTTGCTTCCGGGGTTAAACCTTAACCCTAAGGAATTTTTAGGTACAGCCTAGTACTAGGCGTAAGATAGAGGTGCTGTATCGTAATATCTCCCTACAACTTCTCCAGATGTCACACTTATGGGCAGTTGGTTCAGGAATTCTACTGTGGATTTCTTTACTGCCCCTGTTGCCCCCACTATTATTGGGATGATCTCAGGTTCCACATTCCACATTCTCCTTATTTCGTGTTTGAGTCTCTGGTATTTTAAGACCTTTCCCCTTTCATAGTTCGCCACATTCCAGTCTGCTGGGACTCCTACTTCCACCAAGAGGCACTTGTTTCCCTCCTTCTCTCTCACAACTATGTCTTGTCTGCATCCTGATACCCTGATGTCAGTTGGTATCTCGTGATCATATAGGAGCAGCACTTTGTCATTGTCTTCTATTCCTTGTGGAATATGTTCCCAGTGTTTTTCTGTTTCTAGCTTTATTTCATATTTCTTACACAGCTTGAAGTGGATTAGTTTGCAGACTGCATTGTGTCTGTCTGTGTAGTTTCCTCTGTGCAGGAGTATTTAGTGAGGAATAGGGGGAGAAGTGCGTGTTTGAGAGCATGCTGGACCGCTCACAGGGTAGATTATACACGGCAAAAGATCAGCTAAGGAGGAGAGTGACAGGAGAAACGGGAATTCCAGCACTTCCTGTCTCCTACCTAACGTCCCCCCTCCCAGAGTACTTCTCTGGTCGGTTGGTGTTTACAGTCTCCTCTTCCAGATCCGAGTAACTTGTTTTCAAATTGAATTATTTGAATTAAATTAAATTATTTCAAATAAAAAGATATCAAAATATAATATAAAATATAAAAATAAATAAAAGTAATGAAATTAAATAAACAGATAAAAAAAATAAAAAATAACTATTATATACATTAATTAAGGGAGAACCAGCCAGGTTTTAATAACAAAACTACAATCAAAGTTTAATTGATTAAAGTTATTAAATACACAATAAATTTCTAAAAAATTTATAAATAATAAATAATTTCTTGAAACAAAAATTTAAAATGTCGATTCATAAACGTAATGTTGAGCAGTTCCGGTTCAGTGTGTTTACGGTGTAGCAATTCCACATCACAAATATTATCCTGAATTATCTACAAACCTGCGAATAACAAGAAGTCCGTCACTAATTGGCTCAATGACTAATTAAAATTTATTATTATTATATTATATAATATTATTATTATTATTATTATTATTATTACTATTACGTATTAGCAATTCCAATTGCAAACTGTCAAGTAGGATTTTCAGTGAAATGAATCATTAACATCATTATTAAATATTAAGTTATTAATTTATTAAAACTATTAAAGTTATTAAAATTATTATTAAAGTCATTGCAAAAATTAAAATCATTAAAGTCATTAAAGTTTAAAAATTTTCAAAATCTTGGACTAACTAAAATAAACGTAAGAAAATGTAAAAAGATTAGCGTAAGAAAATATATATAATGTAAGAACTTGTAAGAAATGATGTAAATCTCATTTCATCAGTAATATCACATCACTACCATGTCATGACTATCTCATGTTATCATTTATTAATATTCTAATTCCAATTGCAAAATGAAAGAGCCTTTAAAGACAATATATATTTATAGATATTATTTTACTGCCATTTTTTGTTTCCAAATTTTGAATGTTCGGTAAAGGCTTTTTTATTTTTACATTCTGAATATTCACTTAATCATTAATTCAAGTTAATCATTATTATTGATATGGAATTGGAATGGAAATAAACTGGAAAAGATTGAAATCTGTAAATATTATGAACTTATGAAATGTATATCCTTGTTCCTTGTTCTTGTTGCTGTTCCGTGCGTTGGTCTCTCTTCACACAAAGGTCAAGCTGGTGTCCCCGCAACTTATGAAATATATATTATGAACTTATTTTTAAAGTGTTATTATTATGAACATAAGAACATTTTTCCATCCTGTTTACATTTTATGTGGCTTCAAAACCTTAGTTATTATTATATTTAAATCAAATGGCCGAGTCTCCTATCCTATTTACCGCCTTCGTCTTGGGCTAATGTAGCGAGTGGTGTTCCTCAGGGTTCTGTATTGGGCCCCTTGCTTTTTCTTATATATATTTACGATTTAGATGTCGGCCTAGTCAGTACAGTTTCAAAGTTTGCGGATGACACGAAGCTGGGTGGTAGGGCGATTAATGACGAAGATAGAGATAAAATTCAGGAAGATCTGAATAAAATCGTTGATTGGTTGGTCACATGGCAAATAAGATTTAACGTCGATAAGTGCAAAATTTTACATATAGGTTCGCGTAACGGTAATTTTGCGTATAGTATGTCAGGGAAGGAACTGGCAAGCGTAGATTAGGAAAAAGATTTAATAGTTATAGTCACTGGTGATTCAAAAGTGGCGAAACAAAATACAGCAGCGGTCAATAAGGCAAACAAAGTGCTAGGTTTTATAGCTCGGAATTTTGAGTACAAATCGCGCGATATTATAGTTCCTCTTTATAAATCATTAGTTAGACCCCATTTGGCGTACGCGATCCAATTTTGGAATCCGTATATGCCCAAAGATATAGACAAAATCGAAATAGTTCAAAGACGAGCAACTAAGATGACTCCGTCGCTTCGGTTAAAGTCGTACGAGGATAGGCTTAAGGAGTTAAAATTGACTCGCTCCTCTCGTCAAGTTACACCCTCTTTTATAAACCTAAGAGATAAGGAGTTTTACATAAGTTTCGGGGCTCTAAAATTATATTTTGTTTTTATAAACATCATTTGGGATAATCCACAAATAATATAACTAAGTAGTATGGTGGCAGAAAAGGAGAGTGGGGAAGAGGGATAGGGTTAACACAAAAGAGTGACACTTTCAGAAGCAAAAATTTTAATCCTTTTTCATATATATATATATATATATATATATATATATATATATATATATATATATATATATATATATATATACATATATATATATATATATATATCACCATCACTCGATTAACTAATGAAAATACCAATTATAAAAATTATTTTTTATACATCATCTGAGTATTGCATACGACTCGGGTCTGGTGCTAATATGCGATTTTAAAAATTCAACCCAAACCCATTCCCATCGTGTTATGCTTTAAAATACCTTTCGAACGAGGTATTATACATGGGGGGGGGGGGGGACCTTCATTTTTGACCTCTCCCAAGCTCAAACACATAATTGCAGCTCGAAATGACTACTCCCGAGTAGAGAACGGGTAGTAAAAATTTTAACTTTTTGCCATAAAATGTCTATTATTAAGTTAATATGGAATAATGAGATTCCAAAACTTATATTTTATCCTGCTACATCTAGATAACAGTAAAACATATATACACAGTGTATATATATATATATATATATATATATATATATGTATATATATATATATATATATACACAGTATGTATATATATATAATATATATATATATATATATATATATATAATATGTATGTGTGTGTGTGTATATATATATATATATATATATATATATATATATGTGTGTGTGTGTGTGTGTATATATATATATATATATATATATATATATATATATATATATATATATATATATATATATATATATATTATATATATATATACACGGTGAACCAAAAGTAGGTGGACAGTAGGTTGAATACGGTTTGTGTTATATTATATTATAACTATGGTGTTCATTATAACTATGGTGTTTGTGTTATATTATATTAAATATTATAACTAAATTTATTTAAATTTTATTTTGTATTATGTATACAAAAAAATTAAATATGTATTCTCAAAATAAACGTTATCATTTACTGTCCACCTACATTTGGTTCACCATATATATATATATGTGTGTGTGTGTGTATATATTTATTTATTTATTTATTTATTTATGATTTTTAATGTCTGTGAACTTCTTTATTGGTGGAAAGTCAATGTCTGGGTCAAGAAATGCTCCTAACTGTCGTGTTCTCGGATTGGTCATTGTATTGATCATTGTCATTGTATTGATCTCCATCATCATCTGCCTAAAAACATAAAAAAAATACAATATTAATAACTATCCAAATATATATCAAACAATGTTATAAAAGGTGGGGCTAATTGAGATGAACATTTTGGTGCCTCATTTTATTATATAGACTCAACAGAAAGCACTTTGTGGAAGAAAATATAATATTTTACCACATATTCACCACCCACGAATAGCCATTTGGAGCACTCGAACTGTGTTGGAGCTTGGGAGAGCTCAAAAATGAAGCTACCACCGAGTGTAATTCCCCCGTTGGAAAGGTATTTAAAGCCATAACACAGCGGGAGTAGTTTTGTTTTCAAATTTTAATAATAAAATTTTATTATCATTTATCACCACCCCCAAATAAGACTCTCAAAAAGCTTAACATTAAACATAATTAACTTCTATGAAATATAATCCTCTTTTATTAAGAGTAAAAATTCAATTGTTTCTATAAATATTTAGAAATTACAAGTTTCAGCTGTCAGTTGAACAAGTTTCTAAAATTTATATCTGTTACTTGGTTTATATATATACACAGTATATATCCAAACCAACATGGCTTCAGGGCTGGAAGAAATGCCTATGACAGTTATCAGACCACCAACAGAAAATACTGGAAACATTGTATCGACTTCAAAATATAGATGTAATATATATCGGTTCTTGCTAAAGCTTTTCATAAATGTGATTATGGAATTATAGCACACAAACTTAAAAATACAGGAATTACTGTAAAGCTTGGACGATGGATATTTAAATTCCTGACCCAAAGAAAAAACACAGAGAGCGGTAGTAAATAGAGTCAAATTTAAAGTCTCAGAAGTCGTCAGCCCTGTCCCACAAGGTACAGTATTAACTTCCTTGCTGTTTATAATAATACTTGAAAACATAGATGTAGATATTAACGGGAGTGTCGTACCGTGTTTCGAGGATGACACAAAGATCTGCAAGGAAATCTCAAATGAAGGTGATAGAAAAATTACAAAATGCCATTGGGACATTATTCAAATGGGTGGAAGACAATAATACGAAGTTCGACGAAGAAAAATTCCATCTTACAGTATATGGTAACAAGGTGCTACAGAATAAAGGGTACAAAGCACCACAATCCAAACAGATAATACCAAACCCACAAGTGAGGGATCTTGAAGCAATATTGTCATCGGATGTAGGTTTCAAATAATATTAAACTCACAACAGCTACAAAACTAATGGGAATTATCTGGAGGAGCTTCCATAGCAAAAAAGCAAACCTTATGCTGAAATTAAGGAAGAGTTTAGTCCTACCAATGACTGAATATTGCTCAGTATTCACAAGCCCATACAGAAAACGAGACATCGCAAATATGGAAGCTATAGAAAAGACTACTGATCTCGACTGCAGATTGATCCTGAATCCCGAGCCATCGTTCGAAGCAGCCATCAAGTAAGAATCAAGTATATATATATATTCGACAGCACTATATCTGTCCTCTTCAGAATATTTTGACGTACTGAGCTGAGAAATCCCGTGAAGAAGGTCAGTTCATTTGAAGCTGTTAGAAAAGATACATTGGTGAAACGGATGACTTCAAAAGACGCATTTATCAACACAAACAAAGCTACAAGACTGCTGATAGGAACAGTTCCAGCTTCAGACACGAAGTCGAAACTGATCATGAAGTAAATACGTAGAATAAACTAAATTAATCTTTAAATGTAATCAACGGTAGAAATATAAAGTTATAGAAAACTGCCCCATTCAAAAACAAATACTTTCATTATTAACAAAACTAGTTTATTCCTTCATCTGTTCACTGCCGACATCTTATCACGCTTCTGTGACCCCCTCCAACGCAATCTGAGGAATATGACCGCCGTTCCCACGAATCGACATGGACTACCTGCAACTTCTGAGTGACTTGACATGCTCCACGAAAATTCTCAGCTCGGTACTTCACAGTGTGTGTATATATATATATATATATATATATATATATGTGTGTGTGTGTGTGTGTGTGTGTGTGTGTGTGTGTATTCCCAAAAGTTTCTAACACGTTCTGATAATAGAATAAGTTTTAAATTGAAATTGAAGGCTTCACTTTTTTTACAAAGTATCGCCTCCCCCATACAACCATACATTCATTCAAAATATGCGCAGGTCGCAACATCATTGCCAAGTATATAGAGGATCAACGCACTAACGGGGCTTCCGTAGTCGGTTTATCACCACTGGAAGCAACAGTGTTTTGCTATATCATATATTAATATGTAACTGAATCCATAATCCAATGAACACTTAAAGAAATCACACTCATTTCCTTGCTTGTATCGTTGGTTTGCATTTCAGACACTATATATATATATATATATATATATATATATATATATATATATATATATATATATATATATATATATAATATACTTTTATTGATGGATTGGTTCTTGATAACTTTCCATCATAAAGTTTGCTTCAAAGTTATTTTTCTTCAACATAAATTCCATAAAATATTTCAAACTCGTTACAACTTGATTCTTCATAACGCCTTCTGGTGGATGATGTTTATATACACGGTTCTTTCTAATTTGTGTAACATCCTTATATATATATATATATATACAGAGAGAGAGAGAGAGAGAGAGAGAGGGAGAGAGAGAGAGAGAGAGAGAGAGAGAGAGAGATAGGTTCTTGTGCAAAGGTAATGATCAGCCATGCGTAGCTGTGTACGAGAACAGGATGAGAGTAAAAGGCAACTCACTCCTCTATCAAATCCCCTAAATGGGGATCGCAGGTTGATCCTGAACAGTCGTTCGAAGACAATATTGTATTGCAGGCGATAGTAATTAATTAAAGTGTTCCAAATAGTAACAGCTCCGTGGTGAAAGCTGTAAAACAACGTATTCGCTTTATGCATAGCTTTAAGGCATAAAATTCTCATGATGTGGCATCTGATACAAATTATCATGCCGTAAAGGTACAGAGTAATCAACTAGGAAACACTTAAAGAAAAAATAAAAAGAGTTGATGATCATTATTGGGTAAGTTTGACATTGCTGTAAATAGCGCTTCGAAGGTATGAATCCCATATTCTAAGTGAGGTGTAACATAGTTTTCACCAAATTCTTAACAAAGTGAATTACGAAACAAAAGTAGTCTTTTGGACGCCATGCAGCGAACGAGCATGCGGCTCTCTCCTTAAAACCATTCAATTATGTATATAAAACAAAAGGGAAAATTTCATATTCATCTTTAAGTATGTGAGTTAAAAGCTGATCAGATTTTCAGGTTGAGGGTTGAATCAAGTCTCAATCAATAATTAGCCCAAGCTTTTCAAAATGTGAATGGTTTCAACACGAAGTGAAAGTGAAAAGGTTTCAACACAAAATTCTTTTGATTAATGACAGTTGTAGTTAATTAAAAGCAGATCTATTTAGTTCTTTTTTAACGTCAGAGCACACTAATAAAATAATGATCACGCTAAAGTTATCAAAGAAACAATGTAAATCGTTTGAGATGATAAAAAAAGTAGGCCACGTTAGAAACGAGAGCTTGTGAACTTGGTAAAAAAAAAAAAAATTTCGCTGGTGCCTTTTTTAACAAACCTTTAGAATGAAGTGCATTCAAGTAAATCATTTTAAGTTATTTCAATGGGCATTTTAAAAAAATGGTCACATGTTCACAAACTTTGTGAAATTGTCGGATAATATAATCATTCCTTGACAACTCTTTGAACAAAGTTTTTGCCAAAGGCTTATTGAAAGTGTTACCATTGTTAAACAAGTTCAAGTCTGTTATGTGACCATTTTAAGTTTGCAATATGCGAACCACTTTATCCCTTTATCATCAACACTTTTCAATTTTTTAACAGGATTTTCCTATGTAAATCCTACATATTATGACTAAATTATTACTACGTAAAATTTGTACGAATCTACACCCTCAAAATGGATAATTTATTTGAATAAAACAAAAAGCGAGTTGGGTAAAAATTTTCTTCATACGGGCCTTCAAAAAGTTCCCGGAAAAATTTAATAAAAAGGTAATAAAACAAAAAAATGAAAAAGTGCAGATTTTATTTTTCTACATAATGACCATCACTATCATAACACTTTTGTAGTCTATGCCTCCAGCCTTCTAAACCCTGTCCGTAGAATTGAGCATCTTTTGAATGGAACCAGGTCGTTGTTGCCTTTTTTACCTCTTCTATTGACGAAAAACGGGTCCCCTTCAGGTGTTTCTTTAAATTTGGAAACAGAAAAAAGTCTGAAGGAGCTAAATCTGGGCTGTAAGGAGGGTGGGAGAGCAATTCCCATCTTAAATCCCTCAGTTTGTCCCTTACCTTTCGGGACGAATGAGCCGGTGCGTTATTGTGGTGGAACAAAACTCTGTCATGAAGTTTTCCTCGCCGTTTTTTCTTAATTGCTTGATGTAACTTTTCTAGAACTTGTTCATAGTAGATTGCATTTATAGTTCTTTGTCCTTCTAGGTAATCTATTAACAAAATACCTTCCGAATCCCAAAAAATTGTTGCCATAATCTTTGCAGCGGATCTTTCAGATTTTCCTTTGATGGGGCCGCTTGATCCCTTCGGCAGCCATTGTTTGGATTGCTGTTTGTCTTCGGGATCATACAGGTACAACCAAGTTTCGTCTCCAGTCACAATTCTTTGCAAAAAATCTTCGGGATTAGCGTCCCACTTGTTTAAAGTTTGAAGTGCGAGATTCACCCTTGTTGCAAGCTGATCCTCGCGCAACAGTTTTGGCACCCATCGGCCAGAAAGCTTACTCAAGTCCAGGTGGTCTTTTAAAATTGAATGAGTTGATCCCACCGATAAGCCTAGATTGTCAGCTATAAACTCGACAGAATATCGTCGATCTTCTTCGACTAGTGCTCTCACACGATCGATGTTTTCATTGTTGATGGAGGTTGAAGGTCTTCCACTTCGAGTGCCGTCTTCGATACTCTCTAGGCCATTTGAAAAACGATTAATCCATTCATAAAGGGTGGTCTTCTTGGGAGCAGTGTCTCCATAAACTTTCCTCACACTTTCAATAATATCACTTTTCTTCCAACCAAGTTTTACTAAAAATTTGATATTGCTTCTGACTTCGGATTTCTGAGATTCCATGTTGCTTCTGAGGGGTTAAACTTTCAAATGACATAATCTTCCAAATTCTGCATTTTCGGCAATCAAATTTTAACATGTTATTACAAAACCGTACAGGAATGAACATGTCGACTTATGATTTATCACGTAATTTCTAACGTGAATAGGAAATATTTTCCGGGAACTTTTTGAAGGCCCTAATTAACAGACAATGATATATTTTACCAAAATAAATATCAAAATTTTATCTAAACTCCATTTGTTTGGTGAAAAAGTATATATAAAAATATTTCCAATTAAAACCAATAATATGATAATAATAATTTTTACATCCTTAAAATTAATTAGCTGATGGGAGACCAAACTACGTACGTGTAAATGAATTGGAGGAAATGTTAATTAAATCTGCTATCAGTTAACCTTTATTGTCTGAGTGTTATTATTATACATGCAGATTAACTAATTCTTATATGTCAATATCGAAAACCTTATTAACCGTAAGTTAAGCTAATTCCTAGCTCCAGTGATAGCTCCTTGTATGTGACGCGCCGATTTGATCGAATGATGCTGTTACCACGTTGCACAGTGTGAGATGTCACAGCCGATGCTGGGTGACCGCTGCGAGGCTCACCATCGAGGCTGGCTCTCCCTCTCTCCGATGATGTCACACGTTTAGACCAGCATCTAACTGTGCTTCGATCAACAACAGCATCTCCGTAAACGTTTTGTAGACGTTTGTGAATATTTCCAATTGTTTCCTTCTCTGCGGTTAAGAACTCGATAACAGCTCTCTGTTTACGACGCATATGACTGTCAGACGCCATTTTCGAAACTCGAAAACCATCGGTTTTATACAAGGGCGTTTAAAAGCGGTTTTATATAAGGAAGGGAGGTTGACACTGGAAAAATGCGGTTATGTGAAGCGTAGAAAGTTCGAACTTACATCCCAAAAGACATTTCAGCCCCATAGCCTATTATTTAGCTAAGAAAAAAGGGTGGGGCAAAATATATTGAGTGCCCCTAATATATATATATATATATATATATATAACGTAAAGAACGACGCTTGTATAGGAGATATTCCGCGCAAGACGAGAGAGAGAAAACGGAACAAATGAAAAAATGAAGTAACCACCTGGGAATCGAACCCGGGATCTTCCGATTGCCGGTCAGACGCGATACCATTACACCATGGACTTCACTCTTCCAAATGCCGTAATTCTTCTACATACTCGCAGAAACCAATGCCCCAAGGGGGCACCTCCCGCATGCCGTAACATTATATACATTCAACTGCAAAGAACACGCAGTATAAATAACGTAAAGAACGACGCTTGTATAGGAGATATTCCGCGCAAGACGAGAGAGAGAAAACGGAACAAATGAAAAAATGAAGTAACCACCTGGGAATCGAACCCGGGATCTTCCGATTGCCGGTCAGACGCGATACCATTACACCATGGACTTCACTCTTCCAAATGCCGTAATTCTTCTACATACTCGCAGAAACCAATGCCCCAAGGGGGCACCTCCCGCATGCCGTAACATTATATACATTCAACTGCAAAGAACACGCAGTATAAATAACGTAAAGAACGACGCTTGTATAGGAGATATTCCGCGCAAGACGAGAGAGAGAAAACGGAACAAATTAAAAAATGAAGTAACCACCTGGGAATCGAACCCGGGATCTTCCGATTGCCGGTCAGACGCGATACCATTACACCATGGACTTCACTCTTCCAAATGCCGTAATTCTTCTACATACTCGCAGAAACCAATGCCCCAAGGGGGCACCTCCCACATGCCGTAACATTATATACATTCAACTGCAAAGAACACGCAGTATAAATAACGTAAAGAACGACGCTTGTATAGGAGATATTCCGCGCAAGACGAGAGAGAGAAAACGGAACAAATGAAAAAATGAAGTAACCACCTGGGAATCGAACCCGGGATCTTCCGATTGCCGGTCAGACGCGATACCATTACACCATGGACTTCACTCTTCCAAATGCCGTAATTCTTCTACATACTCGCAGAAACCAATGCCCCAAGGGGGCACCTCCCGCATGCCGTAACATTATATACATTCAACTGCAAAGAACACGCAGTATAAATAACGTAAAGAACGACGCTTGTATAGGAGATATTCCGCGCAAGACGAGAGAGAGAAAACGGAACAAATTAAAAAATGAAGTAACCACCTGGGAATCGAACCCGGGATCTTCCGATTGCCGGTCAGACGCGATACCATTACACCATGGACTTCACTCTTCCAAATGCCGTAATTCTTCTACATACTCGCAGAAACCAATGCCCCAAGGGGGCACCTCCCGCATGCCGTAACATTATATACATTCAACTGCAAAGAACACGCAGTATAAATAACGTAAAGAACGACGCTTGTATAGGAGATATTCCGCGCAAGACGAGAGAGAGAAAACGGAACAAATGAAGTAACCACCTGGGAATCGAACCCGGGATCTTCCGATTGCCGGTCAGACGCGATACCATTACACCATGGACTTCACTCTTCCAAATGCCGTAATTCTTCTACATACTCGCAGAAACCGGCAATCGGAAGATCCCGGGTTCGATTCCCAGGTGGTTACTTCATTTTTTCATTTGTTCCGTTTTCTCTCTCTCGTCTTGCGCGGAATATCTCCTATACAAGCGTCGTTCTTTACGTTATTTATACTGCGTGTTCTTTGCAGTTGAATGTATATAATGTTACGGCATGCGAGAGGTGCCCCCTTGGGGCATTGGTTTCTGCGAGTATGTAGAAGAATTACGGCATTTGTAAGAGTGAAGTCCATGGTGTAATGGTATCGCGTCTGACCGGCAATCGGAAGATCCCGGGTTCGATTCCCAGGTGGTTACTTCATTTTTTCATTTGTTCCGTTTTCTCTCTCTCGTCTTGCGCGGAATATCTCCTATACAAGCGTCGTTCTTTACGTTATTTATACTGCGTGTTCTTTGCAGTTGAATGTATATAATGTTACGGCATGCGGGAGGTGCCCCCTTGGGGCATTGGTTTCTGCGAGTATGTAGAAGAATTACGGCATTTGGAAGAGTGAAGTCCATGGTGTAATGGTATCGCGTCTGACCGGCAATCGGAAGATCCCGGGTTCGATTCCCAGGTGGTTACTTCATTTTTTCATTTGTTCCGTTTTCTCTCTCTCGTCTTGCGCGGAATATCTCCTATACAAGCGTCGTTCTTTACGTTATTTATACTGCGTGTTCTTTGCAGTTGAATGTATATAATGTTACGGCATGCGGGAGGTGCCCCCTTGGGGCATTGGTTTCTGCGAGTATGTAGAAGAATTACGGCATTTGTAAGAGTGAAGTCCATGGTGTAATGGTATCGCGTCTGACCGGCAATCGGAAGATCCCGGGTTCGATTCCCAGGTGGTTACTTCATTTTTTCATTTGTTCCGTTTTCTCTCTCTCGTCTTGCGCGGAATATCTCCTATACAAGCGTCGTTCTTTACGTTATTTATACTGCGTGTTCTTTGCAGTTGAATGTATATAATGTTACGGCATGCGGGAGGTGCCCCCTTGGGGCATTGGTTTCTGCGAGTATGTAGAAGAATTACGGCATTTGGAAGAGTGAAGTCCATGGTGTAATGGTATCGCGTCTGACCGGCAATCGGAAGATCCCGGGTTCGATTCCCAGGTGGTTACTTCATTTTTTCATTTGTTCCGTTTTCTCTCTCTCGTCTTGCGCGGAATATCTCCTATACAAGCGTCGTTCTTTACGTTATTTATACTGCGTGTTCTTTGCAGTTGAATGTATATAATGTTACGGCATGCGGGAGGTGCCCCCTTGGGGCATTGGTTTCTGCGAGTATGTAGAAGAATTACGGCATTTGGAAGAGTGAAGTCCATGGTGTAATGGTATCGCGTCTGACCGGCAATCGGAAGATCCCGGGTTCGATTCCCAGGTGGTTACTTCATTTTTTCATTTGTTCCGTTTTCTCTCTCTCGTCTTGCGCGGAATATCTCCTATACAAGCGTCGTTCTTTACGTTATTTATACTGCGTGTTCTTTGCAGTTGAATGTATATAATGTTACGGCATGCGGGAGGTGCCCCCTTGGGGCATTGGTTTCTGCGAGTATGTAGAAGAATTACGGCATTTGGAAGAGTGAAGTCCATGGTGTAATGGTATCGCGTCTGACCGGCAATCGGAAGATCCCGGGTTCGATTCCCAGGTGGTTACTTCATTTTTTCATTTGTTCCGTTTTCTCTCTCTCGTCTTGCGCGGAATATCTCCTATACAAGCGTCGTTCTTTACGTTATTTATACTGCGTGTTCTTTGCAGTTGAATGTATATATATATATATATATATTATATATATGTTTTTCTGGCCAGTGTGACGGTTCACGTGTTTCGTTTGAAGTTCGAATAAAAGTGATATTACAATAAAAATCCTGCAGTTAATCCTTTTTAAGTAGTGCCAATTTTTGAGTGAATATTCAGTGATCAGAGTCGTGTGCCTATTTAAGTGGTGAAATAGCGGCGTATGTTGAAATATAGCAAATCAAATTAAAGCAACTTAATCTATACAACGTTTTTTCCGAGTGTTTTCTTTCTGAGGAAATCGAACTGCCCGTCGAAAGGCAATATCTTTCAGTTATCCCCCGCGGTACACTCCAGGGCACCAATCAGTGAGACTACAGTGTGCCACATCCCCCAACCCCACCACCCGGAATAACGGAAAAACTTTTCCTCCCCCATTTCTAAAGTCAAATCAAATACCTCACTTAATAAATTACCATTTTGAGTTAATATTTCTTGCACAATCAGTTACATACCATTAGAAACATGGTACTGGCAAATCAATTCATACAACCCTGTGGATACTGTAAAAAAGAAACAGATGAATCAAAGACAATCTGCTGCGATCCTTGCCAGACCTTAGTCGAATTTCAATGTCTGAGATGGAGCGACGAAGAAATCCCTCTTATAACAGGCGCTAAACAATTGAACGGAATCAAGTTCTTCTGCAAAAGCTGCATAATCGAAATAGACTCGTTTACGGTTTTTAAAGCAGAACGATACTATGAGGAAAAGACAAAAGAGGAGCTTATGAATAGCAAACAGGGAAGAAAAATAGAAGGAACGAAGATAGTACGAGAGGAAACTGTGAAAAACGAACAGGAAAAAAACAGAAAAATCGAGTAAACGGAAAGCAGAAATAATAGAAATAAAAGAAGCACCGACAGAGGAAACAGAGGCACAAAATAAATCCAAATATTTCAAACGAAGGGCATTAGCAGCAATAGGAAAAAACAAGTAGGCAATAAAAAAATCATACTGAAACCACCAAAAAAAAAGGCCCCAAGTGAAAAATGGGGAAGAAACTATATGTAAAGACTATGTGAAAGGAAGATATAAGGGAGGAGAATGTATTTATGAACATCCTCCTCGTGCAACTACTTCTATAATGTGATAATAGTCACTGCAAATTTGGTAGAAAATGCAAATTCTACCATCCGGACATCATCTCCTGGCAAGTTCAAAGGACAAAGGACAAGTTTCAAATGACAACAGAAGGAATGTGAGAAAAAAAATATGTACCCAAGTAGCAAACAAAACACAAATCGCACACCAAATTTTTCAACATCTCGGACACAATACGGCTGCTAAATCTTATACAGCACATGCAGCTGACATAGCTGGGAACCCTCGAGCCGGACCGCTTCATGGCAAGAAGCTACCAGAACAGGTAGGCCGGAACGGATTCATCTCAGAGAACCACAAGGCTACAAAACACGCGATATCAAAGGACAACGACTTAAAATGTACAAGGGACAATGCAAAACAAAGAACATAAACATTGTCCTGGCAAATATTCAAGGAATAAAACCGAACAATTCACTAAACAAAGTTTCGTACTTGAAAGGTTTTATGGAAGAAACAAGGGCGGACATCGCATGCCTCACAGAAACACATCTTAAAGATTGCCAAGGAAACTGCGATAACTGCGAACACTGTATCGATAAGAAAGAATTGCATATCGATGGATTCAACTTACTAAGAGCGGATAGAAGAGTGAGATGTAAAGGTGGCTGTGCCATTTATATACATGAGAGGCATATGACAGAGACGGTAATAAGTAAATCCAACAGCTTCGTGGAAACCCTTGCAGTGAAAATAGAGAAACTAAGCGTGGTACTGATAGTCATCTATAGACCTCCAAACTCTCCAAATGAAAATTTTTCGGATGCCATTGATGATATCAGAACCCTAATAAAGTCCGTAAACTCTCCATCCCCTAATATAATACTCGGCGGCGATTTTAATTTCCCATTTATAAAATACCAAAAAGGTGGGTAGAAATATATTTATACATCAAGATAAGGGCGGCACAAGAGAGGACCAGGAGCAAGCAAAAATGCTGATGGCTCTCACAAACGAGTTTATGCTGAAAATACTAGGAAAAATAACTGCCTGGATCTGGTATTCACAAATAACACGAACTTGATTGCCGATATAAAAATAACCCCAACTATTATCTCAGACCACAACATAATCGAATTATGGCGATAACTTTAAAAGACAATACACATACGGAAGGAAGAAGCAAATGTGGGGCTTTTAACTTAAACTCCAAGACCATAAATTGGGAAGAAATCAGATCACACATGGCCCAAATAGAGTGGAGAACAGTTTTAGAGAATAAAACAACTGAGGAAGTGCTAGCAACCTTGGAAGAAAAGACGCTGAGAATTTTGGAAAAATATGCTCCGAAAGCAGAGCCAAAAGGAAAGAGGAACTGGCTAGAGAGGCAAAAGAGAAGAATATTCCGCAAAAGAAAGAGAGTAGCGACGAAGTTAGCTAATTGAGGAGACAACAATGCCAGGAAAGTAATACAAGAAAAACTGGAGAGTATCAATAGGGAAATACAAACTCTGATAAAGGGCCATACAGAGAGGGAAGAGGAAAAGGCGGTAGAAGCAATAAAAGAAAATCCAAAATACTTCTACAGTAGGGCGGAGTGAAACAACTTTTTATTTCAAATTTATTTGCCTCACTTGTTTTTTGATGTATTAGAACATAAAAATGATGTATTCAATCATTTAATGTTTGTAACTCAAACCATCTCTCGCATTTTTACATAAAAGCAAAATGACCATCAGCCGGTTGTCCATAAATAAAAATATGCTCATAACATAAAAACTGAGTGTTCTATCAAAAAAAAAAATTGAAGAAAAACGCTTTATAATGCAAAACTATACTTAAAAAACACCATTATGCATACATTGTATTGAAATAAAATTGTATCTGGTCTCACTTGGTTGGATGCCGTAAATCAATTAAATTTGAATGCGATATAAAACCCACTCATCAGAAATATTATTATTTTTTCAGGAGAGGCATCAGATCCTTTTTGGTTTCAACTGAGGGAAGCAGAGAGCGACTTTTTATTCTTGACCTAATAAATCCGTCTCTTGATTCCTGTAATATTACTGATGCTGTTGCATCTGTAACCAACTTCACGGCTCTTTCGACATTCTGTGTGTGAATGGGGTATTACTCAACTTTGAAACATTTTGTTTCGTACTCAAGCAATTCTTCATCACACAATTTAGAAGCGAGAGGTGCGTCACGATATCAATCCTATCCGAGAAGATGATAGTCTGTCCAATGTGATGCTTTGAAGTTCAATTCTGGTACTCTAAATCCTCTGATTTTCCTTGTATTGGCTTCCTTACACTTTCTTTTCTGTATTATTCGATCGGTTGCAATTTTGAGCAGCTTTTCTCACTATCTGACAGCATTGATAGAAGAATATTTTCTGAGTGAGCAAAATAGGCATTCCGTGATATATAAGATTGGACAACTTTTTGTATATCTTGGGGTAACAGGTTCAACCTTTTTATCGCATCAAAGATATGTTTGGGTCCATCAGGCAGATACGGTTTAAATTTTATATTGAACCAGTTAGGACCAGAGGCGGCTCGTGACTAAAAATTCTAGGGGTGCTGTCTCTAAGAATGGGTTGAAATAATTACTGAAATAAAAGGATGAGCATTGAGCAATGAATAAAAGTTTCAAAAGTTATTGAAAAAGTTATTCATTGAGCTCATCCTTATATTGTTCTTGATTATTTCAATTGTAAATAAAAAAATTTAGGGGTACTGCAGTTCCGCAGTGCCTACCGACGAGCCGCCACTGGTTAGGACCATAGTTTGTTACTATGAACAGAACAAGGCTAGGTAACTCTCTGGAGGGATTCTTTTGGGAGACATAATAACGACAAAGTCTGTTAGCTAGAGTTAACCATCTAGAGTTGTTAAGGGGACCAGGCTTGAGTTTCTCTAGGCTTCCGTTAACATATCCTTCTCTTACAGCCCCAATTATTCTGAACATGTATTGTTGATCATTACTTAAATCTTCTATGAGCTCATCTGTGAGAACTGGGATGCTATCGGCCCCATCCGTAATTGGGAAGAATTTTACCACAGGCATCTCATGGCAAGTCTTAAGAGCATTACCAATAGATCCACTGAATGATATTGGCCCAGTTGTTTTCCCGTCGTATCGCTCAAACACATGATTTAATGGAAGTTCATTTGTATGTAACATATAAATGCTCCATTGCAATGGTTGGTTCAGCTTCTGCTCGATGAAATGGATTATGCCACCTTTAGACCAAGTGTTGACATTCGTACTGTCGCACCCTATCACCTGGAGATTCTGGTCTAGTGTTACTTCATTCAAGTAAGCGAACAACGATTCAGATACATCACTTGCTTTTCCAGATTTAGGGCTCAAATGGTTAAGGTATTCTCCACCAGGCTCACTCAATGGTACATAATGTTCTTCAACATTTATATCCTGGTGCCATTTACCATCTTTGTTTGTCTTTAACAACGTCTTGTCTTTTCTCCCATCAAAATATAAAGCTTTAACATCACCATAACTTTGTGCAGCTTCAATTTGTAATGTTTTCCTCAATTTCTGTCTCTCTTCTCACCTTACTTCGATCAATAAAAAAGTCACCGTCTTTTTCGATAATGTTACCCAAATCCACCAAAGTAGCTGAAGCAATGGCCGATGCAGCCCTATCTGAAACACCAAATCTGTCGGCTTCCATGGCGAGATTGGGTAAAGGGGCTCTCATTTGAATGTTGAAGCATTCATATTCAAACTCAGTTGTTGAACTTTCTTCGGTTCTAGAGAGATCAGTATTAGTATCAGGTGAAAGCACATCATCAATGACTACCTTTTCGAATTCTTCATGCATGATTATTTTTCTTCGCTTACTGCCTTGTTGCTCCTTCAACTTTCTTGCATTTCTTTTTGCTATAGATCTTGAAAGGGTAACATCCACACCTCCGATCACCATATTTCGCATAGTCCTCTGATCCTCAAGGAATTCCAGTTCTTCTTTGGTTATTCTTGATTCTTTTGGACAAACACAAATAATGTTTTACTTTACATCCGCTTTTCGGCAGCCAAAATCTTGGTGCGAAACGAAGTTGCATTTACAGGCACAAATGTCAAAGAGTTCTACCAATGATTTTTTTAACAATTCAATAAGCTTCGCACTGCTTTTGGGTCGATTGAGTTGCGTAACCTTGTCGGTAAAGCGTTTCAGCTTGGTAATTATGGATTTTTTACTCATTGAGGGTATTGGTGAACGTTTCCACACTTCGACCAATGCTTCTGCTATCGTTTCGAGAATATCATTATTTGTCAATTTTGCAGATGAGCCTTCCTTCAGTCGAAGAAAATATCTCCCAACCTGCATATTAGAGGGTAAGACATTATGTGGCAATTCACTTGAAATTCCAAACAAAAAATGTTGCTTCACCGACTGTCTAGTTAGTAGGGATTTTGCCATATTTAGATCTGAAGTTAAATTTCTACAGAAATATCACATTATGAAAATCTGAAAAAATGCAAAACACAGAATTAGTTAAAACAAATTATATATAAGCTCTAAAACTACAATGTAAACATGTTTTACTCAATAGTCTTTGTAGCCACCCATGCTACAATATGCAGCATGCGGCTCCTATCCCCATCCCTTATCAGCCATATGCAAGATGTCATTGACCTCGAGTGAGACTGATGTTTAGCTAAACGTCTGTGTGTTCTTAAGTAGTTGGTGATTAGTAAGTATCGCTTGTGTTGTGTGACTATATTTACTCATTATCATAGTTATAACCAAATAACGCACAATATAATGCGATATCTTCTCTCAAAAAACGATAGATATTATACTAGGGGTCTTTCAAAATATGACCTTCCGCCATTTTGTTTTCGACAAAAATGCGGCAGGTGGAGGGTCCTAAAAAGAAAATATTATCTTTTTAGAACTTCTAGAGGGTCAATACACCAAATCATAAGTGAGGCAAGACGGTTTAACATTTTCACTCCACCCTGTTCTACAGCTATGCGAAAAGGAAAACAAAAACGTGCGCTACTATCGGGCCCTTAAGGAAAGGAAATAATGAACTAACAGGCGATCTAAAAGAAATATCTGAAACATTGAGAGCACAGTATGAATCGGTCTTCAGTACCCCAAAAAGCGACAAAGCGATACCTGACATAGATGCATTCTTCGAAGAGAAATTGAAAGGAGAATGTATAACAGACTTTGATTTTACCCCAGATGTATCGAGAGCTATAGGACAAATGAAACCACATTCAGCTGCAGGTCCGGACAAATGGAACGCACTATTAATTTAAAACTGTAAAAATTAAATAGTTACACCCTTTTACTGGATATGGAGAAGATCCCTAGACACTGGGAAATACAGAGCATCTTGAAAAGAGCAAACATTGTCCCTATATATAAAGGCGGGGATAGATCTCAAGCAAAGAACTATAGACCAGTGTCATTGACGTCCCTCCTCACCAAAATATTTGAAAGAATAGTCAGAGAGAAAATCTATGTATGACTGCTTGGAGACACTAGAAAGATTTAACGAAAATCAGCACGGGTTCCGATCAGGAAGATCATGCTTATCACAACTTATAGAACATTATAATAATATCCTAGATGCACTTGAAGGCAATGAAAACTATGATGTCATATACATGGATTTTGCTAAAGCTTTTGACAAATGCGATCATGGTATAATAGCCCATAAAGTGAAATATATGGGAATAACAGGCAACATGGGAAAATGGATCTACAACTTCCTCAGAGAACAACTACAGTCTACAGGTCGTCACAATTCAAGGTGTATCATCATCAGAATCAGAAGTATGCAGCTCAGTACCACAAGGTACAGTACTAGCCCCACTCCTGTTCATTATCATGCTAACAGACATAGACAGTGGAGTAAACAGCAACAGTATAGTAACATCCTCTGCTGACGATTCGAAGATCAGCAGAAAAATCAGCGACGCAAATGAAGTGGAGGCCTTGCAGAGGGACACGAACAAAATATACACATGGTCAGAAGACAACAATATGACATTAAACACCGAGAAATTTCAGCTCTTGAGATATGGTAGAAATGAGGAACTTAAACAGACTACATATTATGCTCCAGATAGACAGGAAATTCAGAGAAGCACGAAAGCTGTCGACTTGTGGGTAATAATGACCGATGATGCCAAATTCGAGACACAAAATCAGATAGCAATAAACAAAGCAAAAAGAGTCGTGCGACAGGTACTAAGAACGTTCAAAAGAAGGAATAAGACTGTCATGATTCCCCTGCTGAGAACACTGATCATACCAAAACTTGAATACTGCTCAGTTTTGACGTCCCCATATAAAAAGGAAGAAATTAATAATCTAGAAGAAACGCAGAGACATTTCACAGCCACAGCCAAGATTGATGGCTGCAAAGAACTCAACTACTGGGAAAGACTACGTAAACCAAATCTGTACTCTCTGGAAAGAAGAAGAGAGAGGTACACCATAATCTATATATGGAAAATGATTGAAAAACCTGTACCAAACCTCAAACTAAACCCAATTACCATCCAAACAACGCTGGAAAATAGGAAAGGCAGAATGTGTAGTGTTCCCAAATTAAAAGCCCGACAAGGGACCTTCTCAACACTAAAGAAAAATAGCTTGGTTTTTAGGAGGCCAAGACTTTTTAACCAGCTTCCAAAGAACCTCAGAAACGTTACAGGGGTCAAAGTTGAAGTCTTCAAGAGAAGACTAGATGCCTGGCTCAGGACGGTACCAGATGAGCCGGGTATACCTGGCTATGTACGGTGGAGAGCCCAAGAGAGCAACTCGATCCTCCACTAAGCCAGGCCAAGAGGCGGGGCCACCAGCTTGACCTTCGTGTGAAGAGAGATCGACGCACGGAACCCAAACGAAGTTTACGAGGTGTATACACACACACACAAACATATATATATATATATATATATATGTGTGTGTGTGTGTATGTGTGCGTAAAAACTAGTTTAACTGTCTTTTGTTATAAAATATATAGTACAAATGTAACCAAATAACAATTTAATGTACTAATGTAATTTAAATAGGCAATTATTATGTTTTATATAACAATTCGCAGTTTTCTTTGGAAACTTTTTAAATGACTTTACAACTTCGATGCTTTTTGTATTAAAACAATTTGCCAGTTTTGGTTGAAAAGGGGTAACATCATCATCCATTATTTAGCATCATTGTGTGTGTATATATATATATATATATATATATATATATATATATATCATATTTATACAATAGGGTCAGTGCGGCATTTAGCTTTGACAAGTGGTACGTTTTTAATGTCCACTTCGAGACTTAGTGATAGAAAATATTTGCCTATAGAGGCACCATCTAGACAAACTAGAACCAGCTAGACAAACTAGAACTAGCTGGGCAAAGTTACGTTTACATTGTACAGGGTGTTTATAAAGTCCCCAGCTATTTCGTTGAATTAACTGTTTTTATTTATTTTTGTTGCAGAACCCTATGAAAATGTTATAATGTAATGTTATAATGTTTCAGACCAACAAAGACCCTAGGATCCACTCATGGCTGGTCTACCTAACTGTGTTCGTAATCGTGTATTGTGTATGTTCTCCGTGGTGGCTGAGGGGACCTACAATTTTACGTGGGTTCCGAACCACAAGAACATAAGAAATTTATGTAACAACTGTTTGTACATTCGCAACGACCAATTTTTGCAAAACTAAATAATTATCAATTAAAAACTAATATCTCCCATTTAAAGGTGTTTGTGGGGCAAGTGAAGATCATGAGTTTTTCAATACCTCACAGTACTATGGGGGGCACCGCTCGGCAGAGGAATCTCTTTAAATGGGGTGTGTAAAGACAGAGAGCATCCCCTAACCCAAGATGCTGCCTCCCTATATCCCACAACACTTGTGTTGAGCTGTGGGATCTATCACCACAAAGCCTTAATTTTACTACCTTAAACTATACCCAATCTATCAACATATGCGTCTAATCGACTTTTAAACATGTTTATAGACGTGCTACTAATTACTTCTACCGGCAAACTATTCCACCTATTTACTATTCTATGCGTAAAAAAGTTTTTCGCAACTGCTGTCTCGAACCTTCTACTTGTCAACTTACACCCGTTATTTCTAGTCCTATTATATTGAGATATTTCGAAAAAGCTATCTCTATCTACGTTATCAAACCCATTCATAATTTTGAAAACCTGGATTAGATCACCCCTTAACCTCCTAGTCTCGAGTGCTGTCAATTTTAACTCTTTAAGCCTATCCTCGTACGACTTTGACCTAAGCGACGGAATCATCTTAGTTGCTCGTCTTTGAACTCTTTCGATTTTGTCTATATCTTTGCGCATATGCGGATTCCAAAATTGGACGGCGTACTCCAAATGGGGTCTAACTAACGATTTATAAAGTGGAACTATAATATCGCGCGATTTGTACTCAAAATTTCGAGCTATAAAATCTAACACTTTGTTCGCCTTATTGACCGCTGCTGTACTTTGTTTCGCTACTTTTAAATCACCAGTGACTATAACTCCTAAATCTTTTTCCTGCTCTACGCTTGTTAAATCTTTCCCTGACATACTATACGCAAAATTACCGTTACGCGAACCTATATGCAAAATTTTGCACTTATCAACGTTAAATCTCATTTGCCATGTGACTGACCAATCAACGATTTTATTCAGATCTTCCTGGATTTTACCTCTATCTTCGTCATTAATCGCCCTACCACCCAGTTTCGTGTCATCCGCAAACTTTGAAACTGTACTGACTAGGCCGACATCTAAATCGTTAATATATATAAGAAAAAGCAAGGGGCCCAATACAGAACCCTGAGGAACGCCACTCGCTACATTAGCCCAACAAGAACGTACAAGAACGGGTGATGGTGTTGACACTTCGTATTAAAGGAAAGAAATGCAAAGAAATTAGAGAGGTTTGAAAGAACATTTCACAAGCCAGGTCCTACAGACAAGACAATTCGTGATTTGCTTAATAAATTTAAAAGAACGGAATCTGTTCATGATGAGTCAAGATCTGGACGTCCAAGTGTCTCTGAGCATGCTGCAAATGCGGTACGTAATGTTATCGATGAACATCCAAGCATGTCAATTCGCACCACGTCGCATAGACTCGGGGTACCCAAATCAACTGTCCACAAAATTTTGAAATCGACGTTGAAGAAGAGAAGTTATCACATTCAGGTGCTTCATGACTTACATGAAGAGGATTATCCAGAGCGAAGTTCAGTGTGTGCCGATCTTGTTGAACACATTCAGAATGAAAATTTAATAGACCACATTCTCTTCGGTGATGAAGCAACTTTCCACACGTATGGAAAGGTTAATCGCCATAACTGCCACATATGAGCTAATGAAAAGCCAGTTGATTTCTATCAATGGGAACAAGATTCTCCTAAAGTTACTGTCTGGTTGGATATGACCAAATCTAAGATTTATGGGCCCTTTTTCTTTGCTGAAGCTACAGTCAGTTACAGGGCTTATTTATCTGGACATGCTTCAGCAGTTCCTGGAACTCCAGCTTCATTCAGATGGCATTTTAAACGCTATCGTCTTTCAACAAGATGGGGCATGTTGTCATTACGCAAACATTGTTCGGAAGTACCTAAATGAACGATTTCCAAATCGGTGGATCGGACGTGGAGGCAACAGGCCCTGGGCGGCTCGATCTCCTGACCTAACGGCCTTGGATTTCTTTGCATGGGGCTTTATCAAATCAAACGTCTATCAGACGAGAGTTACAAATCTGCAAGATTTACGTGCTCGTATCGTAACAGCAGTTACAAAAATAACCCTGTCATGCTCCAAAATGTGTTCCGCAATGCTGCTGACAGATTCGAACTCTGTAGAAATACTGATGGTGCTCATGTAGAATCATATGCTTAAGTATTCATTAAATGTATGCCTTCTATTATATTGTTATTGAATTTTACCCTTTTTGCTACGTTTTCACTGAAATAGATACGGACTTTATAAACACCCTGTACAATTCATCTACATTGATTGAGTGAATACCATATTCAAATGTTTGAACAGCGGCGCCAATTTCAACCAACTTATTATTATTTTACGTTTCTTGCTGCTGCTGTACCTTCGGGTTTGAAAATAAGGTTGTGACATTATTTTTCCTCGCAGTTTCAGCTAAAAGAAGCTAACAAAAGATGATAAAGTTCTGAAGGAATGCTATGAAGTATAAAGTCTTTTTCAGCCAAACAAACACGTTATATTTTCTTTATTATTAAGCCTTCATAAGCAAAACAAAAAATCTCTGATATCCATGAAAACTTCGTATTAATTTCGAAAAGATTAAAAATGAAATTGGCGCATCATATTAATAGAAACTCATTAAATATTTTATGTAAAACTGAAAATGTTCTGGGAATCGAAGTTTCCGGATCTGCTCTTTCTTCACTATTTTCTCTCTTTCAAATGTGACTTAGATACTACTCTAATTAATGTCTTTATCGTTCTGTCTACCGATCTGTCTACCGATCTTACTGAAATATGCATGATAATAGTACTGGGGTTGTTTAGCCTCATTTGTAACAGCAAAAGTCAAGCTTTACGTAAGATCCGAACCACTGATTGCCACATCATCTGAATGCTTAGGACGGTCACCCAGCCAACTACTGAATAGACAAAACGTCGCTTAACGTTGTTCTAACAGGAAGTGGTGTTGTGACGTGGCCATAACGTAGCACCCGTAATATGCACGAGGTTAATCTTCTGAACAGACTAAATTACACACAAAATAATTCAATTAAAACCAGAGGGAAACTATAAAATAAAAAAAATAAAAAAATCATCCCTCCAAATCCCAAAACTGTTGGGACTGTAATGGGCGTAAAGGTAAAATGAATACATCATTTTACTTTAAACAGGCAAACAGAGAAGTAAATTACAAAATAGTGAAATGTTTTCTCTCTATCGCCTCCACGTTCGCATGAATCGTAATGACATTTAATTGGCCTTTATTTCGCCGTGAAGTTCACTTTAGCATATATAAAATATATTAGCATCACACACACACATATATATATATATATATACAGTAATACCTTGAACAGCGCGGTTTTGATTAGCGCGGGTTTTGATGTAGCACGGTTTGTATTTTCGTCAATTTTTTTAAATTTAGCGCGCAATTTTCCTATTGTTTTCTAATTTCTTTTTGGTACGATTTCATTCGACGAACTTTCGACTTTTATTCGAAAAATTCCGGAACCAATTAACCGCGCTGTGCAAGGTACTGCTATATATATATATATATATAATATATATATATATATATATATATATATATATATATATATATATATAAAATGCTTCTCGATGGTGTAGTAGTTCGATTCTCGGTAACGACAGTCGGTCCGAAGTAAACTCAGGTGTTCATCCTTCCATACAATAAAAAATGGTTGGTAGACAGATGCGTACGTTGGGTAGTCTAGTGATTAAGACGCTGCGCTGCTGATGGAGAGGTCATGAGATCAAGTCCGGGCGAGGACTTTGTAATTTTTGATCACCCATGGTGGGTCGAGGTGGGGGTAGCGTACGATTCAGCGCCGCCACTTCAGCGCCGACGTTTCAGCGCCAGGCCACTTCAGCGCCAGGCCACTTCAGCGCCAGACTATTCAGCGACGGGCCCTTTCAGCGCCCGCCACAATAGTTTCAAGACAACTCAATAAAATGTGCAGGCTAAGGATCGATATATCTAATGAAAATAATTAATTCAATTTTTTTATTTTATGTGCAGGTACTAATTTTTTTTTATAATGGAAGGAAAATAAAGGGTTCACAAATTCTGAAATAAAAAAAGGAAAAATGATATAAGTGTTGGGAGCAAAATATTCTGAAATTACATCATTAGTTATATGAATAAATATTCTTAACCTAACCTAACCTAACCTAACCTAACTTGAAGCCGGCTAACTACGGCTAACGCCTGCGGCGGGCTGTTTTTAACCTAACCTAACCTAACCAAACCTAACCTAACCTAATCCCAACACTAATTTTTTTTATAATGGAAGGAAAATAAAGTACCATAACCAAAACCAAACCAACATTATACAAAGTTAATAACAACAAGTAATGTTAATAAAACAAGTAAAGTCAAAACAAGTATAGTCAATAAAAACAACAGAGAAAATGACCGGCGCTGAAAGGACCCGTCGCTGAATAGTCTGGCGCTGAAGTGGCCTGGCGCTGAAATGGCGGCGCTGAAACGTCGGCGCTGAAGTGGCGGCGCTGAAGTGGCCCATCCCCCCAGGTGGAATGACAAGCTTGACCTTCGTCAGAATGAACGATTCGTGAGGAAGCGAAACCAATGTTTATATAAATATATACAGTGTATATATATATATATATATATATATATATTATATATATATATATATATATATATATATATACACATTTAACTGCAATGACCACGCAGTATATTAATGTATAGAAACGACGTAAGTATAGAGGAGTGTTCTGCACACGAGGAAGAGAAATAACGAACAAATGAAAAATGAGGTGACCGCCCGGGAATCGAACCCAGGATCTTCCGATTGCCGGTCAGATATGCTACCACTACACATATATGTATTATTGAAAGGGGTTAAAAAGGACTGGTCAACGGATCCAAGAGCAGAATCATTTTGTTAATGTGATGAGGGGTATGATGGGCAAGGGATGTGCAGTCGGGGAACACGGGAATACTTAGGTCATAACAGTGTTGTGAAGGTGGGAACTTAAAACGGGATTCGCGACCACTTTCAGGGACCGAACTTAAGTTCGCCGGCGGTAAGGGGACTTTAGCTTTACCCTTCGCCTTGTTAACTAAACGTAAGTCGCTCACCTGATTTTTGCGTTTTGTCGAAGTTGAACTGGATGCTGATGCACTGTGTGTACTCAAGGCCACTCCTTTGGGATGAGAAGCAGGTTGCTTGGGTGGCATCAACTGCTACAATCGGTTGAAGTCTGAGGTTGACGTCGTATTCGAGACGGAGGGAGCGTTGATCTTATGTCCCTCCTGGGCTGCTAAGTCATACAGTAGGAGCATGTATCGTCTGCTGGTCCTTCCACTGGATTTCTTGATGAAGATGAGTGAAAACTCAGTGGTAAGAGATACTCCCCTCGGGGGCCAATGGAGACACTTTTGACACCAGTTATTTTATATTGGGCCGGAAACATCGACGCCATCCTGATGCCCGAGTGACTTTAAGGGCAACTGAGTTACCCCAAAGCCAGTGGATCAGAACCCCGCCATATATTGGGCGTTCCACGAAGACACGTCATAACGAACCAAACAAACACCAATATTGAATATCTGGTGTCAGAAGAGGCACCAATATAAAATGTAGAATCAGGTTGTAAGCCGTAAGAGGGATGAATATGAATGATAGCTTACATAACTCTTTAATTGGTAACTAATGGGAGCAGATGAACCAACCTAACGGCAACGGGTTAGGCGTATAGTATGGGTAATACCAAGTAGAAGAATCGTCCCTGATGTGGCTTGACTCGCGTACCGGATGCGGTGATACATTCCCTCCGAAAAAGGGGTGGTCATTCTATAATATACTGTGTGTATGTATATATATATATATATATATTATATATATATATATATATATATATATATATATATATATATATATATATAGTGCCTTACCAGGAAAAAGGACCATCCTCCTAAGGCAACGGAATGGACATGTGGCACTATCCTCTTGAAACATAGTGTCTTCCGGGTGAATTTTCATCCCAAAATAAGGCAGGAGGTTCTTATCTAAGACGTCCTTCTACGAACAAAAGATCAGTTTTTACTGATCACACTTGGCCTTCATCTGCATGGGCCACTCATATCGTTTCTTCTTTTTAGTTTCAAAGAGTGTCCTACATAAAGCCGGGTACAGAGGATGGTGTAGCTAGACGGAAGCCGTATCTCTAACTGGGATGCAGTACATTAATAGGAATTTAGTAATTTGTGACAGGAATTAATGATGGTGCCTGTCTAACACTTATAGGCATGAAGTTCCATGTATCAGCTTCTTTGTAAGAGAGAGAGAGCGTTTTCTGCAATTTATATTGAATAATTTGGTTGTGTTATGATTATGATTGGTCTGATGCGGGGTAACCGCCCTGTGAATGGGTGAGGTATAGCTTCTGTTACTAGCAACTTTCTACACTTTGATGCTGATAAATGGTTTATATAAGTCATTCAATTTTAGGAGAGTCAAATCTCTGAACACTGGAGAGGTAGGAGATTGTCTGTTATAATTGGTTGAGTGTGTTCGTAATCATTTTTTTATGGATTATTTCTAGTGGATACGTTATATAATTCTTTGTACTATCCCTTGTTGTAATCCTGCACTGTAAGTGTGGATAAATAAACGAGTAATACAGTGTAAACAGAGCATTTGTGGGAATTGTTTTATTGAGTTTGAGTATTATATAAAGAAATCTTGATATTTTTTATTTGACATATTGTATGTCACCTATTTAATTTGTTATCTGACTTGATGCGAAGTACTTTAACTTCATTTACTTTTGTAAGCGTAGTGTTTTAATTTATAATGGAAAGTGAGCGATTACAGGTTTTTAGCTGCAATCATATAAGGTCATTTTGCCGAGTTCAGCAAAAGCTTGTTTGCACAGATATACTATTAATAAACATGTCCTAATTGCCCGCATAGTGCATACAGCTTAATGTTGCTGACCGATAAAAATCATTTGCGTGAATTAAGAAAAGTAAGGGTTCAAGGATAGAACCTTGTGGAACCCCACTTTTCAATACAGCAAACTTTGTGATTTTTTTAAAATTTACGTTGTTATATATATATATTTTTTTAACATGTTAATAGCGTCTTCTGTGTTGTGACTCACCCTTAATCCAAATCTTTATGGGTCTCTTGTTTTGTTTACTGTACGAGTTCGTTTTCCTTCTTCTGATCTTCGACATATTTCTCTCTTTATAACTATAAAACTAATTATTATTATTATTATTATTATTATTATCATTATTATTATTATCATTATTATTATTATTTTATTATTATTATTATTATTATTATATTAAGGAGTAGGAGGAGTGAGTAGTGAGGAGTAGCGTGGGTGTGTCAGAGAGCTTTGGGGTGGAAGTTGGTCTGCACCAAGGATCAGCTTTGAGCCCCTTCCTTTTCAATGTGGTATTCGATGTGTTGACGGACAGGATTAGAGTGGAGGCGCCGTGGTGCATGATGTATGCAGACGATGTTGTGTTGAGTGGGAGACGACAAAGAGGAGGTGGGCAGCAGTTGGAAAATTGGAGAGAGGCGTTGGAAAGTAGGGGGATGAGAATTAGCCAAGAAGAAGACCGAATATATGAGATGTGATGTGCAGCAGGACCGAGGAGGGGAAAGTGACATTGAGTGGAGAGCGTGTTAAGACGGTGAGTATTTTAAATACTTGGGGTCAACAGTGGATGCAGAGGGGGGAGCAGAGAGAGAGATAACTGTAGAATACAGTCGGGGTGGAAGAACTGGAGAGACGTATCAGGGGTGCTCTGTGATAAGAGGGTCCCAGTGAAACTGAAGGAAAGGTATTCAAACAGTGGTGAGGCCGGCAATGTTGTATGGAATGGAGACTGTGCCAATGAAGAAGAGCAATGAAAGAAAAATCGATGTGGCTGAAATGAAGATGTTGAGATGGATGTGTGGAGTGACGAGGAGGGATAGGGTCAGAAATGAGCATATAAGAGAACAGTGAAGGTGGCGGAAACATCTAAGAAGGTGCAGGAGGCCAGGCTGAGGTGGTATGGACACGTCAGGAGAAGAGAGGGAGTATGTGGGCGCAGAGTGCTGGAGATGGAGTTGCCGGGACGGAGAAGAAGAGGAAGACCGAAGACAGATGGAGGGACTGTGTGGTGGCGGACATCAGGGAGAAGGGCTTGGAGGAGGACGTGGTATACGACAGAGGAGAGTGGAGAAGACGAACCAAAAACAGCGACCCCATGTAAAGATGGGATAATAAACTGCGGAAGAAGAAGATTATTATTATCATTACATAATCAACAAATTGGTCATTCTCCAGCTCCTTTACCACTTACAACGGTTGTTTCCTCTTGTTAAGGTCAATGTGAGATAAAATTCTTTTTTGGTTGCTACATATACTCGTACTTGCTCCAAATTGAATGGAGCAAGGGTATACCTTCGGGATCGCCACCCTCAAAAAGGAATGAGAACATAAACCTTCATGATCAAATTAAATACATGCAGTTCATGCAGTACATTCAAATACTGAAAGAAGTTGCTGGTCTGCGTGCATCGATTATTTATTGTAAATATGTGAAGCGTACAGTGCTTCTACACGCGAGAGCAAATGGACTTCCTCTTTAGTATCTATTATTATTACTATTATTATTATTATTATTATTATTAATAATAATTATTATTATTATTATTATTATTGCAATACGAACCCAGCATTTTCTTGCCATTCTTAAATACGACCCAGCAACGATTTTTGCTTTCTCAGAAATGAACCGAAAAGCCGATCAGAAAATGTTGGTAAATACTTTCAAATACTTCTTCGTAAATATTAAATTGTCTCCGTAGATATTTTCATAAAATTTTAAACATAATTTCAGAGTTTAGAAAACTTGCGAAAGTTTTAAAAAATTATATATATATATATATATATCGTAAAGAACGACGCTTGTATAGGAGATATTCCGCGCAAGACGAGAAAGAGAAAACAACAAATGAAAAAATGAAGTACCACCTGGGAATCGAACCCGGGATCTTCCGATTGCCGGTCAGACGCGATACCACTACACCATGGTCTTCACTCTTCCAAATGCCGTAATTCCTCTACATACTCGCAGAAACCAATGCCCCAAGGGGGCACCTCCCGCATGCCGTAACATTATATACATTCAACTGCAAAGAACACGCAGTATAAATAACGTAAAGAACGACGCTTGTATAGGAGATATTCCGCGCAAGACGAGAAAGAGAAAACAACAAATGAAAAAAATGAAGTACCACCTGGGAATCGAACCCGGGATCTTCCGATTGCCGGTCAGACGCGATACCACTACACCATGGTCTTCACTCTTCCAAATGCCGTAATTCCTCTACATACTCGCAGAAACCAATGCCCCAAGGGGCACCTCCCGCATGCCGTAACATTATATACATTCAACTGCAAAGAACACGCAGTATAAATAACGTAAAGAACGACGCTTGTATAGGAGATATTCCGCGCAAGACGAAAAGAGAAAACAACAAATGAAAAAATGAAGTACCACCTGGGAATCGAACCCGGGATCTTCCGATTGCCGGTCAGACGCGATACCACTACACCATGGTCTTCACTCTTCCAAATGCCGTAATTCCTCTACATACTCGCAGAAACCAATGCCCCAAGGGGCACCTCCCGCATGCCGTAACATTATATACATTCAACTGCAAAGAACACGCAGTATAAATAACGTAAAGAACGACGCTTGTATAGGAGATATTCCGCGCAAGACGAGAAAGAGAAAACAACAAATGAAAAAATGAAGTACCACCTGGGAATCGAACCCGGGATCTTCCGATTGCCGGTCAGACGCGATACCACTACACCATGGTCTTCACTCTTCCAAATGCCGTAATTCCTCTACATACTCGCAGAAACCAATGCCCAAGGGGGCACCTCCCGCATGCCGTAACATTATATACATTCAACTGCAAAGAACACGCAGTATAAATAACGTAAAGAACGACGCTTGTATAGGAGATATTCCGCGCAAGACGAGAAAGAGAAAACAACAAATGAAAAAATGAAGTACCACCTGGGAATCGAACCCGGGATCTTCCGATTGCCGGTCAGACGCGATACCACTACACCATGGTCTTCACTCTTCCAAATGCCGTAATTCCTCTACATACTCGCAGAAACCAATGCCCCAAGGGGCACCTCCCGCATGCCGTAACATTATATACATTCAACTGCAAAGAACACGCAGTATAAATAACGTAAAGAACGACGCTTGTATAGGAGATATTCCGCGCAAGACGAGAAAGAGAAAACAACAAATGAAAAAATGAAGTACCACCTGGGAATCGAACCCGGGATCTTCCGATTGCCGGTCAGACGCGATACCACTACACCATGGTCTTCACTCTTCCAAATGCCGTAATTCCTCTACATACTCGCAGAAACCAATGCCCCAAGGGGCACCTCCCGCATGCCGTAACATTATATACATTCAACTGCAAAGAACACGCAGTATAAATAACGTAAAGAACGACGCTTGTATAGGAGATATTCCGCGCAAGACGAGAAAGAGAAAACAACAAATGAAAAAATGAAGTACCACCTGGGAATCGAACCCGGGATCTTCCGATGCCGGTCAGACGCGATACCACTACACCATGGTCTTCACTCTTCCAAATGCCGTAATTCCTCTACATACTCGCAGAAACCAATGCCCCAAGGGGGCACCTCCCGCATGCCGTAACATTATATACATTCAACTGCAAAGAACACGCAGTATAAATAACGTAAAGAACGACGCTTGTATAGGAGATATTCCGCGCATGCGGGAGGTGCCCCCTTGGGGCATTGGTTTCTGCGAGTATGTAGAGGAATTACGGCATTTGGAAGAGTGAAGACCATGGTGTAGTGGTATCGCGTCTGACCGGCAATCGGAAGATCCCGGGTTCGATTCCCAGGTGGTACTTCATTTTTTCATTTGTTGTTTCTCTTTCTCGTCTTGCGCGGATATCTCCTATACAAGCGTCGTTCTTTACGTTATTTATACTGCGTGTTCTTTGCAGTTGAATGTATATAATGTTACGGCATGCGGGAGGTGCCCCCTTGGGGCATTGGTTTCTGCGAGTATGTAGAGGAATTACGGCATTTGGAAGAGTGAAGACCATGGTGTAGTGGTATCGCGTCTGACCGGCAATCGGAAGATCCCGGGTTCGATTCCCAGGTGGTACTTCATTTTTTCATTTGTTGTTTTCTCTTTCTCGTCTTGCGCGGAATATCTCCTATACAAGCGTCGTTCTTTACGTTATTTATACTGCGTGTTCTTTGCAGTTGAATGTATATAATGTTACGGCATGCGGGAGGTGCCCCCTTGGGGCATTGGTTTCTGCGAGTATGTAGAGGAATTACGGCATTTGGAAGAGTGAAGACCATGGTGTAGTGGTATCGCGTCTGACCGGCAATCGGAAGATCCCGGGTTCGATTCCCAGGTGGTACTTCATTTTTTCATTTGTTGTTTTCTCTTTCTCGTCTTGCGCGGAATATCTCCTATACAAGCGTCGTTGTTTACGTTATTTATACTGCGTGTTCTTTGCAGTTGAATGTATATAATGTTACGGCATGCGGGAGGTGCCCCCTTGGGGCATTGGTTTCTGCGAGTATGTAGAGGAATTACGGCATTTGGAAGAGTGAAGACCATGGTGTAGTGGTATCGCGTCTGACCGGCAATCGGAAGATCCCGGGTTCGATTCCCAGGTGGTACTTCATTTTTTCATTTGTTGTTTTCTCTTTCTCGTCTTGCGCGGAATATCTCCTATACAAGCGTCGTTCTTTACGTTATTTATACTGCGTGTTCTTTGCAGTTGAATGTATATAATGTTACGGCATGCGGGAGGTGCCCCTTGGGCATTGGTTTCTGCGAGTATGTAGAGGAATTACGGCATTTGGAAGAGTGAAGACCATGGTGTAGTGGTATCGCGTCTGACCGGCAATCGGAAGATCCCGGGTTCGATTCCCAGGTGGTACTTCATTTTTTCATTTGTTGTTTTCTCTTTCTCGTCTTGCGCGGAATATCTCCTATACAAGCGTCGTTCTTTACGTTATTTATACTGCGTGTTCTTTGCAGTTGAATGTATATAATGTTACGGCATGCGGGAGGTGCCCCTTGGGGCATTGGTTTCTGCGAGTATGTAGAGGAATTACGGCATTTGGAAGAGTGAAGACCATGGTGTAGTGGTATCGCGTCTGACCGGCAATCGGAAGATCCCGGGTTCGATTCCCAGGTGGTACTTCATTTTTTCATTTGTTGTTTCTCTTTCTCGTCTTGCGCGGAATATCTCCTATACAAGCGTCGTTCTTTACGTTATTTATACTGCGTGTTCTTTGCAGTTGAATGTATATATATATATATATATATATAATAATAATAATAATGTGAATAAATATTACGTTGTGTATTTAATCTATGAGATGGTGGCAAATAAGCTTATTATCTTATTTTCTGGTGTGTTGTTTGTTGAAATTTATAGAACAGAGTAGTAATAATATATATATATACACTCTGTGTTTGTGTGTGTGTGTGTATCAGTGCGACTTAATGTGTTTTAGACGAACAAGATACATATCAGACTTTGCTCAACCACCTCTATCAATTCCTCCCATTGGTTGAATTGATAGAGGAAAGAGTTATCTTCTACTGCCATTTGGAATGATACTCCATTTGAAGGAATTTGTATGAAGATACTGAGATCAGGGGTTCGACCTTTACTGCATTTGTGTGTGCTGCAGTTTTACGTGCGATCAAAACCATCTAAGGGTCGTTACATCATTCGAACACAAAGATATTTGTGACGCGTTTCGTTCATATACTTTGAACATCTTCAGAGCTTTATACATAATTTTAAAGTAAAATGGGTTCTATATAACCCATTTTACTTTAAAATTATGTATAAAGCTCTGAAGATGTTCAAAGTATATGAACGAAACGCGTCAGCGGAAGAAAAAATGAAGACAGTATTCTTAGCATACTGCAAATTCTTATCTAGAATTATTATTAAGAAACTTAGTACTGAAAATAAAAAAATATTCAGAATATTGGAAATTAAATGTAAATCCTTTTAATAATAATAATAATAATAATAATAATAATAATAATAATACACGTAATGAAACGAGAAATAATAAAATTAGTATTTAAAAATAGAAATAAAAAATACATATAATGGGATGGCTATTGTAGGAGTTAAGTAGAGCCGTAAATACACGCTTTCATACCAAGAGGTCTACAGTCCAGAAGACATAAAGCAGGAATGGTGAATAACTTGGCCAGTTGGACTGTCTGAGTTTTTATTTCTTCGCATTAGATTTATTTTAAATTGGTATAAGTTAAAAAAAAGAAAAAGAAAAAGCGAAATTTTAATACTGTGACCAAAAGGAGTTAATATCTAAAGAAAAGTAAAATAGTACCAAATAGTATATTTATTTTTATGCTTTGTAGAAACTTTGTTTTTGTAGGCGAACTTTTTTCTGCAACTGTATTTCAATAATCATTTTGGTGACTACAATTAGATCCATTTAAAGAATTTCTCTTTTACTTCTTCATATGATCATATGGAAAGAAAATATACTTTATAAAGGGTTTTTTCTCCAGTGAGCACTGCTCCATCAAATAAAGGTGTGTGTGTGTGTGTGTGTGTGTGTGTTGTGTGTGTGTGTGTGTGTGTGTGTGTTTAATCAAGTAATCTTAAAAAGAGAAAGTAAATTTTTGTATGAACAAGTGCGATCCTTGTCATCATTACTATCTTACCGTGTATTTGCTATAAGATGATGTAAAGTAAGAGAATGATTTTTTTCTATTTTCGTATGGAAATGAATCTTGAAATTATTTATAAATTATTTGAATCCGTATTCCTGTGTAGAAATACACCTTTGGGTCTAATATGCATACTTTATCACGAAACAGGTTAGTATAAGAAATAATAATAATAATAATTACCCCTCTATGTATACTGCAGTTTCAAATCTAACTTCATCTCATCGAATTTTGCCTTTTAAGAGCTGCTCGTCTCAAAACCGAAAATTAAAATAACAGCACGTGCAAAACAGACACGTTCGAATTCAATTACCTTAAACGCTTCGCTGTATTCGTCAAATAATATTTTGTCGTGTACTTTCTTTAATGATAATGATAACGTTAACGGGGTTGAAATAATAATAATAATAATAATAATAATAATAATAATAATATGTCAAGAGCACTCTTTAAAAAGTTAGGTTAGGTTATGAACGTGAAAAGTTCGTCAGGAAGGGGAGCACAGCCCCCAAGAAAGGGTACAACGGCTGGATAAATCCCCAAATTACCCCCCCCCCATCCTCCCCCATAACACCTTTCTTTCCCCCAACCAATTCCTCCGCCATCCTACGCTGCATTCTCCCAAATCGTCAGTATGGATTCTGGAAGGGACGCGCTACTGGCGATCTTCTTGTATATCTCTCTGACTCTTGGTCATCCTCCTTTCGGCATTTGGGTAAAACTTATGCTATTCCGCTAGACCAGGGGTGGCCAACCCGCGGTACGCGTGCCACTAGTGGCACACGTGGCTGTTTCTAGTGGCAGGCGGACGACGAAGAATTATCTGCGAGTGATTGTAATGAACAGCCAAATTTTGAAAAATAATTTATTTTATAATTTACGAACGCTAAAATATTCAAGTTGGCACATTCCACAATTTCAAGTCAAATTGTGGCACGTCACAGAAAAAGGTTGGCCACCACTGCACTAGACATATCAAAAGCTTTTGATAGAGTTTGGCACAAATCTTTAATTTCAAAACTGCCTCCCTTCCGTTTCTATACCTCTATCTGTTCCTTCATCTCTAATTTCCTTTCTGGCAGATCTATAACTGCAGTTATAGATGGCCACTGTTCTTTTCCTAAAGCTATTAACAGTGGTGTTCCTCAGGGTTCTGTCCTGTCTTCCACTCTTTTCCTTTTATTTATTAATGATCTTTTAATTCGCACTTCCTGTCCTACTCACTCCTATGCCGACGATTCCACTCTTCACTTCTCCACCTGCTTCCCAAAGCGTCCCTCTCAACGGTCACTCCATGATTCGCGTAGTACGGCTATGGAGCACCTGATCTCTGATCTTTCTGTTATCTCTGAGTGGGGCAGAGAAAACCTTGTGGCTTTCAATGCCTCAAAAACTCAGTTGTTCCATCTGTCTACTCGTCACAATCTTCCAGACGGCTATCCCCTTACCTTCAACAACACGCAACTCTCATGTGTGGGGTGGTTCAACCCACACAGCCGTACTTGACCGGGTGGAATCAAAGGCTTTTCGTCTCATCAATTCCCCGCCTCTTACTGATTGTCTTCAATCTCTTTCTCTTGGCCGCAATGTTGCCTCACTCTCTCTTTACTATCGCTATCATAACGGACATCGCTCTTCTGAACTCTCTAACTGCATGCCTCCTCCTTTAAGGAGAGCACGCAGTACCAGACTTTCTACACTTTCTCATTCCTTTTCTGTCCAACTATCTAATGCAAGGGTAAATCGGTATTTTCAGTCTTTCATCTACTCGACCGGTCAACTCTGGAACAATCTTTCTCAATCCATCTTTCCTCCTGTCTATGACCTCCCATCTTTCAAACGCAAAGTGTCTAAGTATCTCGAAAACCCCGGACCTTGAATTTGGCTCTCTTCTTCTTCTATGGGAGGGGCGCTTTTGCCCTTGCGCCCTTAGCCCATCCTTCCTGCATAAAAAAATGCCACTATACTACTCGTAGTATTCCATCTATAGGTTCCCACTGTTACATTGATTTGGGTGAAATGCTACCATTACTTCAAGTGCAGGGGAATTAATACGGAAAACACCTCTGGACACCTGTTTTTCCTCGGGTGTTGAAATATACTCCATGTTTGTACAAACTGTTACCTTGTCGTAGCCCAGTGGTCAGCGCCTTCACCTTCTAATCAAGAAATACTGTGTTCAAATCCTGGTGGGGCAATTTTGCATATATATATATATATATATATATATATTAGATGTAAAAATTGATAGTGCATTTAATTAAGGTAATGGTAACATTGAAGTTAGTATAAAATATGTCTCATAGGCTCTGCACAGAGATGTAAGAGAGGTCTTTACTGAAAAGTACGAATCTATTACTAGCAATGAAATGAATAAATCAGGTAAAACGTAGATCATTTATTATTAACGGCTTCTCAGCTGTTAAACCAATCTGCGCATACTGACGTTTCGGTATATTCACACTATTACCTTCAGGGTATATAACATTATGTACAGAGCGTTGACAAAAGTAAATAGACACCATGATTTGGTCCTTGAGAGCAAATGGCAAAAGCTCATCAATGTGATGCTATAACGTATGTCAGCGTTACATAATGCAAAGGGGAAAGCAACACGATTCTGTTATTATTTATTGTTGTTATTTATTGAATTTTATTATCAAATCAAAAATAACGAAAAACCCTCTGTATAATTGGGGTGTGGAATGGAGAGTACATTTCTATTTCAGTTTCATCTGGTAAAAAAGGTATGGTACACGCACACATACTGTAGGTATGCTCTTGGTTACCTTATGAAAAACAGCGGCTTGTGTATAAGATATACACATAGCTCATCGCGTCACCTACGTGCGTGCAGCGACATTAGCGGTGTCACCATATATTCATTGATTTTTATTGAAAATCATTAAATACCATGAAATAAAGTGATTTATGAATGTCAGGTTAGGTTTGGTTACGTTAGGTTAAGTTACTTAGATTATTTAGATTGGATTAAATGTCGCCATCCACAACTGAAAATACGAAAACTGTCACAGTTTTGCAAGGTAGCCAGAAGTGTGTGTGTGTGTGTGTGTGTGTGTGTGTGTGTGTGTGTGTGTGTGTGTGTAAATGAAAGTGTATTGATGAACATCTTTTGTTCCCTTCACCATTCGCCAATTACGAAGGAATACGCGAACATTTTATTGTTGGTTAAATATAAAAAAGTTTTCTCATTAGAAGCGAAATTAATACAAAATTAACTTTTCCTTTGAATGCTCTAAAATAATAAAACTCTTCGACTTTACATATCAAAATCTGAATTCAAAATTAAATTTTGGATTTGTTCGAGGAAAAAATTAGTTAAATGGAAAATGAGAGAGAGAGAGAGAGAGAGAGAGAGAGAGAGAAAGAGAGAGAGAAAAGAGAGAGAGAGGAGAGAGAGAGAGAGAGAGAGAGAGAAGAGAGAGAGAGAAAGAGAGAGAGAGAAAGAGAGAGAGAGAGAGAGAGAGAGAAAGCGTAAGTTTTTATTTTAGTTTCCGCTCAAAGTTTCGGAAGTTATTATTATTATTGTACTTGAAAATTAATTAATATCGCTTTAGAAAAAACAGAGTTTTAATTTAGGACAAGTTTAAAGTTTACTGAATAATATGGAAGGAAGATCAATTTGTAGAAGAGGCAATTACAATCACTGAATGAATATATATATATATATATATATAAATAATGATTATTGATTATGTTTATCGGAAGGAGACAAATCCCATAAAAAATATACAGTTTCATCAAGGTAATCAACGATACAATTAATTGAACAATAAATTTATAAAACGAAAAGAGGACTAAATATTTTTCACGTGTTACCTTCGTGAAATAATTTTCATATATATATATATATTATATATATATATATATCATTAATTTGTTTACAAAAGGCAAATTAAAGAATAAGAATTTGGCATCATTTTTGATGAATGAGAGTTGGTTTGTTATAACTAAAATCCACCTTATCGTATTACACAGCAAACAATATCACACTTTTATGAACATTTATTTGCATTTTATTACGCTATTTTTGCATCCGTCATGAATATATATCGCATACTTGCGAACGCATGTACCGAAAGATACAGTATATACCACACATATATATGTACATACGTAGAACATATTAAATGTAAATGGACGATTAGAATACTAAAACATCAAAACAAAGTCATATTATCAGAATAAGGGCAAATTGTAGGGGTGTTCCGGTACTGAATCCAGACAATTGTCTTGGTTTAAACTTCATCATAAAATTTATTCATTTCGTTTATTCATTTGTTTATTTTGAAAAACAGCTTAAAATCATTACGAGAAGTTGTGAAAAGTTACTAGAAAAGGAATAACTTATAACTCCAGATTTAAAGTACAACATTTCAAATATCCATTGTTCAAATATGGAATGCAGAAATGATCTTTTATCTTGTTTATATACTGTTTGATTCATTTCAACATCGATATAAAGTGAATTAATTTCCATTTTAAGCGCGTCTATACGAGTTTCAGATTGCGAATAACTGAGAATTATTTTGTTTGCACTTCTTAATTGCTTCGTTCTTGCGAAAATTAAACTATAGATTAGTTAAAAGACTAAAAAAAAAAACTATAAAAAGAATCTTCTGAAGTCTTAAGTAGAACATGTACTGATGTTATTAGAAAGCATCTATTAGTTGAAGTTATTAAGAACAATTCTTTCGACAACAAAAAGGACTTTCGAATTCCTTTTCTTTAGTACACAATAACGTATTTCCTCCTTTTGTTCATGCTTGGGTTAACGACAGCTGATCAACATGAACTACTAAATCCGGGAGGTTATTGTGGGTTACATTAAGTTAGATTAGGTTAAGTTTGAGTGTCAGGTTTTTTAGATCGTCTATGTTATGTTTCGTTGACCAAATATATATATATATATAAATACATATATATATATATATATATATATATATATACATTATAACTGCAAACACGCAGTAGAGGAATTACGACATTTGATTGGGTGAGGCCCGTGGTGTAATGGTTATCATATCTGACCGGCAATCGGAAGATCCCGGGTTCGATTCCCGGGTGGTTACCTCATTTTTTCATTTGTTTCGTTCTTTCGCTCTCGTCTTGCGCGGAATATTCTCCTATACAAAGCGTCGTTCTTTACGTTAATATATATATATATATATATATATATATACCACGTTAATCGCCAGAGAAGAGGGGCGACAAGCTTAACCTTCGTGAAATGAGGAATCATCACACGGAACATTTGAAAGGTTGAAAGGTAGACCGACCCCTTCATGCATGCACTATTTCAAACCGAAATGTGATGTAAGAGAAAAAGTAATTTAAAAGTTTTCTTCACCTCATCTCTCATTGAATTTAGCTTCCATTAAATTCTCCTTGATTTTTTACAAAATAATGTTTTAAATAAAATCTGAAGTGTCACATTGGGTTATTTAACATTTAGTAAAATAGCACAATTTGCCGTCAATGAAGGAATTTGTAAATTTGTTTACAATTCATTGGAGATTTTTCTTCATTACATTACTGTTCATTTTAATTGTTTTCGCCTCAATTAAATGTGAACTGGACACGTATTGCGTCTTATTTTATTTACTTTTAAACTGTCCAACTGTAAATTTGAATCAAACTTATTCCCTTTCTCACACTAACTCTCATACTCACAAATTCACTCCCACATTTGCCTGATTCATGAGTCAAATTCCATCCCACACATATATAATTCATTGTACCAAAATAAAAATATTTGATATGACCTTGAAATGAATTTACAGCGAAGTACAGTAATATATTTATAGTATACTGTAAATGATTACCTATGGACATCTCCTAATCAGTTTGGTTTTAAAAGTTCTCACTCAACTGACCTGTGTATCATGTACTTAAAGAAATATCTAAATACACTGACAGTAATTCAACTATTTATAGCTGTTTCCTAGATATAAGTAAGGCATATGATAGGGTGAACCACAATATTTTATTGAAAACCTAGAAGACAGGAAGGTTCCCATGTACATATTAAATGTATTGAAATTTTGGTATTCTCACCAATCTTTCACCGTTAGGTGGGGCAATGTACTATCCGAGTGTTTTGGTTCCTCTTGCGGGGTGAGACAAGGCTCCGTGCTCTCCTCTATGCTGTTTAATGTGTATATTGACGGATTAATTGCTTCACTTAATGAGGCAACAGTGGGATGTTGTATAGATAACACAAGGATAAATAACTTAGTTTATGCCGATAATATGGTGTTAATAAGTCCCTCTGTTAAAGGTCTGGATCGGCTACTAAAAGTCTGCGAAGTGTATTCGCAGAAACATGATATTGTTTTTAATGTTACAAAAACTAAGGTTATGCAGTTTCATCCTAAAAGTTGAATCATCCAGCTGATGTTAGGTTTAAAATGAGAGGTGAAGTAATTGAGGAAGTACAAGAGTTTAAGTATTTGGGTCAAACTATCACCAGCTCCTTGAGATAGAAGAAAACAATCTCGAAGAGTTTGTGCTAAAGCGAATATGACTATAAGGAACTTCTGGTTCTGTACAAGTGAAGCTAAAGACACTCTCTTTCGTACCTTCTGCAATAATATATACGAACAGCAACTCTGGGTGAATTATAAAAAAGGTTCTGGCAGAACCCTAAATTTGCTGTGCAACAGGCCTTTTAGACTCTTACATAAATTACCTCCGAGATGCTCAGCTTCGCAAATATTTGCTACCCGCAATGCCCCGAGTTTCCCGGAGGTAACAAGACGTGCTCAATGCAGTCTAATGCAAAGAATTAAGAAATCAATCAACCCGATTATCCAAGCTGTCCATGGATGAATGTATATTCGGAGTCGGAGTCGAATTTTCTCTGGATTCCGACTTGAATTTGGTTTCGAGGATTACTAATTTAAAGTATGGTTCAGTATATTATTGGATTAAAATATTTTCTGATTTCCTTTATGTATTTATTATGTCTAATGCTGTAATTATATAATTATTAGACGACCTCATAAATCAGCATGTCTCCAGAAAATTTCCAAAGTACTGTACTGACATTTTTAAGTCTTAAACGGACGATATGTCCTAAATCAATTTTTTTGAAAATCTGGAAGTTTAGTAATTAATTACCCCCAAAATAGTTAATATGACAAATCTATCTATAAATAAAAAAACTTTGACCTGTTTTGAGCGGAGTTGAACGGAGTAACAAATATCTCTTTTGCTCAGTCGCCTGTTATGATTGGCTGACTCGCGTAAAGTGGGTGGAGTTAATGTCTCTCGCTCAGTCAACCGTTAGGGTCGGATCTCTCAAGATGAGCGGCGTTTATGATAATAAAAAAAAATATCACATCTTCAGTACAAGGTAAGAAGACGTCATAATTAAATAATTAGGGATAGTATTAAAACCAAAGTTTTCTATTTAAAATGGGGAGAAAGTTCAGTGTTGAGGTTGACTATAAGACGAATAAGTTATCTTTGTTTATTAATGGAATGGAAAGTGCCAAACAAATATTTAGGTATTCTAAAGGCTAATAAACATATTAATCTCCACCCCTTTATTACATATCAGTGGAATTAGTGAGAAAGTGAGGAATAGATCAGGTGGATGCATTATTGTGTGGAAAGGCAAGTTTAGGTAGGATACACTGAAACCTGCATTTCTTTCATTGCAACACAGTGGAGGTCTTCATTGCGCTATTAATAACAATAATTTAAATTTATTAACAAGTTAAATTCTGTCAATGTTAGTATGAATGGAGAGAAATCAATCAATGTATCTCTAGAGCAGGGATCCTTAACCTTGTGCTCGCGAGCACCAAAGTGCTCTTTAAGTTGTGTACAGTGCTCTCCACCATCACCTAAAACTTTGCTCGCAGCCTTTAACCCATCCTGCCTCATAAAAAGCAATTTATTTTATCAAACGTAGCAATGAATGTTTAATGTGCATGAAAAGTTAAGGTGCATGAAAAGGTTAAGAAACCCTGCTCTAGAGTCTACTATATGCAGTGTAAGGATAACAGAAGAAGTATGATATTTTAAAGTCGGGTAATTTTAGAATACGTCTTTATTATTCCATTTTTAACATACTTTAAAAACTGTTATTTACTTATTGCCAGTTATTTCGTTTGTTTCCGTAAACGAAGAATTTGTATCGCTCTTTATTGAAAATGAAAATAGCTCAGAATGTTTCTGGAAATTTTATCTGTCTGAGCATACTTTATCAGTTCAAATTTTTTACTTTACATGGAAAGGTGCGCAGACATAGTTGCACTGCATATCAGAAATTAGTAGTCTAGTATTGCAAAGTGCAGTAAGTTCTTTGTATACAAAAATATCTGATGAACCCGAATAGATTAAGACTGAAATTATAAACACATTTTCAAGTTTGTCGACACCGCAAATTTGGGAGAGAAAATATGAATTCCTCGGAAATAATTACTCATGTACTCCATTTTACAGCAGTGTCTTCACCCCCGCTCAATTGCTCTCTCTGTACAAGGGTCTTGCCCGCCCATGTTTGGGGGTACGCTTTTCATGTGTGGGGTGGCTCAATCCACACAGCCTTACTTGACCGAGTGGAATCAAAAGTTTTTTGTTTCATCAATTTCCCGCCTCTTACTCACTGTCTTCAATCTCTCTCTCTCTCTCTCTCTCTCTCTCTCTCTCTCTCTCTCTCTCTCTCTCTCTTCGCCGCAATGTTGCCTCACTCTCTCTTTACTATCCCTATTATAACGGATACTGCTCTTCTGAACTTTCTATCTGAATGCCTCCTCCTTTAAAGAGAGCTCGCAGTACCAGACTTTCTACACATTCCTATTCTTTTTCTGTCCAACTCTCTAACGCAAGGGTTAGTCGGTATTTTCAGTCTTTCATCTACTCAACCGGTCAACTCTGGAATAATCTTCTTCAACCCATCTTACCCCGTCTATGACCTTCACTCTTTCAAACGCAGAGTATCCAGACATTTTGAAAACCCTGGACCTTGATTTTGACTCTCCTCTTCTTGTATGGGGGGAAGGCGCTTTTGCCATCGTCACCTTCAGGAACTGATCTAAAATCAAAATAAAATTATGAGTTAAAACGAAGAACACCTCCACTTTGGCAGTCCAGCAAAGTTTGCATCCCCCAAACAAAAGGTGATGCGCAGTTCCGTACTAGTAATAATAATAATAATAATTATTATTATTATTAGTAGTAGTAGTAGTAGTAGTAGTAGCAGTAGTAGTAGTAGTACAGGAACTCAAATATTTGAAATGTCCTGGTGAATTCAAGTGACATTAATACAGTATATCTTAGGTTGACAAAACCTAAACATAGATTTAAGGAACTCTTAACAATTACGTCTCATAAGTTATTGTTAACTGTATACTTCCTCTTTCTTCAGTAAAGTTCTGAACTGTAATCCTTATTTTCACTTGGTTTGTATAATGTTTGGCTCAAATTACAATATTATATCAAATATGTTAAATCTAAAAACATGTTCAGGTGTACATCGGAGCTTAAAACATGTTTAACGTTCAACGTCTTTAAAAAGTGTTGACAAAGTATGCGTTCATTAATGTGTTATGGCTTTAAACATACGACAAGTTTTATAAATGTCATAAAATTATGCGAAAAAAAATGAAATATAATTAATGCATTTACGAAGCAGACGCGATGAGTATATGTGGCGAGAAAGGAATAGTCAGAGCGGAACGAGTACTTTTAGGAATCTAATAAGCAGGGGAAAGCAAAAATTCTAAAGTACTTACTCTAATCTAACTGAACCTAACCTAACCTAATCTAAACTAACCGAACTTACAAAACTAAAACCACTTACATGCGGTTGCATGCTCTATTAAAAGTCTAATAAGCAATTTAGTTTTTTAAATGAAACCAAAAAATTGTCCACTACTGTTAATCTTAGCCCCAAATTGATACTTTGATATAAATTTCCTGTCACGAGTGACGTAAATATTTCCATCATTACAAATTTTACATGATAAAAACAGAAAATTCTCGATCTAGATTCTCGAATTTGTACAGTGAAGAAATATTAATCATGATGATAAAAATTCTATTTCCAATTCAGTGTGACATGAAGCATGACATAAAGCTATTTCTCAACCAATTACCAATTCTTTTTGAGTTTTAAAAACCTTCAGTAGTTTTCTTGAATTATTTCTCCAGCGAACATTATTCGCCGTGTTTAATTGTGAAATTCATCCCATGAACATGTAGGAATTGTAGCGAAAATTCAAACGAGAGAACAGGGCACCACTGACAGGAGAGAGCATTAGGAAATATTTTAGTTTTACCTACATATTTTCTTCATGTTACTGTCCCAATATTAATCGTATAGCTCTCTTTTTGGAATATATAGGGGCCACAAAATAGAGTCAATATAACGTTCCCGGTTAGTGTCTATGCCAGTGGTTCCCACCCTTTTTGAAGCGATGGCCCACTAGAGCTGATTCGAATAACTCATGGCCCACCTCCCATGTTGCTAAGCTAGTATCATGTTTATACAGTATAAGGTTTAGTAAGCAAATTTTTTTTATTAACATTTATTAACATTATGCTAAAACACAAGCAAGTGGGTCATGGCCCACCGGTTGGGAACCAGTGGTCTATGCGGTCTCCAATTAAGAATCAAATTTTGAGAGGAATCTTCCCATAATTTATTTTGAAATGTACTGCGGAACCAAACGGCTTAAGATTTTCGTACAGCTGAACGATTAGAACCTGGACTCAATGGTATTTCGGTTGAACTCGGATTTGGATTCAGTTCAATTTTTTTCCGGACTCAAATCCATATTTATTTTTCTGGATTCCGATCCGAAAGTTCGAGCAACGTTGGATTCAGATTCGGATTAGGATAAACGTGATTTGGATTCTGCGCATTTGTAATATATAACATTAATGTTTCTGTATTAAATTTTTTAAAATATAAAGGTATATTTCAAAAATTTTTATATTTTAGTAATTTACGATCAAATGCGCAAAGATACAATTTTTCAAAGACAATATTTTTTTTTTATTCACAACTCTAAATGTTATAAAAATGTGTAACACGTTTCTACAATACAGTCTACACATAGCTATAGTTCACATGCTTTTCAAGTTATTTATACTCTGAGTGGTAATTGACGTTTTGTTATTAGCCAAAGCATTATTAGTTTGAAAAACATATTAAACGTAAATTCACCGGAAGTCGCTTGCATTTAATAGAAACAAACAGTAAATACAGATCATGGACGAGAAATGCGATTGGGTACGAGAGACCCATGTTGTACTCCAGTCCTGGGATTCGTGTTCCCAGTGTGTGACGTAAAAAATACGCCGGATGAAGAACCCAATACCCGCGAGGACAGTGTCCTGATTCAAACATGTTACTGATATATCGCAGCGTCAGCGCCTCCGTGTTAACAACGGCCCCTTCACTCCCGGGAGATAGACGAAACAGGTTTTTGACGCACTCTTTAAATATCAATATACAAAGACTAACCTTAGGAAAGACAGACAGACACGAAACGGTTGTTCCTCGCTTCAAGAAGAGATGGACATATGGTGAAATAGAAGAAATGGAATGAAACCAAGACAAGCACAAAGTAAATGGAACACTTCCTCCACTTGTGGTAACGTTATGGTAATGAGATGATCTCATCTACAAAACTATAAGGTGTTGTTATCAGCAACTTACGCCCCAAATTGAATTACGAAAGAGTAAGGGGGTAAGTTGGCTTAGCAATGCAAATCCATTGTTGTAACTAGACTCCAAACAAGGAAGTGTTTAATCGTGTAAAAGCTCACACAACATTTACTAAATCTCTCTCTCTCTCTCTCTCTCTCTCTCTCTCTCTCTCTCTCTCTCTCTCTCTCTCTCTCCCAAATATATTTTTAGAGTTAAAAAGTCGATGATACACTGTAATTACTGTTACTCGTAACTCCCACATAATCATTACGTAATTTTTTGTCAGTAACTTTGAAGTAGCTTACGTGTAACTTAGCGTCACTTTGCCCTATAACTTTCCTGTAATTTTTATGCCAGTAACTGCTGAATTTGTAAGTTTCTTGTAATAAACACGTGTTTCAAGTAAATAATATTTTCGAAGGAAAACTAGCATACAAAGCGGTGAATAAGAAAGTTAATAATCAAGCACGCATAAACAATACTTCAAAATAAAAAATATAATAATTAAAGCAAAAAATATTATAATAAAAACCTAAGGACATTTAGGACATACAGATACGTACAACTATGAACAGTAAATATCCTGCACATACTCTATATATGTTGCATTTAGACCTGCATATAATTTACAGGTAAATGACAATCAAAAGTTACAATTCAGAATTTTATTTGCTAAATCAAAAAGAGTGTGATTCACTCGCTGGTAGCCCCAGAGTATCGCTAATACGATACTCTGGGGCTACCAGCGATTGAATCACCCTGTGTTTTACGAGGGAAACGTTTGAAATATTATTAAATGTGCTGTGTAACAATAACACATCACACATTTACAAATTAACGTTAAATGAACTCCGGGAGCAGTTAAGTATACCGTATTAATTCACACTCAAATTCGTTATTAATCGGATTTCAGTATGTATTTTTCACTTTATACTTAATCTGTTCATCTCTATTAAACCACTTTGTATAGCACTTACTTACTTGAGTTTTACTTGATGTCTTCGAACGACGGTTCAGGATTGATCTGTGATCGACCCCTCTGCAGCATTCTACATCATTTGCAGGATTTGTGGAGGAGAGAGTTGGTTTCCACGCACTCTTAGCCAGCTACACATGGCTGGTCAGGCTCTTCACACAAGACCTTGTCCAGTTGGTTAGTGAAATTATTCAGGTTGGTGTGCTGGAGGTTCCTCAGTTCTTTTGGCAGCAGGAAAAGCGTTTTGGGACACGTATTTTGAGGGTATTTTCTATCTACGTTTTCATGCCTCCTTGTCCCACCGCAGCTGGAACATCACAAAATCTGCCTCTTCTCCCATTCCAGTGTATGTCTACTGCATTTAATTTTTAAAGTTTCCTCAAATCACTTAAGAAAGAACCCTTGTAGACCATTTCTTCCATCTAAAGAAGGTATGTGTCATTAAAGAGAAGTTATTATATCATCTGACAAGAAGTTATGGTATCCAAAAGAAGAAAAACTTCCCCTAGAGTGCACCATCAAAAAGAAGTTACAAGTTCTAAATTTAGAAGGTTTCATTTTGAGTGTATGTATATTATTGTGTATCGCTCACGTCTTCTTTCCAGAGAGAAGAGTTTCAAGATCTGTAGTCAAGACCTAGTAAAAGTTTGTAATATAAAACAACTATTGTTATGTAGGCCATAATCAACCATGCTTTAAATTAATTTTTAAGGAGAGTAATCATCCATGCACCTCTTCGTGTAAGCTGTGGACTAACCTAAGCGAGACCAATGTGCATGTGCAGACAGAGCAGATCTCAAACAGTAACACATGTTTATAACTGCATGTAATTGCAGAAGATAAGCATAAAAAAATGTTTACAGTTACTTTAACTAAAATTAAAATCTCAGTTTAAAAACATGCGATACTATGGGTAATGCGAATTATAGGACTTTATGATTAGATTTATCAGGAAGAATCTATATGGTTTTCATTGTTAAGAAAGTTACGTAATTAAGATAAATACCCCCCCTCTCAAAAAAAAGTTACCGAATTGTTACGTAACAAAACCAGTAACGTCTTACTTTATTTGTTTTCTAACAACAAAAGTTTGCTGAACGAAATAGTAGAAAAGTTTTACTTTGGTTAAAGCTGAAAAGGATACACTAATGTTGTGCACTGAATTCAGTGTTACATAAAAGTTCCGTTTAAATGTATAACTGGTGTGCGGCTTATATGTAAAAGTTCGCGATAACATGATTCAGTAACAAATTCAACAACAGAATTCTCTCAAAGACGATTAAAACTTCCTATCTGAGATCCATGAAGCTTACGTCATTCTTCTGGGCATTACTGAAAGAGGCTATATGACCATGCCCGCTCTTCCCCGTCAGAAAAGCAATACTCAAGGGCCCAACTCAGAAGAATCATCCCCAACTACTACTTAATAATCCATTAATTCAAATGATAACATAGATCATGTATAGTATAAAACGTCAAAAGAGAGAGTATCCTTCATATTAGGGCATTCAAACCTAAACAATATGAGCGCAAGTACAATACTCATTAAAGAAAAATGTCAATCTTCATCTATTGTTCTTTCATCTAAATCATTATATAATTGCTCTTAAAATATCAAACATTTTTAACTTCCCTACCTCCCCATCCACCCCTACCCCCCCTAAAAGGTTACACCGCATAATTTTATATAAAATGAAATTAAATGAAAATAAATAAAGTTTCATAAAGGGGGGAAATTTATAATATAAAATTAAAAAATTTCATTGACATTTATCTCTGAAACCTAAACTTAAAACTTTACAATATTACAACAGACTTTCATAAAATGAATCTGCTATTAAATAATATGATACTTTATAAGCTTTAATTCGATGCTGTTCTCAAAAAAAAAAAAGGAAGAAAATATTTTTAAAAAATAAGGAAGAATTTGGGGAATTTTTATTAAACAGATTATTACAAACTGAAGAAGACTCGTGTCGAGATTTTTATTTGTTACTTTAAATTTTATATTCTATTTTTTACTATGGTAATTAATGGTTTATTTTTTTATTTTCATTTTTAGCATGATAGGAATAAAAGATATTAAATATTACACCTATATTCTTTGATGTGTTTCATTATATGTTGGATGTTGTGGAGGGCTCGAACACAGGTTTAGCATTTGTTGAAACCCAAACAAAGTAAATTCAGGCAAAGTATGATCAGTGGTTCCCAACCTTTTTTTCGGCCTTAACCCACTTTAAAAATTCAAAATATGTGGCGAGCCACATCGATATTTTGAAATATCGATGCTTATTGAATACCTAAACCCATAAGTAGGCCTACCTCTAATGGCAAACCTCGCACTGCATATTATTTGCCAACTTGTGAAAGTCCGGAGTGTAGTTAGTCACTGCAATTCTCACGCAGTCGTTGAGGTGATTTTGGTGTAAAATTACGATTTCATTCAAGTATTTTGCACTTTATTATTATTATTATTATTATTATTATTATTACTGAGCTCTCGTGAGCCACTTCAAATAGCTCAGCGAGCAACATGTTGACTGCAAGCCACGGGTGTAAATGATGATTGAACCACATCGATTATATAGGAAACTGGTGGACGTTATCTATCTCGATTTTCAGATGGTGTACTCTGAAGCGCGTAATAAAAGACGAATAAAAAAATGGAGTATCAGAGAACAAATGTAATTCGATCCTCAGCTAATCAAGTTACAAAGCAAAGCGTGGTTTTAAACGCAAAACTTTTAAATTAGGCTTTTGTATCTAGCAGAGTGTCTCAGGGATCGTTCGTAGCATCGAGCTTCTTGTTGCCAACTGCAGGATTTTGCCCCCGTAATAACTTCCATGGGTGTCACATGAGGAGAAGATCTACAGCCTCACATGGAACCCGAATCACCGGTCGCTACATCATCTGGACGCAGAAAACGGTCACCCATACAATTACTACCTAGCCCAAACGTTACTCAGCTTCGTTGATCTTACAGGAAGCGGTGTAATGACACCGGATGAAATGCAGCCAGATGAAATACGCTGTTAGAATGGTCAGGTACGAAGCAAATGAAATTTAATATAGATAAGTGTGCAGTGATGTACATAGGAAGAAGCAACGAAGAATATAAATATAAAGTGAATAATGGGCTATTGGCCAAAGTTAATGAAGAAAATAATGAAGAAAAAGACTTCAACTATAATTAGCAAAGACTTAAAATCGTGACCGTAATGCATTGCCTTCACCCAAGAAGCAAACTGGGTAATAGATGTAATGTTGAGAAACGTCGATTATAAAACACGGAATTCTACACTAAATCTATACAGTTATTAGGAGGGCCCTATACTTACAGTAGAGTAAGCAGTACAATTCTGGTATCTTAATCTCGTAAAAAAAGATGAAAGATTTAGAGACGAGCGACAAAAGTATTCCCAGAATTAAGAAGTAAACCTTTCAAAAAAAATACTTAAAACATTAAACTTAATCTACAGGGTGTCCACAATGTCTTGTCACCCCAGTAAAATACTAACGAAGTGACCCAATAAAATACTAAAAGGAATGACTCAGTAAAATACTAAAAGGAGTTAGTATTTTACTGGGGTAACAAGACATTGTGAACACCCTGTATTAAAAATCGGAGGACGAGAGACAATACGATTGAAGTTTTTTGATGGCAAAAGGATCTGACGGGATTAATGAAATCTTTTCCAAAACAGACAACAAACGTATGACCAGAAGCAAAGGGGAAAAGAGATTCACCAAATGATGCTGAAAAATATTTATTTAACATTACAGTTACAGAAAAGTGGAATAAGCTTCCAGTTCACGTAGTTTTCAGCAACATAATAAATACATTTAAAAATAGACAATAAATGTGGCTCCATTGATTTAATGTTAGGCGGCAGTAAAACCCGAGGTGCATATTTATTCGTGAAAGTATTTTTAGGTATACGTAACGGAAGTAGTGGCGACCATTCTCAGTATAAATATAACAATCAATATATATATATATATATATATATATATATATATATATATATATATATGTGTATTTCAACCTTTCAGGTGTTCCGTGCTATGATTCCTCGTTTCACGGAGGTCAGGCTTGTTGCTTCTTCTCTCGAATTGGCCTGTTCAAGTAGAGAGATGACTTCTTACGCTCTCCACTTCATATAGTCAGATACTCCCGGCTCATCTGATATTAAGGATTTGTGCCAGATCTACCAAAAGCTTTGGGCACAAATTCTTAGTTTCTAAACTGCCCTCCTTCGGTTTCTATCTTTCTATCTGTGCTTTCATCCCTGATTTCCTTTCCGGCCGATCTATAGCTGTGGTTGTAGATGCCCGTTGTTCTTCTATTAGTTTTGATAGGCACGATCTTCCTACATCGGATCCATGTTGGTTATCATTTAATTTCTTCTGAGTCTCAAAGAAATCAGTTTTTTTTTTGAGCGATTTTATTCTTGTAGTTTTTAATCAGTGTGCCGTTCAGTCTGTCCCGACCTGCTGCCGAGTGTGCTTTTAATTTCTCTATATCTCGTGTGATATCACTTGGTGTGAAGTGAAAGTCTGTTATACTTTCCCTTTGTAAGTCGTCTTTAAAGAATGCATTTCTATCGCATATTAGTTTATCAGTTTTGGGGATGCTGAAAGCTGATTCAGACTGAGCTCTTAGTATTTCATATATTTTTTTTAAATCATTGGTTAATGCATTGTTTTCACTTTTCGGAGGTCCAATAGTCGCGTGACTTTTTGTCTTCCCTCTTGCAAAATTACAAAAAAATTTTGAGTTAATCTTTATCGCTTCTTAGCATCGTCTTCTTTCTCTACATGAGTCTCAATTAGAACCCTGTATGCTCTCCACTTTTTCATTTATTATCTCTTTCTTTTTGGGAACTGGGGGGCGGGTGACACGTTTTTCCAGAATTTCTAGCGTCTTCTCTTCGAGAGCTATAAGCATCTCTTCTGTCGTCTTAACCTTAAAGTTGGTTTTCCACTATATTGCATGCTGGAAGCCTTGGAGTGTAGCATTAGGGTGTTTTTATAGTGGTTATTATTTCAATAAAGTCGCGATGTGATATTATAGCTGGGGATGTTTCTGTTATCAATTAGGTTGTGTTTTCCGTTTTCTCTTGTGTTAACATAAGTTCGTCAGCTGGAGCTAGCAGCATTTTTGCTTGCTCCTGGTCTTTCTGTATGCCTCCATTGTCTTGGTTTATATATATATATATACATATATATATATATATATATATATATATATATATATATATATATATTCCTTCCTATCCTTTAATATTTTTTAAATGGGAAATAAATATCACCGCAGAGAATAACGTTGGGGGGTTGGAGAATTTACACCAGGTTTCTAGCCTCTGTGATGATATCTGAGAATTTTGTAGCTGGGTTGTTAGGAGGTCTGTATCTTACAATTAGTATCATGTTTAATTTTTCAACTTTTGTTGCTATTACTTCTACGTAGTTATTTGAATTACTTACTATCATTTCTACCTTTTTACATGATTTTCATGTGTATAAACAGTACAACCAGCTTTTCGTCTTACTGTTCTGTCGGTTCAAAATAAGTTATAGCTGTCACTTTGTTTTTTTTTTTGCCGATACAAAATTCACAGTTTTTATAGTTCGCTTGGTAGTCCTTCAGACGAGTTTCCGTGAAGCAGATAAAGTCTGCTTTCGTTTCTTGCACGAGTCTTTTCAGGTATGTGACTTTATCCAGGGAATGGTTTGGTTTTAGACCCTGTATGTTGGCTAGGATAAATTTTAATTTTCGTTTTCGTTTTTATTTTCATCTTTATGTAATTCAAATTCGTTATTTCTTGGTGGTGCATGTTTTGTTGCTCTGTGATTCCCCAGAATTTTTCCTGCTTTATCTGTTTCGATACATGTTGTCCCGATATCGTATGTAATTTACTTCTGCACTGATTCTGTTTGGATCTCGGATACTCCTATTTGTCGATTACCTTTGTATTTGTTGAGTGATAGTTAGTAACTGAATCGTGTTGGCTACGTCTAAAAAAATTGGTTACCAAGTTTGCTGATGATTTTCGCTGCTCAAGTGTCGTGTTCCTTTGAAGGTAGTGGTAACGACATTTTTTCCGTACTTGCATCTTTCGTATCTTGCATAAGTTTTGCAGATAATAATATGGTAGAACTTGCAGTTGTTTCCAAACTTACAACTTCCATTTTTTGTAATGGAAGTTGCATAAAGTTGGATGTGCATAGATGTACGGCATTTGGATCCTGTATTAGGTGATGACTTTATGAAGAGCAATGGAAAGCCCAGAAGCACAATTGTGTGCGAAATATAATGTTGACAGAATTGACAGAATACCCTTATCACCTACAGTGAAGCATGAACCGAAGACTACCTCATAAAAGCATTGTTCAGAGATTAGTTAATAATCTGCCTGCATGGAGGAGGTTTTAACCGAAACAACAAAGAGAATTAACCAGTTGACGGAAGGGGGGTGCAGTTATGACAACATACCAAAGCAGCTACAAGGAAACATCTCATGACACCAACCAGCGCAAAAATTCGAATGAAGTTGGGGGTTGGCCAGAATAATGGACACAGTATTCTACTTTTTTATTTAGTTTTTCGTTTCCATTTCTCTCTATGAAGTCATACGTTTCTCAATACATAAACACTCTCTTTTGACTTTTATCACTGAGGCACTAGGCAAACAACAATTAATATTACGCTATTTCACATTCATTTAAGTCTCTTTCAAATATTACTTTTTAATTAGTCTGCAGAAAAAAAAAACAGTATCAGAGTATCAAACCAGTAGATGTTCTTAATATAACATGTATTCATACTCGTATATCGATTTTATATGATGCCGGGAATGATATTAAAAGTTTAGCAATTAAAAATGCAAGTTTTCATTAGTCTGTTCAACTTTTCTGTCTGTCTGTCTATCTGTCAGTCTCCTTCTCTCTCTCTCTCTCTCTCTCTCTCTCTCTCTCTCTCTCTCTCTATATATATATATATATATATATATATATATACACACATATATATATATATATATATACACACATATATATATATATATTATATATATATATATATATATATATATAGATAGAGAGAGAGAGAGAGAGAGAGAGAGAGAGAGAGAGAGAGAACTACGAAAATTGAAAAAAAATAGTGTTGTCTCATTAACAGCAATAACAATCAATAAGAACAACAGTTTTAATCTCTGTACCTCTAATTAAGCAGCTGATAATAAAAAACTGTACATTTTAAGGCAGATAAGATCGTATCCGAGTAGAAAGTTTTTTATGACTGTCCAAACAACATTGCGAGGGGCAAGAACATAAAACCTTTCCAAGTATTTTTTTTCCCGTCATCGTATTTAATTGTGGCGCCTGAGACTCGCCTCGCACCTTAATTAAAGACGAACTAATTAGACGTACTGTCACGGGGAAAAGCAGAAGCCCATGTTTTAATTTATGTTTAAATTGCTCGCCAAATTTCGTTATTTTCATTTCTCAAATTTACTTAGTTGAAAACATTTATTGCCATAGGAATTATTATGTTTTAAAAACTGATTTTATTATAAATAAGTTTATTGTTAATAAATAATTAGAAATTGGAAATAACCTAAGTTTCAAATAACAAATAACAAACTGGAAACTCAGCTATACAAAATTATGAAAATACTTTTATCTTCACTAAAGCACTCCCTTCCATCCTATTTGAGGGATGTTCCCAAACGTCAGAGAGAGAAATGTCCCTATAGAGTAGCCTCTCCCCTAGATTGTACTATCTTATTAGGTATTTCCAGCTGACTCAGCCACTGTACAACATCGCTAATTGGAGTAAAGGGGATCTACCCCACCCCTAAATGGGGGTCTTCTTCTCACACAGCAGAATTCAGTGGCCTCATTAACGGGGATGAATTTTATTCGTCATTTTAATGGCAACTCTAAAAATGAGTAATTGTTAAAGAATGAGTAATTATCTAATCTTTGGAGAGGTACTTCTCTGAATATGAAGAATTCTACCCTCCGAGTTTGGCCAAAAGGACTTCAAGACATGGCAGTGCTATATATATATATATATATATATATTGTAAAGAAGGACGCTTGTTAGAAGAGTGTCCGCACAAGAGGAGAGGAAAAACGAGCAATGAAAAATGAGGCACCTCCCTTTGAGGGGGCACCTTCTCATGCCGTATATACATGTATATACATTTTAACTGCAAACGACACGCAGTGTACATATATAATGTAAAGAACGACGCTTGTTAGGGCATTTGATTCCGCTCGTAGGTATGTGGAAGAATTACGAGGTTTGATTCATGGAGGCTCTTGGTGTAATGGTTAGCATATCTGACCGGAAATCGGATGCTCCCGGGTTCGATTCCGGGGAGGTGCCTCATTTTTCATTGCTCGTTTTCTCCTTTCTTCTTGTGCGGACATTCTTCTAAGAAGCTTCGTTCTTTACATTATATATACACACTGTGTGTCGTTTGCAGTTATATATATATATATATATATATATATATATACACACAGTGTGTTTCACAACCGGTTTGCCATACTTTGGGGCGTGATTTCGGGGGTGATATCGAGTAAAAAAGTTAATACAACATAGATGCTATTTCCAACCGTTGCGAAGCTAAGGACGTTTTAAGATGTGCAAACAACAAATCCCTACTTGTGTGTAATTCGATAGGTGGCAGCACTGGTGGTAGTTTGGGTTAACGAAGTTACCACTACTAATCCTCAGTTTTTCTTTTAGTTGGTTCTGATCTGTGGTACGAAACACTGTGTTGCACTAAGGTGAACAATCAAATTGAATCAACAGTTTACACCCGCTGAATACGCTGATATCTATTTCATTTATGGATTCTGCGATGGTAACAGCAGAGCTGCAGTTGAGGAATATCGAAGACGTTTTCCGAAACGCCGAATACCGAAAAGGCAAGTGTTTCGTGACACACACCAGAGATTAAGGGAAACAGGAACAATTGTTTCACATAACCAAGAACATGTAGCACGACGGCCCGTTGCTGTGGTGGAGTGCATACTGGATCTAGTACAACGTAGCCCAACTACCAGTGAATCTGCATCGCGTGTATGGCGAACCATACATGATGAGGGTTTGTATCCCTATCATTTGTAACGGGTGCAAGCTCTTCAACCGGATGATTACGATAAACGTGTTCAATTTTGCCAGTGGATGGTTATGCATCGCCAAATTCTTAATCGCATACTCTTTAGTGATGAAGCACAATTCATTCGAGATGGAATTAACAATAGACGAAATTCCCACTTGTGGTCCGCCGATAATCCCCACGGTATCGTTGAAGGAAACTTTCAACATCGATTCTCGGTGAATGTTTGGTGCGGTGCAATTGGAGATCAGCTGACTGGACCGTTCGTTTTGGAACAACGATTAACTGCTGATATTTATCTGAACTTCCTGACGAACGAATTGCCGCTTTTGATGGAAGACGTGCCCTTCGAGACAAGGCGCAGTATGGTCTTTCAGCACGATGGGTCGCCACCACATTTTGGTCGTCATGTTACGGATTACTTGAATCAGCGGTATGGGAATCGTTGGATTGGTCGTGCTGGTCTAATATCGTGGCCCCCGAGATCTCCGGACCTAACCCCGTTAGATTTCTTTTCATGGGGCATTATGAAAGAGATGGTCTACAAAACCAAAGTACGAACGAGAGAGGAACTCTTGGATTATGGATGCCGCTGCTTACATACGAGAACACCCCGAAGTGATTCCATGGGCAGTGGGCTCTTATTTTGAACGAGCAAGCTGTGCATTGAAAACCGAGGCGGACATTTTGAACATTTATAAGGTGTATCTCATAAAATGTAACAATAAATACATCAGATTAATACTCTCGTTTATTTTTTCCGTGCACCTTAAAACGTCCGTAGATCCACAACAGTTGGAAATAGCACCGATGTTGTATTAAATTTTTCACTCGATATCACCCCTCAAATCACCCTTCATAGTATGGCAGACCGGTTGTAAAACACCATGCGTATATAATTGAGGGGTCCCGCGTCTTAAGGTACCTAAGCGCCAAAATTAAAATTCGCCAGAAATCTCCTCCAAAGTTCAGCAATATTTTGGCAATAGTATCTGTTATTAATTGAGCTAGAACGTTCATTTTTGGCTAAATTAGAGTTCTAAGTATGCTAATGAAGATGTTGATGAGTTTTTGGAATAGATTTTCATATTTTATATTTTATATATATATTTTTTTAAATTTTTTGATTTTCTTATTATGCCGAACTTTGGGTGCGATTTCTGGCACAGAATGATTCAATTGATTTTCCATCACTATCACTAGCACTGTGAGACATTGCTGCACACGTTGATAATAGTTAGAAGCCGGGTGAATAGAATAATCCACGCAATATTCAGCAATATGAGCACGAACACAGGACGCCTGCTAACAGCAACGCGAGTCTTAAGGTACTGGCGGGATGTTTGTGTCGTGTCCCTCTCGGCGCCTGGAGCGGGTGGCCAATCAGAAAGCAGAGCGGCGTCGCTGCCATGTTTTCATTGGCTCGCGCTTCTCCTGCTGTTCCCGCCACCCAGAGACTGAGCGTCCCACCGCCACCCCCATCACCTCCTACCAGTTGAACAGGATATTGGGGCCTTGCCTTAAGACGCGCATCACATCTGAGCGGCAGAGCCCAGCTGGCGATAGAGGTGAAAAAAGTAGTTCGCTTCATAAGGTTTTCAACCATACTTCTAGTGTCGTAAGGTCATTATAACCAAACCACGCGATAGAGGAAGGGTGAAAATAGTGATATCCATCAAAACACGTTTTTGCCTGTGGTGGCGCTTAGGTACCTTAAGACGCGCGACCCCTCAATTTTAAATATATATATATATATATATATATATATATATAATTAGGGTGGTCCACAGAATGGGGTAAAAATCGAAGTTCAATTTTCTTTCCTCCCAGGCTATAATCTGGTTCCTTTTAGCTACAAAATATTTCATGTAAAATTTAAGGCAAATCGAATAAATTTTAGGGGTGGCTCAAAGCTGTTTTTTGTATACCATTATGCCTTTATTAATATAGTGAATAATTAAAAGAACATTATTTACAGATACATTAACTATGATTATTTTTCTTTCAGATAGATTTATTAAATTTACAGGTTTTGCAATGTCAAATAAACGTACATTTTACTTAATGAAAAAGTCAGAGGAAACAATCACTGGAGCCAAGCTGCCTTCCGTGGGCCAGGTCCTCCGCATGTTCCTCCACCATCATCAAGTCTTGAAGAAGGAGATCAAACCTAGTTCAGAAGCTGTTTTTGAAGAATTGCGTCTCTTCTGGGAGAGAGCCCGAATCCCTACTCAAAGGAAAGACCACATTCTTCACAAAATTCAGCTCTACACTTGGAGTGGAAAGCGATTAAGAAGAATGCTGGGAGGAAAAGCAACTCTCAGTTAGAAAAAGAGAAAACCTTTCAGGAAGAATGGAGAACCTATTTGATGTCGCCCATGCTGATGCCTTTACCTTAATCAAAAATGAAGAAGACCGGCAGTTCTTGATCCAACAAAGGAAAGCGGGACGAGTGGGATCAATGGTCCTCTGCAGATATGGTGACTGACAAGGCAGAAAAGAGAGCTGCTGAGAAGCAAATGAAATTGGTAAATAGGAAGCGGAAAGCTGAAGAAGAAAAATATGCTGCTTCACAGGAAGTTATGCTAGATCAGGGAAGTTCTTCTTCTGAGTCTTTATGTGAGTCAGAAAGAGAAGATGAAGATTACCTTATTAATCCCCCATCTACAGCGACCAACTCCACCAAAGAAAAAGGCAGCAAAGAATATCATATCTCCTGAATTGGCTGCTGCTCTGGACAGGACTGGCATCAGTGACAGGAGGGCCCCTTTGTATTAGCTGAAACTGCATCTAGCCTTGGTCAAGATCTTTCAGAGGTGAACATCTCTCGTTCTTCAATCAAAAGGCCCGAGAGAGGCATCGAAGGCAAATAACCCATGCCATTAAAGCTAGCTTTAGTCCAAGTATTTCGATTGTCCACTGGGATGGGAAGTTGATCCCTAATCTACTTGCCAAGAATGAAAAGGTAGACAGACTCCCAGTCCTTGTCTCTTCAGTTGAATCAGGTGATTCAAAACTGCTTGGTGTTCCCAAACTACCAAGTGGAACAGGGGAAGCTCAATCCGCTGCAGTGTATAATCTTCTTTCCGAATGGAACATAGATAAGTCAATAATCGGAATGTTATCAGATACTACAGCATCAAATACAGGAACAAACAGGGGAGCATGCGTTCTTCTGGAACAGAAACTTGGTCGACCACTCTTCTATTTTGCCTGTAGGCATCATTGCATGGAAGTCATGTATGGAGGAGTGTTTGAAGCAGTCCATGGTTCATCTTCTGCCCTGAGCCACTTTTGTTCAAAAGGTTCAATCTATGTGGGACTACATTGATTTAAAAACCTTCTCTACATCACAGATGATGATGAGATGAAGGAGCAAGTTGATCCTTTCAGAAATGAAATAATTGCCTTTGCCAAAGAACATCTGGCCTGGAAATTTTCGAGATGACTATAAGAGTTTTTGGAACTTTCTTGATCTTTCTGTGAAAAAATTGAAAGTTACACATTCAAACGTCCTGCTCGCACGCACTATGCAAGGTGGATGGCTAAAGTTATCTATGCCATCAAATGTGGCTTTTTCGAAATCAAATCACCCTGACTCCTCGAGAGAAGAAGGACCTGAAAACCCTTACCCTTTTTGGAGTCCTAATCTACTTAAAAAGCTGGATCACTGCTCCTATTCCATCACGCTCCGAAGAATGATCTGGATCTTATCCAAAAGTTAAAGGACTATCATGACCAGAAAGTGGCCAACAGCTCTCAAGAAATTTGAAAACCACCTATGGTACTTATCAGAAGAGCTGGTGGCCCTTGCTCTCTTCGATCAACTGTTGCACCAGACACCAAGGGAATCATGGTCCAGTGTATGAAGGAAAAGGAGGGGTCATTAGACTTCTCAAAGAGAGAAGACTCAAGGAATGCAAAGCAACACTGAATTAGAAACTCTTGCCACAAAAACTCATTAAAGCTTCTTAAGGCCCTACCGATCAATATTAGTTTTCTTGATGATGACCCCAGCACCTGGGAGGAGAATGAAAACTTCCAAGAAGCTAAAAATCATAGGAAACATCAAAGTAGTTAATGATTATGCTGAAAGGGCAGTAGCTCTCATTCAGACCTTCAGCGGAACTCTGACGAAAAGAGAAGATCAACCTCAGTTTCTCTTAAGTGTGGTGGATGAGCACCGAAAGAGGTTTCCTGATTCTAACAAGTCCACAATCTTAGCTGGGCAACAATGAGTGGCCTGGTCAGCCATGATACCCCCGCCAACAAGCGGATAATACCTATATATATGGGGGGGACCCAGAAGCCATGAATGTGGACTTCTGGGGGTAGTTGAGCCACCTCTAAATATTAACCGATTGAACCCAAATTTTGCTCAGAGAAGTATTTTGGGAAAAGGAACCTAATGAAACCCTGGGAGGAAGAATTTAAAATACTTCCATTTTGTGGACCACCCTAATTATATATATATATATATTATATATATATATATATATATATATATATATATAATATATATATATATATGGGAATGAACTCAGAATGGTCCCCTGAGTTTTTTATGATATACACAGACAGTGCATGGAACAAGGAACTCTTCTGGGATAATTAAATCCACTATAGTCCGAATAAGTAATGGTAAATGACAAATACCATAGTTTTTCTTTTTCATGATGCTAGCCCAACTCTGGCAACGGGTCACTCGCAAAGAGGTCCCATAAATATAGCTTCCCTCACCAGCTATCTGCAAAGCAGACAGGATCCAGCTTTGGGACATGGATCTAGGGTTTAAAGCAGCCTAGCCCTGCTACATTTAGAACCTCAATATAAGCAAAAGACTCGCTGCCTTCACGTCAGATTGAATACATCAAAGAAAAAGGGGTAACTATTATATTTTTAGCCAAAAAACAAAACTTAAACCTCAACTGGCAGAATTGAGCGTCTACTTTTCAAGGCACATGACATGTCCGTTTCAAGATGGGAATGAACTCAGAATGGTCCCCTGAGTTTTTTATGATATACACAGACAGTGCAATGCGTGGAACAATAGCTATTTAATTCTTTGCCTCGTGGTTTTGGACACTGTATAAAATTCCAAGGTATTTTAGAGAATACATGGTTTTAAACTTTGCTTGTGATATATATATATATATATATAAGGAAAAGAAAACATGAAATAATGCTCAAGCGCTTTCGTTTAATGACATCCTCAGGAACACTCAGTGGCCTGTGTTCCTGAGGATGTCATTAGACGAAAGTGCATTTTCTTTTTTCGTCGTAGTTTTTTCATAAGTATTATTCACGTGTTACTCATGTGCATATATATATATATCTGACGACTCAACACGGAAAGAAAACAATATCTGTAAACTCAAACGGAATAGAATTTAAAGAAGATTACGTCATAAAGTAGAATTACCCCCCCCCCCCCCCCGATAAAAAGAAAACAAACCCAGAATAAAATTCAAAAAAACTTTTTATCGCTAACCTTTTTTCCGGATCACTTTAACATATTGCTTCCAAAGCATTCGGGAAGCAATATGTTAAAGTGATCCCTCCTGGGAAGCAATATGTTAAAGTGATCCCTCCTGGGAAGCAATATGTTAAAGTGATTAACACTGGGAAGCAATATGTTAAAAAGAGAAAGGTTCGTTGGTTAGAAAGAGGCTGGTAATTTAGAAGATAACCTACCGACCGTAAACAAAGCTATAAATGCCCTAACTGGGCATTCTTTATATATTTAATGTAGGTTAACTGAATGCCCGGTTAGGTCAACTGAATGCCCGGTTAGGTCAACTGTACGCCCTTGATGATTGGTTAGGTTAAGTCGTGATATTTTCGTAGTTTTAACGAAAATATCACAACTTAACCTAACCAATCGTCAAGGGCGTACAGTTGACCTAACCGGGCATTCAGTTAACCTACATTAAATATATAAAGAAAATGAAAGGATGCAAAAAGAAGCTACTCAACTCGTACTTGTGGCAAATGATGTGGCGTGACCGATTCTTTGGAAATCCATTTTTTACTTTGTGTGACCATATTGGCGCAACAATTCTAATAAATTTACTTTCAATCTAATATTTTAACATGTTATGATTTACTTTTTACGCCTTTACTTTATTAAAGCGAACTTTTTTTATCGTACTCCTTATCCTAAATATTGGGAAGCAATATGTTAAAGTGATTAACACTGGGAAGCAATATGTTAAAGTGATATACACTGGGAAGCAATATATTAAAGAGAGGTTCCTGGGAAGCAATATGTTAAAGTGATCCTTTTTTCCTTACTTTATAATTACGATTTCAATATTTTTCCAGTACACCTCTTTATATTCTAATTTAGTTTTCCCGTTCGTATTACTCCAAGTATCGTTGTGTATTTTCCCCATCACTCTTTGTGTTATTACCATTATCATCATAATAATTATTGTTAATTCTATCATTATTGTTATTATTGTTATTCTTTTTATTATTATTATTAATTCCAGACAGAATATCGATGTTGTTCTCAAGCAAGTTCGATTTTCAACTGTTTGATAATTATCGTTTTCTTTCGACTATGGTATATATATATATATATATATATATATATATATATATATCGTGTGTAGTATATAGAGGGCCTATCAGAGGGGGGGGCTAGGAGGGCCATTTGGCCTGGGCCTTAAGCTTGAGGGGGGCCTCAAATTTAGAAACTTTGAATATAATGTTTTGCAGTGAAAGTAATAATTGGGTTTAGCTATGAACCTCAAAAGCTGGAAGTGGCCCGGGCCTCTCTGGACCTCTGAGAGAGCCTGAGTATACATGTATAAGAAACAGCAAGACAAGTTGTTGAACGAAAATTTTATTCTTAACAAAGCTTTCTGTGAGGCTCTCACCATCTTCAGTGCTTGAACCGGGAAAAATACAGTAATTACAAAATATATAAGGAAAACTACAATTGAGAAGCTACAAGTTCAAATATTAGACCATTAAAACAATTACAAAGGCTTACCTTATAATATAAAATCATTTAAAATTAAATCGCTAATTAATACTAACCAACATTACAAGAACACGTAACTAAAATATAGACTAAATATAAGTCAAATATAAACTAAAAGACTAACTAAAATCGTACGAAAAATAATTGAAAATTAAGAATTAGTTACACAGAACAGAACTCACCACCAGTTCTGAATTTTAGTTATTTTTCGTGCTATTTTGAGAATAGATGATCGATGTCCTTTGTTATGATTTTAGTTTATATTTTCAATTATAGTTTTCGTTATGTTTTTTAACTACTGTATTTTTCCCGGTTGTAGCACTGAAGATGGTGAGAGCCTCACCGAAAGTTTTGTTAAGAATAAAAAAATGTTCGTTCAAGGACTTGTCTTGCCGTTCGTTATTAAGTTTAGATCTCCATCTAGAAAACCGTTCAGCAATATTATATATATGGATAGAGAGAGAGAGAGAGAGAGAGAGAGAGAGAGAGAGAGAGAGAGAGCCCATACTCTTTTCTTTTTTTCATTATTTCGTTGATGGAACCAAATTACCACTAAAACCGTTACATTTGAAACGCGACTGAACTTATCACAGAAAGAACTACTGTACTTTCAAATGCTAAAAAAAAAAAAAAATAAATAAAGTAGCAAACAAATAAAAATCAAAGTTTTTACCATATTTTCTTATACAAATACAGTTTTTTTTATAAATTAATATTCTCACAAAAAGTTTGCAAATAAAAAAGTAAGCTAAAACTTTGTGAATTAAAAATAGAGTAGGAAATAATTTTATGTTATCCCCAACACGCGTATTTTCAACTTTACAAACTTCAACTTTTAACTTTATGAGAAAAAGATAATCAAAAATAAAGGAAAAAGAAATCGGTAAATAATTTATTTAATTCTTAATAAATTAATTATTATTTATTATAAGAGGTATGTATAATAAATCTAATCTGGGCAAAGTGAATATGGAGAATAATTGATGCGTAATCAAATATCAAATAAAGACGATAAGAGACCGATAAAATGCGATAACGAAAAGTAATTAAATTATGAAAATAACAATAGAAAACGAAGTATCACAAGGGAATAAAAGTTAATTAATAACAATATAAAATAATAGCAATATAATTGTTAAATTTTAAAAGGTGACGCAAAAAAAACCAGACGAAACACAATACAATTAATTGAAAAGGGGACACGAAAGTGCATCTTTACAACGAAGAAATTTATGCTGTGTTAATACAGTAGAAAAGACGTATTATTATTATTATTATTATTATTATTATTATCATTATTATTATTATTATTATTATTATTGAATAATATACTGTGTGTGTGTGTGTGTGTGTATATATATATATATATATATATATATATGCAGAACTAAATGAGGGTTCGACCTTTTAACCTTAGGGTGCAGCTCCACCACTTCTGCAGTGGCTGTCCTCATTTATGTATCCTATCACCTGGCGGTCTTAAGTTATTAGCTATTTAATCCCATCATTTAAATACGGCACGGCAGGCTCTTAACTAACCCGACGTGGCAGGTGGATGATTTAAAAGACATCTTTGAAACCAGCCTTTTAGGACTGGTGGATTAGATGTCTGCTAAATAGCCTAGCCATTACAGGAGTGGTATATATATATATATATATATATATATATATATAATATATATATATATATATATATATATATATACAGTGTTGGGCACTAAAGCGTTAATCCGATAACAGTTAATTAACGAAGTTAACTTTTTTTAACGGACTATTAACGGAAGTTAATTTCCATTTATCGTTATCGGACCAGTTAACTTCCGATAACTCGATATTTAGTCTGTTAAAGTCCGTTAACACGTTAACTGCGAGGAGTCATTCACGAAAGATCACCGCTCCGCGAATGAATTCAAACCGCCATAACTTCAGTCTGCTTCCAGATCTCGCAAGGGGAGGTTGGGGAGGCCCAAGAGGTCAAGACTGGCAGTTGGGCCTAACTTTGAGAAGTTGGTCTTTCTGAAGGGCAACCAGCACATTGTGTCATAGTCTTTAATAAATGTGCCTAAAATTTAATTTTACCTTTCAGTTCCCGCCATAATAATTCTCTGGTAAATTAAAATTTAGTTAATGGTTAGTGGTTACAAGGGTTTCAAAACATGTAATCAGTACATTTTTATTAAAAATAAAAAAAACAGTTATTAAGCAAAAAAGTTGCAAAACTTGATAAAAATACAGTTAAATACCTATTTATTGTTGGATTTTGCATAAATAAACATTTTCTATGGGTTTTAAAGCTTTTTCCTTGATTTTTTTAAATGTTAGTAAAGAAATAGTTATCGTTAACGGATTATCGTTAACTTCCGTTAACTTTGTAGTAAAATTATCGGATTATCGTTATCGGAGTTAAAAATTGGGGTTAACGGATTATCGTTATCGAAGTTAACTTTTTGGTTAACGGTGCCCACCACTGTATATATATATATATATATATATACAGTATATGAAAATGAGAAGGTTTATTGGCATACCATAGTTCATATGACAAATATTAATAATACAATGACAATTCACATACTGAGGATAGAAATATATACAATTAATGAGAAATAATACAGTAATGTCGAAGTGAAGTGGAGCTACAGACGGACGTTTTCGTACCATGAATTCCATAGTTTAGAAGACAAACGGCAGGACTCATGGATAGCTTGGATAATCGAGTTGGTTGATTTTTTAATATACATATTATTATTATTTGATATATTTAATATGTATATTTTCTGCCCTATCTGGACTCAACTCTAGGAAGACGTATGGTCCTGATGGTGTCCCTTCTGTTGTTTTCAAGAACTGTGCTTCTGTGCTGACACCCTGCCTAGGCAAACTCTTTCATATTTGTCTCTCATTTGGTACTTTTCCTTCCTGCTGGAAGTTCGCTTTCATTCAGCCTGTCCCAAAGAAGGGTGATCGTTCTCAACCCTCCAACTATCGTCCAATGCTTTCATATCTTGCCTTTCCCAAGTTTTTGAATCTATCCTTAATGGGAAGATTCTTAAACACCTTTCTTCTCACAATCTTCTTTCAGATCGTCAGTATGGATTCCGGAAGGAACGCTCTACAGGCGATCTTCTTGCATATCTCTCTGACTCTCGGTCATCCTCTTTTCGGGATTTCGGTGAAACTTTTGCTATTGCGCCAGACATATCCAAAGCTTCTGATAGAGTTTGGCACAAATCTTTAATTTCCAAACTGCCTTCTTCGGTTTCTATCCTTCTATCTGTTCTTTCATCTCTAATTTCCTTTCTGGCCGATCTATAGCTGCGGTTGTAGATGGCCACTGTTCTTCTCCTAAAGCTATTAAGAGTGATGTTCCTCAGGGTTCTCTCCTGTCACCAACTCTTTTCCTTTTATTTATTAATGACCTATTAAGTCGCACTTCCTGTTCTATCCACTAATATACCGATGATTCGACTCTTTACTTCTCCACCCGCTTCACAAAGCGTCCCTCTCAACAGTCACTCCATGCTTCGCTATGGTACACCTGACCGCTGATCTTTCTGCTACCTCCGACTGGGGCAGACAAACCTTGTGGCTTTCATTGCCTCAAAAACTCAGTTCCTCCAGTTCTTCCACACGACTATCCCCATACCTTCAGTAATACACAACTCAATCCTTCCTCTTCTCTCAACATTCTTGGCGTTTCCTTTTCTCGTGATCTTCCCTGGAAAGCTCAAATATACTCTTTTTCCAAAACAGATCAGTTGCTCTCTCTGTATAGGGGTCTTGTCCGACCCTGTATGGAGTACGCTTCTCATGTATGGAGTGACTCCACCCACATAGCCGTACTTGACCGGTGGAATCAAAGGCTTTTCGTCTCATTAATTCCCCGCCTCTTACTCACTGTCTTCATCCCCTCTCTCTTCGCCGCAATGTTGCCTCACTCTCTTTTTACTATCGCTATTATAACGGACAGTGCTCTTCTGAACGTTCTAACTGCATGCCTCCTCCTTTAAGGAGAGCACGCAGTACCAGACTTTCTACACATTTTCATTCCTTTTCTGTCCAACTCTCTAACGCAATGGTTAATCGGTACTTTCAATCTTTCATCTACTCAACCGGTCAACTCTGGAACAATCTTCCTCAATCCCTCTTTCCCCCTGTCTATGACCTCCAATCTTTCAAACGCAGAGTGTCCAGGCATCTTGAAAGCTTTGGACCTTGATTTTGACCCTCTTCTTCTTCTATTGGGGGGGGGATTAGTGGATTAGTAATAAGGAATATGATGTTTTCATCTGTTCAAATCCTGACTTGAAAAAAACATTACAAATAGCATTTGTCTTGTATATATATATATAATATATATGTATATATATATAAGATTGAATAAAATCGTCTGGCGTTAGCCAGAATAAAACTGGTAAACAAGAAGCAATGTAATTATATATATATATATATATATATATATATATATATATATATATATATATATATATATATATGCGCCTCGGTGGTGTAGTGCTTAGCGTCGCTGACTACGAATCCATCGGCCCCGGGTTCGAAACCCGGTGACGGCAGCCGGCGCGCAGCAAAACCCAGCTGTTCATCCTCCCACACAATAAAGAAAGTGGTTGGTAGATAAATGGGTACCCTGGTTGGCCTAGTGGTTAAGATGCTGGGCTGCTGGTGGGGCGTGGTTCGGATTCCACGTTAAACTGTAGGTCTAAGGTGGAGTGAAAAGCTTGACCTTCGTCAGAATGAACAATTCGGGCGGAAGCTAACCAAAGGTTAAAGGTTATATATATATATAATATATATATATATATATATATATATATATATATAAAACAAATAATGTTTGTCCAGTTTCGTTTGAACACCTGTAGAATTGTAAATACTGTAGCAAGACTTTATTCACATTTAATAACATCAGGTTTAGTTAAAGGTAGCATATGTTATTCACACATGGTTGAGTAATGCATAAGATATTATTAGTACAAATTATTAATTTAGTTTCAAAACTACGAAAAAATAATAGAAAATATGAGAAATTAAACCAGTAATACAGTACTGAGAGAAAAATTATGACGGCTAAAAAAGTTTTCACAAAATTCAAACAAATAAACTCTTTTGTTGAAGGAAATATATATATATATATATACGTATATATATATATATATATATATATTTTATTTTTTTTTTGTTTTTTTTTTTGTATAAATGGAAAGAATTTTTATATAATTTGTTTTTTCGCTTTGAATTTTAGAAAAGCCTTTTTTTTAGCCTTTAAAAAACTTCTCTGTCAGTGAATATATATATATATATATATATATATATTTATTTAATCCCATCCCCTACTCGGGAAGGAGTGATTGTCTTGATGAGTTACAAAGTATTTGCTAATTCAATGCAAATTTATAATTTTAGTCATGCATTTGTAAATGATAACATCTTTATAATAATTTTGATTATTATTAAAGATTATATTTGCATAATTATGAGCATACAAATATCGCGGAATGTAACTATTATAGTAATCAATTTAATAAATGCAGATGAGAAATGAAACACAGCTGAAAATTTTTTTGAGAACTGAATTAAGAACACTTCATTATAAAAGGAAATGATCCTAATAATATAATTACCGATGCTATTTCATATAAATAATTACTTTACATTCATAAAGATGATCAACTTTTGCCCCAGATTACAAAATAATGATGTCATTATCAGGTCACTAAATTCATTTTGCTCTTACTAACACGCAATATGTGTCCTTACGGATTAGTGATGGAATGACGTCTGAACCTTTTTTGGCACATTTACAAAAGTCTCCGCCTTTTGGGGCGGGGCCTATACCTCTCTCTTAAACGTTGTGTTCAAATTATGTTGCGTTAGAGATTATGAATTGTCCAGTCAGGGACGATGTTTCATTTCTTCCAAAGGCTGACCAATCAGGGAGAGAGAAAACATTTTTACACCTTATATCCAATACTATTTCGTTAGAATATATATACAGTGCTACTAACTACTCTTGGAGTAGTCCAAAATATTACTGGAAAATTGAATAACACAAATAACATCTGTAACATTGCTGTACCCACAAACTTAAACTATATATATATTTATATACTATATATATGAGGAACATCCTCACTCCTGAAGGAAATCGCTTTGCTGTTACAGGAGCAAGACTATTTAAAGTTGTTCAAAGAACATCAGAACACGAATGGTGTCCGTGTGAAACTCTTCAAAAACAAAACACTAGACACCTAGCTCAGAAAAATCCAGGATGAACAGGGTGTACCTAGCTATGGGAAATAGAGAGCTCAAGAAAGCAACCCTCTTTCCCACTCCCCAAGCAAGTTCTTATGGGGGCTCACGAGCCTGACATCAGTGTGAGGAATCATTTCGCGGAACTTCTGGGAGGGTACAAGGTATATGAAATGAAAATGAAAAGTTTATTAACAGAATAAAAATATAACTTCTTAAATACAGTTTATAATTGTAAAAAAGAAAAAAAAGACAAAATAAAAAATAAAAATAATGAAAATATTAATAACGATGTTAAATGGAGATACAGACAAATATTTTCCTTCCATCAGATACATAGTTTAAAAAACATTGTCATTCAAGCTAGCCGAACTGATATATATATATATATGATGCAAACCCACAAGGAAAAAGAAAAATGATTCCAAGGCCTTTCGTGTATTCAGAAGTACACATCGTCAGGGAATGAAGGGAGAAGGCGAGATGACGACAAAAATATGTAGGCCTACATATGTACAACGGGACGGAAAAATAAAAAGATTAGCACCTAATCAACAAGAGTTAATTAGAGGCAAAAGGTATTTTAACAGGATATTGTCAATTTTATACATTCCCGCACTGTTATTGAAATATTTTTAAAATGGATCAATGCACATTCTAGATTGCAGCCATTCTAGATTGATGGCTGCAAAGAACTCAACTACTGGGAAAGACTACGTAAACTAAATCTGTACTCCCTGGAAAGAAGAAGGAGAGAGGTACATCATAATCTACATATGGAAAATGATCGAAAAACTGGTACCAAACCTCAAACTGAACCCAATTACCATCCAAACAACACTAGAAAAAAGAAAAGACAAAATGTGTAGTGTCCCCAAATTAAGGCCCGACAAGGAACCTCCTCAACACGGAAGGATAATAGCTTGGTTTTTCAGGGTGCTAAGAATGTTTAACTAGCTTCCTAAGGACC
>JAJOZX010001483.1:230000-237500 GCA_023014485.1 Bathynomus jamesi | reverse complement strand
TTTTTAATAAAATGTTAAGTATGTTACATATTTTAAATATTTAGTTACTAAATATTTAAAATATGTAACATAACATTTTATTAAATTTTAGTAGTTAATTACAGAAACAGATGCTCATTTATTTGAAAATAATTATTTCTTTATAAATAAATTAAGTTATCGTTTTGATAATTTTTCTAAGATTCTTAGTTAGCCCATCCTTTTTTTTTTGTGTATTATGTTCATTAGTTTACATAGGAATTAAATGGGTTTTTTTTGTGTATTATGTTCATTATTTTACATAGGAATTAAATTTTTTTTGTGTATTATGTTCATTATTTTACATAGGAATTAAATGTTTTTTTTGTGTATTATGTTCATTATTTTACATAGAAATTAAATGGTTTTTTTGTGTATTATGTTCATTATTAAGTCCAACTATAAATTTGCCTTGAAAAAGTAAATGGTGCCCGCCGCACTACCGGTAGTCTTGAATGTGCTCTTCGGCATAAAAAGGTTGGGGACCCATGCTTTAGACTGTCAGGGGATATGCCTAGTGTTACTGGTTCATTCATTAGCTTATTGAGTAGTATTGCAATTTCATCGGATACTAATTTGTATATTTTTACTGGGAGCGTATTGATGTCAGAATCTTGATTTTTTCTAGATTTTTTATTGCTAGAGAGATATCGTATGATAGGATTGGATCAAAGAAAAATGAGTTTGGATTTTAGGGTGGCATTTATTGTTGGTAGTGAGTGTCTGTAATTGGGATTGAGGTTGCAATATTGGAGCCGATATTTGTGAAGAAGTTGTTTAATAAATTGGCTGTCTTTGTAAACATTTTTGCCTTGCGTGAAGGAGGACAAGGGATTTGTTTTAACCTTCTTTGTGCTAATTAACTCTTTCAGAATGTTCCATAGATTTTACTTAGATATTACTTTTGATTTAAGAGGAAATTCTATGTTGAATATGTCCATTACTGTGCTTGAGAATGCCTGAATTTTTGTTACAATGTCATGGTTACTTTTGGTTATTGTAGTCCAATCAAAAGCTGTTATTCTCTAAGGAACGTTAATTTGTTATTATAGTTGTAAGATCTATAATAAACTTTCATAGTTTCCTTTGCTGAGAAATGGGTGATTAGCATCGTGTATGTATGCAAGTGATCTGTAATATTCAATATATAATTATATCGGAGATGCAGTTAAGCAGGGACCGCACTCAGATCTCATCTAGAAGAGTCGAATTTCTAATGTGATTGGGAATTGCAGTTGGCTTTGTAACAGCTAATTAAGTGAAACAGCTGTTAAGTGAAAGGAGCTAGCTTGCGTAATTATTTGAATGTTCTTTTGTGAGATCAACATTTAAGTCTCTTAAATTACTTCCAATTACTACAATTACTACCAATATAATTGGGGTTAGAATTTTATCAATATTTGTAATAAAAATTGGTACGTTACTAATTGGTGGTCCGTAAATGCCTAAAATTGAATACTGGATGTTATGAATAAACATTCCAATTGAGTGTTTCTAAGGTATTATTTATGCTTGTCAGTTCTTCGATACTTTTAATCTTGTAGTTTGAGTTTACAAATATACTTTCACCTCCTTCCCTATGGTTGCATAGGGCAGGAGCTACCTAGTTACATGGTAGCTACATGGTAGCTTATGTACGTCGGAACTTTAAAAATTATCTTAGCATTTTCATTTAACGAGCCCTCATTTAATATAATGCATGTGAATTTATGTTGTAATAATTTTAGGTTAATTGTCAATTCGTCAAAGTGGTTTGGGAGACTGCGAATGCTTAAGTTTAGGAAAGATAGATTGGCATTGTTGCATGTCTTGTTTAGAAAGTTGTCTATTGAAATATAGTCGAAGTTGACTACGTTTTCAGATAGAGTAATTTCACTTATAGTATTGAGAGTATTTAAAGTGTTGATCATGATGTGAAGATTAGGGTAATACGGTTACAGAAATAATAACAGATAAGAAAAAATATAAACAGCACACACACACACACACACACACACAACATATACAACAGCATACGCAAAAAAACTAAAATAAAATAAAGAGCGGTTGTTGTAAGCCAAGAATGTATGTAAGAAGGTGATATTATATATGCATCCACAGTGAGACTGTAGAGTTGAAAGTTTGAAAATTATAGCATTATAAAAACTTAAAAGTAAAAATTTAATTAAAAATTAAAAATTATATCATTATAAAATCTTAAAATTAACGATTACAGAATCTGAAGGACTATGAGAATAGCAAAATTGATTCATTAATGTTTGTGTATTGAGAGTGGCGCAGCTTACGTTCATCATTCAATTTGTACGCATCGCGTGGACAACATGCGTGGGTGACGTGAATGTTGCCTTTAAAAAATTGTTCAAAAAAACAAATTTGGTCAGCTATTTCCATTTTCTGTGGAGTAACTAAAAATATATTTTGTTTTATTTCGATGTCACGCAATATTTTGTCACACATCAAGGTAACGAAAGACTTTTAGATCTCGATCGTGTAAAAAAAAAACAACAGAAAATCATTCCTTTTTCAAGGAATATTATAAAATCTTTAATTACAGTAGAAATTCTCTCGTATATTTAGCGAAAATATGCAAGGATTTACCTAAAAATTACACGTCCTCTTATTTCACTTTCTTAATATCTGCACTAAAAATCTTTTAAAAAAAAAAAAAAAAAAATGTTAAAAAAGTTTTTTACTTGAAAGTTTAGTTACAAACTCGTTCCAAAAATTATTCCAAAATTTTAGGGTATCCTCTTTTTGTATTTGATCTCAACACTTATGCTTTCTCTCTCTCTCTCTCTCTCTCTCTCTCTCTCTCTCTCTCTCCTCTCTCTCTCTCTTTCTCTCTCTAAATATATATATATATATATATAAAATATTGCCAACGTATACGTTATAATAGATTATGGAATATTATGCACGAACACACACAGTTTTGCATAATGTAAATATGCCCTCATCAAAGAGAGACAGGGGCATTAGTACAAAAAAACCACCTCTGTATGCAAAAGCGTTGTGTGTTCCCTCGGGTGTGAAAATATATGCCAAGTTGGACCAGCTTTTACCATCTCGAAGCGTGATCGTCAGCGCCCTCGCGTTCTACTCAGCGTTCGAATCCTGGGAAAGAGGGGGCATTTTTGTAATATGTACATATAATACTTACTAAAATTATGCAGTACATCTTTTTTATATTTGAAATAAATCCTAATACTTGTTATGCAAATTAATTGCGAGCAATAAAACTATTTCATTAACTACAAAGACTCTAAAATATAATCCAATAAAAATAATTTCTGGAACGTATTTTCATTTTGCTATTATAAAAATCATAGATATTATTGTTAAATTTATTTGCATATAAAATCCAAATGTAAAAGTATTGTGAGCTATTTTTGTGGAATATTTTATAGCCATTAACTAATTGGGAATGTATCCATTAGATTCATTCAAACAAAGATAAGCAATTTTTTCCTTTTATATATATATATATATATATATATATGTGTGTGTGTGTGTGTGTGTGACGTGTGTGTGTATAATATATATATATATATATTAGTGATGTAGCGGATGTCATTTTTTTCACATCCGCGGATGCGGATGCGGATGAGGATGTTTGATTTCAACATCCGCGGATGCGGATGCGGATGCGGATGTCTACATTTTCGTTATTTTTTAGGATATATTCGAGATTTGTTGTGTTTAACGTATATAATAAGTTATTATATAGAGAGAGCTGTAGCTATAATGTAGTATAATTGATTAATTGTACAATAATTGCTGTACTTTTCCCTGAACATATAAAATAATAGCAAGCATCTAACTAATATAGAAATCAATTAGTGAATTCGTCTGCAAATAAATTCGTCATATTTTGTTGAGTTTCAGCCACAATTAGAAACCATAATTGTGTTACCCGACCTCTTTCCCCAACCTCCACCCTTATAGAAAGAGATCTTTAATTAGCTTGATAACTATTTATATTAAGTTTAAAGTTTTATTAGGCATATTTATAAATGAGTAATTAAAATAAAGTAAACTAAGATGTTCATCGTTTAATATTCAAACTTAATTATAGGAAGGTTATGCTTAAGGAACATTAATTTTTCTGCCTTTTCTGCTGCCAGTCTGTTTCTCTTTTCATCATATATTAATCCAGCACAGCTAAATAATCTCTCGCTTGGTACGCTTGTTGGAGGACGTGCTAAATGTTTCCTTGCAAGTTTACTCAAGTATGGATAGATATTCTGCGTATTTTTCCACCAACTAATAGGATTGTCACCTGCAGCCAGGCGTTTTTCTTGGTGATAGCTCTCGATCATTTTTACTACATCTTTTGACATCGCGTAGGTCTCGTCATCGCTGCTTGACTCAAGAAACTGAGAGAGAGATTCTGTGATAGATTTGCTTGTTGAAGGTGTTGGTTCTGTCACTGAAACTTTTATTCTTTTGGTGGGTGGCGAAGCGACAGATTCAAGAGATTGAAGCTCTTCAACTGCTTTGCCAAGTGATGATTTAACTCGTTCTAATGTACTAGGTGAAAATAACTTAGCTTTGTAACGTGGATCTAAGTAGGTTGCAAGAGAGTAACTTCATACAAGAACAGCCTCTCGTCTTGTCGCTTGCATCACTTTTGCGCACAATGAACTAGTTCTATTATTATAGTAGAATTTGATAATTTCCGCTTATTAATGACGTTTTATCTCAACGGTCCACATCCGCACGACATCCGCAGTCCAAAGTGCGGATGCAGATGCGGATGCGGATGCGAGAAAATGTGCGGATGTTCCGCGGATGCGGATGCGGATGCGGATGTGACCTACATCACTAATATATATATCAGGAATAGGGAGTCCTTAAATACTGGAATCGATAAACTGATAAAACTGAAATTATTAGAAATGGAATTGAAAGAAAATAAAACTGAAATCGAAATTGAAATTGAAATAAGATGAAATGAAAAACAAAGCCGTTTATATCGAAATAGAAATAAATCGAAGTTTTGAATTGTTTTATTTACGTAGAATAATTTTATTTACAATAGCCCAGAATATAAAATGGAAAAATGAGTTGGAGAACAAACAAAGAAAAATAAAAAATATTTTCAATTTTTTTTCTAATTTGAGATTTTTGAATAGTCTGGGGCCTAAAGACGGGAAGTCCCTCCTCTCTACACAAGCTTTAAGTAATAAGCCTCTCATGAAAGATATAGAATCAGTTTGTAAAGTAAGGATTTAAGCAAACTCTTATATCAATTAAATGGTTATTTTTATGACTGGCAGACGACAATTATTTCTGTCATTTTAACAGCTGGCTACTTTTACATGACCGCAGGTCAGGTTAAGATTAACCCCACCTATCGAGCCAACGTCTGTAAGTAAATGTCTTCGACTGAATTTTAAAATAACAGTTCATAAAACTTTCATAAACGAAAGGACATTATTGGAGACGCTTCGTATCTTTATAGTTTTTTAATCGATAAAGTATTCAAGTATAAATTGCAAAAGAATATCAAGTCCATATGATACTTTATACTATGTATATAATGGGGCAAAGTAAAAGCATCACATTGTATCATACAAGTATTTCGCTTTGAATGATTCGGAACGAAATACTTTTGTTTTTACTACAACTTTTTAACTTTTGACGTGTCAGACATCAGAGAAGAGAGATAGATAGATAGATAGATAGATGGGTGGATGGATAGAGTGAGTGTGTGTTGTGTGTGTGTGTGTGTGTGTGTGTGTGTGTGTGTGTGTGTCATATATTAACGATTTTTACTGACGAGAAGTAGCCAAGCTTTACACTATGGTATTTACATGATATCTGTGAAAGAAGGCTCTCGTAAGACCTGTATGAGTACTAAATATCTGAGTAACCATAATATCGATATAGAAGTGATATCGAAAACAAATGAAACGAAAAAAAATTATATCGAAAAAAACTGAAACTAAATAATTTCAAAACTTAAATCGAAATCGGAACTAATTTCCACAGAAATTGAAATCGAAAATCGAGCTGATATTTATATATTGGTAACCCTATTTCCATATGAGGGAAATGAAGACACTGAGGTAGGGGGTTCGAATCCCGATGATACTGATAATAATAATAATACAGAATTAGAGCAGTGGGTCACATTAGTTGGCCTGAGCGCTGTGCCAGTTTATGGTCCTCCTGACTGATTATAATAATCATCAGTACTGAAACGAAATTAAAATAAAGGTAATTCAGAACTGGAGGATAGTTAGGATATAAAACAAATTAAACAATTATAATGGATGATGCAGTTACCTTAATTAGACCCTACAATGAACCATAAAAGAAATTAATTTTTCCCCTTCTCAAATACTTTTCGTCCCTTAATATGTTCCTGAGTTTACTATTGTAGTGCAGTTTTTTTTTAACATTTATTCATTGTAATTAAAATAATTTTATCATTCTAACTGTTTAACTTAATTTTTTATCGTCAGTTGTTATAATCACTCACGAATTAATGGTATTTTATTTTTTGTTTCAGCACTGATCACGGTAACAATTACTACCGAAAGTTTTGCATATTGAAATCAATATATGTTTTCAAGTTTTCAACATGAAATCAATGTCAATTCCAAATTAATAAAATCTTAAGTGCTTAATTTAACCAATTTATTATGAAATTGTATCATCTATTCAGTTCAATTTTAACGAAACGAGGCCTCATAATTTTGAAAACAGAACTTTATCTGAAATCCAAACAAATTTAAAAAAAGAAAATAAATACAAGGTTTATAGTGTATCATATATATATGATAATGATGATAATGATAAGCTTTATTGGTAGGATATAAATCTCATAACGTAGTACAATATTCTTGAATGTAATAAGCAATAAGATAAATGAAACCATAATACATTCATAAACAAACAACTAAAAGTTATGACTAAAAGAAAGGTAAAAATAAGGCAAGTACTGAAACAAGTAATAATAAAAAAACCTACCCACTGCTAAGACTACAAAAATGATGCTAATGATAATGACAATAATGCCCTCTATTGGCAGGAGACAGATCCTCCAACCTAAAGAAAGAAGGTACAGTATCCATCAAGGTAATCAACGATACAACTAATTAAACATTACATTTAAAACCAAAAACAAAAAGGACTACGATTATAAAGAAATAACAATGATACACGTAAGGAGACGAGAAATACTAAAAAATAGTAATAAGTTTTATAAAAATAAAAAGTACATGTAATGAAGATGGCTAATGCAGGAGTTAAGTGGAGCTATAGACAGACATTTTCACACCAAGAGGTCCACATTCTAGAAGACATAAAGTACGACTGCTAAATAGCTGGTGAATAGTTTTTAATTATTCGTATTAGACTGTATTGGGCACGTCTTGTCACCTCAGGGAGGTTCGGCACGTTGCGGTTAGCGAACATTTGTGAGACTGGGTATCTTGGAAGTAATTTACGCAACAGTCTATGGGATCTGTTGTA
>JAJOZX010001483.1:150000-225000 GCA_023014485.1 Bathynomus jamesi | reverse complement strand
CTGGTGTGTAATTCGATAGATGTTGTTGTTGTTGTTTAGCCGATCAGCCCACCCTGATCGAGCAAGCCGGCGGCACGCAGGTAACCGATCGCCCTCTCCGGAGTGGACCAGAGGTTCAGCGCACTAGTGATGTTGTGTTGTGTTCTATGTTGTGCTAGAGTGGTACAGTCTATCATAATGTGTTCAACTGTTTGTGGTGTGTCCTGGCACAGGCGGCAGGTGTCGTCTGTGGAGTTATCTAGTTTGTGTTTATATGTCTGTAAGTTGTTGGGTGATGTCCACATCGGAATCGTGCTAAGTTAACTCGATCCGATCTGCTCAGGCTGATCTCTGACCTGTTAATGAGTGGCGGCTTCGCACCTAGGACCGTATTCGGACCGAGTCGTGTCAGTGCTTTGTGGGTTAGGAGTGCGGGGTATGGAATGGAGTATTTGGTTATAATGTCTCTCTGGCGTTACCTTAATGGTGCGAGGTGTCGGTGCATGATTGTACATGTAGTGGCAAGGGTGTTGTGGGTTAGTTGTCGCTGCTGCCATGATTTGTGTTCCCCTCATGTCTAAATGCTCCCTAACCTTCAGTATCTTTGTTTCTGTGTGCAGGTGTTCTATTGGTGTTGTTTGAGTGCATCCCATAATGATACGAAGTGCGTTGTTTTGTATTGTCTGTAAGGTGTTTGTGTGTGTTTGAGATAATGGGTGCCCAGCATGGGCTAGCATAGTCCATAACTGAGCGAATATATTGTTTGTATATGAGTGATGTTGTTTCCTGCTGGTGTCCAAAGTTTGTGCCTGTTAGTACCCTAAGCGTGTTAAGTCTTGAAGTACATTTGTTTTTAATGTCCTGAATGTGGTTTGCAAAAGATAATGATGTGTTGTATGTGACCCCAAGTATTTTGGTCCTGTGAGTGTGTGGAATGTTGGTGTTGTTTATTGTAAGCTGTGGAGTTATCTGGTGTTCTTTAGTGTTGCTTGTGGGCGCTATTTTGAGTCTATTGTGTGTGAGCCAGTCTTGTATACTGTTTATGTATGTTTGTAGGTTATTTGTAGCGGTGTCGATGTTGTTGTGGGTAGATGTTAGAGTGATGTCATCTGCATATGATGATAAGGTAAGCTTGTTATCCAGTGGCGTTGGAATGTCATGCATGTATAAGTTGAAGAGTGTTGGTGAGAGAACAGAGCCTTGAGGGACCCCGTTCGGAAAAAGCTTGTTTTTGGATGACTTGCCATTAAATGTGACATGTGAGTATCTTCCTGAAAGATAGTTGCTCAGCCATCTTTTGGTGTTATTGTGCATGTTTGTGTTGAGTATTTTGTTTATGAGAGGGAAGCGTGGGATAGCATCAAATGCTTTACTAATGTCTATTGTTGCTAATAGTGTATGTTGAGCTGGTCGTCTGGAGTTGATGCCATCCATGATGTGCTGCGTGAGGTTAGTGAGTAATGTCGTGGTTGAGTGGTGAGGTCTGAATCCATGTTGAGTAGGCGATAGTGGTATGTGTGGGTTGGTGATTTGTAAGATTAGTCTTTCCGTTACTTTGGAAGGTGTGCATAGTAAAGTAATGGGTCTATAGGAAGCTGGTTATGTTGGACTTTTGTTTGGTTTGAGTAGTGTAATAATTTTACCTTGTTTCCATATGTCAGGAATAATACAGTGTTGGTATGAATATGTGCTGATATTTGTGAGAGCTAGTATTCCCTTTGGGCCCAAGTGTTTAAGGTGTATGTTAGATATGTTGTCTGGTCCAGTAGCCTTCGAATTCTTAATGTTTTTGATGATCTTGGTGGTCTAGTCTGTATTGAAGGGTGTAATGGTCGTGTCGAGTCTGTAGGTTTTCTTGTGCCTGGCTGTTTGTCTGTCTGCGTGTTTCTGGTTGTTGTCTCTGTTTAAGTGACTTATATTTGCGTAGTGATTAACTAGAATGTTAGCTTGTTGTGTATATGTTGGGATATTATTTTGGCTGCGACAGATAGCCTCGTGTGAGGTGTGAATGCCGCTGTTAGAGTGGGTAATGCTGTTTATAGTCTTGTATAGCCTGGATGTATCTGTGGAGTGGTTTAGTGTTGTTATGAATTCCCTAAATGTTTCTGTTTGTTTTTCTTTGAGTTTGTTGTTTATTTCTGTGTTGAGCTATTGTATCTGCTGTGTAATTTGGGTTGTATTTCCTAATGTTGCACTTTGGTATGCATTTGTTCGCATTATTGATGATCTCATTAAATGTCTTGAGTATTGTATTGATGTTTATGATGGGTGTGCTGTTTAATGTGGTGAATTGTTCCTCAGTCTGTATTTTGAACTGTTCCCAATCAGCTTTCTTGTAATTTCTGTAATTGTGCCTAAGGCTGTTGGGGCAGAGTGTAGAACGTGTTGTAATGATGATGGGCAGGTGGTCTGATGACAGTTGTTTTTCTATTCTCCAGTGTGTATGTGTTGCTAGTGAGGGGGAACAGAACGTTATGTCTGGGGAGGAGTTTAAGTATCCTGCTTGATGTGGTATGTGTGTATGTTCTTCTGTATTGTTAAGAATGAAGAGGCTGTTTAGTTGTGTGGCTATGTTGGCGTCTCTGGTGTTGCTTTGGTTGTGCAGGTACCAACTAGTGTCTTTAATTCGATAGATGGCAGCACTGGTGGTAGTTTAGGTTAACTAGTAATCCTCATTTATTTATTTCAGTTGGTTCTGATCTGTGGTACGAGTCACTGTGTTGCGCTGAGGTGAACAACCAAAATGAATCAACAATTCACACCCGCTGAATACGCTGATATCCATTTCATTTATGGATTCTGTGTTGGTAACAGCAGAACGGCAGTTGAGGAATATCGAACACGTTTTCAGAACCGCCGAATAACAAACAGGCAAGTATTTAGTGACACACACCAAAGATTAAGGGAAACAGGAATAATTGTTCCACGTACCAAGATCATGTAGCACGACGGCCCGTTGCTGTGGAGAAGCGCATACTGGACCTAGTACAACGTAGCCCAACTACCAGTGTTCGAAACATTTCTAGACGAATTGGTGAATTCGCATCGCGTGTATGGCGAACCATCCATGATGAGGGTTTGTATCCCTATCATTTGCAACGTGTGCAAGCTCTTCAACCGATGATTACGATAAACGTGTTCAATTTTACCAGTGGATTGTTATGCATCGCCAAATTCTTAATCGCATACTGTTTAGTGATGAAGCACAATTCATTCGGGATGGAATCAACAATAGACGAAATTCCCACTTGTGGTCCGCCAATAATCCCCACGGTATCATTGAAGGAAACTTTCAACATCGATTCTCGGTGAATGTTTGGTGCGGTGTAATTGGAGATCAGCTGATTGGACCATGGAACAACGATTAACTGCTGATATTTATCTGAACTTCCTGACGAACGAATTGCCACTTTTGATGGAGGACGTACCCTTGGAGACAAGGCGCAGGATGTTCTTTCAGCATGATGAGGCGCCACCGCATTTTGGTCGTCATGTTATTGATTACTTGACTCAGCGGTACGGGAATCATTGGATTGATCGTGCTGGTTCAATACCGTGGCCCCCGAGATCTCCGGACCTAACCCCGTTAGATTTCTTTTTATGGGGCCTTATGAAAGAGATGGTCTACAAGACCAAAGTACAAACGAGAGAGGAACTCTTGCGTCGGATTATGGATACCACTGCTTACATACGAGAACACTCCGACATGATTCCATGGGCAGTGGACTCTTGTTTGGAACGAGCAAGACTGTGCATTGAAAACCGAGGCGGACATTTTGAACATTTATAAGGTGTATCTCATAAAATGTAGCAATAAATACATCAGATTAATACTCTCGTTTATTTTTTTCCGTGCACCTTAAAACGTCCGTAGCTCCGCAACGGTTGCAAATAGCACCGACGTTGCATTAACTTTTTCCTCGATATCACCCCCCAAATCACCCCCAAAAATATGGCAGACCGGTTGTGAAACACCTTGTGTGTGTGTGTATGTATATACATATATGTGTGTGTGTGTGTGTGTCATATATATATATATATATTATATATATATATATGTGTGTGTGTGTGTGTGTGAGAGAGAGAGAGGTATGCAAATACAAAATCCTGTTTTGCATAATTAGCATACAAAATTTAGTGCTGAGTTTCAGCAAATTACAGAATTAATCTTTAGGTCTGAGCACCTCTTGAACTATTAGCGGTGTAATATAACATCGTATCCGTTATGAACTTTTGTTAAATATGACGCAGGTCTCATCAAAATGCATATCTCATATTTATTTTTGTAACCCTATTCCCACCCCTGCTCCAAGGTCAATCTATAATCATGAAGACTGAAGCCTTGTGATAAATGAATGTCTTCTGGGAGACACTGGATTATTCACTAATCTACGAGACTCGTCTCAAATCGAGTACAGCAAATATCCAAGGGTTAGGCTTGGCTCTAATTAATTAAATTATTTCGCGCAGCAAATGATCTAATTATTAATCTTCAGCTTATATATTTATTATTACTTGCTTTTGTATTTAATTGTATGTATCGTTGATTTTTAAATTTATTTTAAAAAGCCGCGATTTAGGTGTACAAAATTGTTGACAACAGTTTTACCAACGACCTCGAATGTAAACTGACAACTTGCGACTCCAAAACAAAGATATTATCTGACGAGATACGAAACTGATGATACTTTCCATTATGTAACGCGTTATCGCACCACACGCCTCACGCCATCGCGCCACACGAATAATAATAGGTACTCGCCACCTAGCGTATGGAATGAAAACTAATTTTTGCACGAGGGCATACTCGCATGATTTGAAAGTATATTAACAAAAAATAAATATTAGCGCATCAATCTTTAAAAACACCTATATGCTTAATTTATTAACTGATCATACATTTCATTACATATTAAACTATATAATAATTAATAATAAGAATTTAAGTTGTAAAAGTTTTTCGTGGGCAGTTAAGTTATCCTTCAAACCACTAGATGGCAGAAGAGAATAAAAGCTAACACAAAAGTGGGTGGAGTTTCAGATCTTGTTATGAATAATCTTTGCCTAAATCATAAAGATTATCATCGCTACTATAAAATTATGCAGAATTTATAGTCCAATCATTGTAAGAAATGAAAAGTGAAACCCGAGAAATAATGGCAACACAATGATTTTTATACTAAAATGTTAGAAAAAATAAGGTAAACAACCTATTCAAAATCCACCGAAATCATATTAAAATCATGAGTTCGCACTTTAAGTACTTCAGTTATTCCCCTGCTATGTTTAGTGTCAAATGAAATACCCTGTCCACATAATAAACAGACACTTTGAGAATTAAAACTGGTACTCGCAGATCTAAGTGTTCTAGGTGATTCAAGGTTAGGCGCCGTTCGAAATTACGTAACGCTAATTTTGCTAAAACCTGACACCCCCACCGCCCTGTAACGTTCCGTAACGTGTGGGGTGTGGGGTGGGGGAAGTGTTACATAACATCTTTATAGGGGATGTCTGGTCAAGCGTTACAGAACGTTCCTGGGGGATCTGGGGTGTCAAGTTTCAGCAAAAATGGCGTTACGTAATTTTTGAACGGCCCCATACTTGTAACTGGGTTATTTTTAGTCTTTATTTGATGGTCAATAAGCCTTTCATCATAGTAGTCTCGTCTGCATACTACGTGAACTGTGTTACCAGGTAGAGCACTGAAACTATCAACCCGCTGAAGAGCACCAACTTTTACACCGTCGGACCCTTTTTCTGTGTTAAAATGGCAGCGTTGTTGGTTGCACCGGTAGACTTCTTTCATATGAGACAGTAGAATTCCACTTTAAGGCAGCTTTGTCTTCATGCGGCCATTATCTGCAAACGAATAACAATTATTAACATACATAATTATTAACTTATTACCTTAACATCAACGTTCAAAATTTGGCCGAAACCGAACTTTCAGATTCCTCCCACCTTCGCAACTATCACATCCCACAAGGTTGTTTAAGGTTAAGAAAAAAAACTCGACCTGTGATTCTCATGTAATTTTAGCCAATAATCCACACTTCAAACGAAAAAAAAATGAAATTATAAACAATTACAATTTTAACCCCCTACCTCCCTTTTAATCCCAATAAGAGGGTTTTCCCTGAATGTGATTTTGGTGGATTTTGAATATGTTGTGTTGCAATTACTTTTCTGTTATATCGCAACTTAACTGAACTATTAAAAAGTTCAAGCAAACTTGTTGCATTTTTGTTTGTTTTCTAAAACGTTTCGTTTTCTTAAAGTAATCTATATTAAAGAAATAAGTACTGCTTTCAAAGCATTTCAACATTTCAATATCCCAGTTAGATGAAATTTTACATGCACGATGTAATAATTGTTTTATTATGGAAACTTTATAACTGTGGGGAACGTACAAATTATAATTTGTATAAAGTTCTTTGTCTGTTGGCTTTATACAAACGATTCTTTCAATCGATACACCTTTATCTGAAATTTCAAAATTAACGCCCAAGAAGTGAAATGTTCTATCATTACAAAATTCATTACATTCACCAAAGTTATAAAGTGTTCATAATAAAGACTTTATTACATCGTGCCAACAAAATGTCGTGTAAATGGGATATTTTTCATAAAGACAAGGAAAGAATAAAGCAACATTTGGTAAAGAATGCAGTCATAAGAGAATTTCTTATCAAAATATTTGAACCACCGGATGATTACGGCACTGCCGAAAATAATATCATTATATGTTTCCAATCCCCAAACTATTGGACAAATTAAAAAGGAAAATAAGATACTGAAAAGAATTATTAAACAACACACTTTGACCAAAGATAATAAGAAACTCATAGTTAGAAGCTATTACAAATCTAAACGTATATTGACATATTTTTCAACGAGAAAGAAGTGTTCTGAGAGGGAAAATACGAACGTGGTGTACCAATTTACATTTTCGGAAGAAAGATGTAACTCTTCTTACATTGGTTACACCACAAATACACTGCACCTCCGAGAACTTCAACAAAAGTATAAATCGAGAAAATTTCAGGAACATTTTCACAGTTTGAGATTGGCAGAATCACTACTTCTATCTATAAATAAAAAAACTTTGGGCGGTTTTGAGCGGAGTTGAGCGGAGTAACAAATATCTCTTTCGCTCAGTCTCCTGTTATGACTGGCTGACTCGCGTAAAGTGGGTGGAGCTAACGTCTCTCGCTCAGTCGCCCGTTAGGGTCGGATCTATCAAGATGAGCGACGTTAAAGATCACGAAGTGATCACAAGCCCTACCTGGGTAGAAAGCCGAAGGCGCGGCTTCTATTATTAAATAAAGTAAACCAGAAATAAGTATCAAATACAGTATAACGAAATGGAATATTTCTTGAATATTTCTAATTGATAAAATTGAAATAAGTGTGGATCCACATGATAAGGAAAGAACATTAAAATTTTGGGAAAAATCTTGTTAGTATATAAAATACACAATACTGAATTTTATTTATATAATAGCTTCATCATTTTTTACATGTTTTAAAAAGAAATTGTAATTATTTTTTTGAAGATGCGTGAAGTTCCAGGTTCCAGAATTTGCTCACTTGATCCTGCGGATCAGCACACGTTTCCGGTGCAGAGCCTCTACACTGTATTTCCTATTATGTACTTAAACATTTACTGTCAACAGAGTCTTCTTCTAATTTCCATTATTTTTATAATATAATTTTTGATACTTTCTGAGTTTTTTATATTCTCTACTCCCATCATCTTCCCCACTATGTTTCTTAGTTTTTCACAATGAAATAAGTGTTCTGTCTTATCATTCTCTCTCCTGCATACTTCACACTTCATATCCTTATATTTTTCTTTATAGTTTTCTCTCACCTCTACCATATTTAATCGGATTTCCATTATAATTTTCATATCCTTTTCTTTCATATTTTCAATATATGATTTTCTTTTAAATTCATCAATGAATCTTAGTTTTTTTTTTTATTTAATTTTCCTCTTTATTAGTTCTTCCTGTAAATATTCATTTATTTTTTGTCGTACACTTTTCTTTAATTCACTTTTTTCATCATTTTCAAGTCCTCTAATGTTACTTTATATAATTTACACATTTCTGCCACTTCCTCTGCCCAGTATCCTGCAGTATGTGAGTGAAACTGTAAAATATATTTACTTTATCCACAGCGATAGTTTTGTTTTTCAAGAATTGTTTTGAAGAAAACTTCCCAATGTGCGAGAAATTCTTTTAGAAATTTGGAGAAAATTTCTAAAACAAATACACTAAACTAAATAGTTATTTAACTAAACGAGTGATTTAGAACTTTAAGAACTAGATATGTGATCTGCTTTATATAGAAGTGGAGATAAAATATGGAATGGAAACTATAATTATGAACAATACAAACAAAATAGAAGAGGGTATGTTATGTCTAGGAATAGCAATTGGGGTGTAACGAGCTCACAAGAAGTAGGAAAAAGAATGGATTTTTTAGAACAATTGCTGTACCAAAAATTAAACAAAATGGAGGGAGCTATAGAAAGAAAGGGCTTATGCCAACAAACTCAAGAGGACATTCAGCCAAGTTATTGGAATCAGATGACGGGAGGACAACAAGGGGGACAAGAAGAAATGAGAAGTCAAGGGGCCAGGGGACCTTATGTGAATGCGCAGATACCAGAAGTAACAGCACAACCAATGCAATGCTGACTGCAGGAAGTGGGACCAATGTAAATTGGAGAAAAGGAAAAAAACGACAAAGAATACAATAAAAACTCGGAGAAATATTATAAATCGTAACAAGTTTAAAATGTTCTCAATTTACTATGTCAATATAAGGGGGCTTAAATAAAAAATTGCATCACTACAAGAAATCATTGATGGAAAAAACCAAAAGTATTATTATTAACAGAATCATATGTAAAAGAAAAGGAAAAAGTACAATTGAAAGGATATAAATATTTTATACTAGAAAGTGAGGAAGGTAAAAGAGGAATTGTAGTATTTGTGAAAGACGACATATTAAACTTCTTTTGTGAGGTAGGAAGAATTCATGACTCAAGTGAACAAATGTGGATATTAATTAGCAATGAAAGAAACAAAATCAGACTTGGAGTCATATATGCACTACAAGAATCGAGAAACAGTATTGAAATATTCAAAAACATGTATAGCACTATTGAAAAACAAATAAGAAAAGCAGAGTCAAGAGAAGAAAAAATACTCATATGTGAGGACTTTAACTGCAAAATAAGAAAGATAATAGTAAATAATAAAGACGAAGTTACAAAATCAAGTAAACTCCTCATGAATTTAATAGAGTCAAAAGATCTAACACTTCTTAACTCTAACAGTTTATGTAAAGGACTTTGGACGAGAAGAGAAGGCGATTCCAAATCTGTATTGGACTATTTAATTATTAAGCAGGAAGATGATTCACATATAAAGGAAATGTATGTAGATTAAAAGAAAATCTGGACCCCTTATAGAGTAACTGATAAAATTACTTACAGTGACCACTGTGCAATGATGCGTACTATCAACTGGTATGAGGCAGCATGTAAAGTAAATCAGCAAAAGGAAAAAATGATAATAGGAAAAGGACTAAAGAAATTTAATAGATTAACTCAGGGGCCGGGCCTCATAAAAATTGTATCATTAAACAAAAATCTACAAGAAATGTATAATATATGGGAAAACAAAATTCAAGAAATAATGGAAGAATGTAAGATAGTTATTAAGTGGAAGAGAGTACCAGAAAATATAATTGCAAAGAAATTAAAAAAGATAAAAAGAATTTATAAGAAAAGAAGTTATGACTGGAATAATAGTGTAGAAGAAAAGAAGAAAGCAAGAACGCGAGTGAGTTTGATAGAGGAATGGATGATAGAGGAGGAAAAAATCAAAAATCAAAAGAAAATAATTAAGACAATGGAACGGTTAAAAGGAAGAGGAGGACTGGATAATGGAGCATTTTGGAAATTTAAAAAGGATATGGACAGAAATACAAAGATGGAACGAAGAGCTATAAAAAATAGAGAAGGAAAAATTGTAGAAGAAACTAGTGAAGTATTGAAAGTATATGAAGATTTTTATCATGATCTACTTATTACAAATGAGGCAGAAAATAAGGAAGAGAAAAAAGCTGAAGAGATTAATACACTACACCTAAAAACTATTAAAGCTGTAGTAGAGGATAGACATACCATAAATAGCATTACAAATGAGGATGTTTAAAATGTTATTAAAAAGTTTAAAAATAAGAAGTCAACAGACCAACGAGGATGGAGCAATAGTATAATGAAGAATGCTGGATGAGATGTAATAAGAAGTCTGACAAAACTATTCAATGTAATTCTTAAGACTTACAATATCCCAGAACAGTGGAACAATAAGAAAATAACATCAATTTACAAAAGTGGTGATAGAATGGACATAGGTAATAGGAGGGGGATATTCATAACAAGTATAGTTAGTAAAATTTTTGAGAAAGTTAGACTAAATAAGAAGAGAAGTGACTGGAATCGGGGATTAAGTATGTACCAATGTGGAGGAATAGAAGGGAAATCAACAATAGACCACATATTAACGTTGAATGCAATAACTGACTGTAATAAATATCTAGGTAACAATACATATGTTTGGTTTGGGGATGCTGTAAAATGTTTTGACAAGCTAGAGTTGAAGGACTGCATCAAAGTAGCATCAAACGTAGTAGGCCCAGAAGAAACACTACCAATATACATCTTAAACAAAAATGTCATTCAAATAAAAACACCTTTAGGTGACACAAGACCAAGAAATATAGAAGAGGTAGTCAAACAAGGCACGTCTCTGGGACCCAGACTGTGCTCAGTGGACACAGATAGAGTAAATAATATGGGTAAATGCCTCACAAGAATAATGGAAATAGAAATTCAATCACGTATATTTATAGATGATGTAATGCAGGCATCGAGTAACTTAGGAGTAATAGAAAAAGCAATTAGTAATTGTAGATCAATGGAAATACTAAAAAAAATTTACATTTAATAATAAAAAAGAGAAATCAGCAGTAATGACAATAAATGTGATGAGAAAAAAGTACCTGAAATGAGAACAATTAACAAAGTGAAAATGGGAAGTATAGAACAAGTGCAAAAATACAAGTATTTGGGACAATAGTTCAATAGCAGAGGTGATCACCAAACACATATAGAAAAGAAGAAAAGTAAGCTAAATTTGATGATAGCAGATCTAAAGAGATATGGAGATCCAGCTACAATGGGCCATTGGTCAATGAAGATGAAAATAAAATTGTATAAAACCTTAATAGTACCTACAATATTTTATGGAATGGAAACATGGACGAGAACAAGGACAAAGGATATTGAAGAAGTGGAACAAATGCAGGGAAGAATTCTAAGGGAAATAACAGGAATGAAATGTAGTACCCCATATTGGGGATTATTAGTTGAATTAGGAGTGTGGCCAGTCAAAGAAAAAATTGGATACAAGAAGATAATGCTAATGAACAATATATTAAACTCAAATGAGGATAGATTAATTAAAATGATAACCGAAGATCAGTTGAAAAATTCATACCCAGGATGTTGGGCAGAGGAAGTGGCAGAAATGTGTAAATTATATAAAGTAACATTAAGGACTTGAAAATGATGAAAAAAAGTGAATTAAAGAAAAGTGTACGACAAAAAATTAATGAATATTTACAGGAAGAACTAATAAAAAGGAAAACTAAAATAAAAAAAACTAAGATTCATTGATGAATTTAAAAGAAAATCATATATTGAAAATATGAAAGAAAAGGATATGAAGATTATAAGGGAAACCCGATTAAATATGGTAGAGGTGAAAGAAAACTATAAAGGAAAATATAAGGACATAAAGTGTGAAGTATGCAGGAGAGAGAATGATACCACACAACACTTGTTTCATTGTGAAAAACTAAGAAACATAGTGGGGAAGATGATGGGAGTAGAGAATATAAAAAAACCAGAAAGTATCAAAAATTATATTATAAAAATAATGGAAATTAGAAAAATACTCTGTTGACAGTAAATGTTTAAGTACATAATAGGAAATACAGTGTAGAGGCTCTGCACAGGAAACGTGTGCTGATCCGCAGGATCAAGTGAGCAATTTCTGGAACCTGGAACCTGGAACCTTACAAATCTTGTTAAAACATCGTTATGCAATATAGTCCGTCTGTCGCCTGATTTTGTGGGACGAGTGTGATATTAAAAATACTTATAAAGTATTACGGTTTTAACCCAATAAAAAATTTTAAAAATCTGTCCAACTAAATAAACCTACGTCGCTCGAGCATGCGCTGTGGCTAATGTTAAAGTTTTCATAATATAAAGAATGTCTCCTTTTTAATTTATATATATATATACACACACAAACTCAGAATGGTCCCCTGAGAAATTTATATGTTAAACACAGACCGTGCATGGAACAAGGAACTCTTCTGGGAAAATTAAATCCACTATAGTCCGAATAAGTAATGGTAAATGATAAATATATATATATATATACACAAACTCAGAATGGTTCCCTGAGAACATTATATGTTAAACACAGACCGTGCATGGAACAAGGAACTCTTCTGGGAAAATTAAATCCACTGTAGTCCGAATAAGTAATGGTAAATGACAAATACCATAGTTTTTTTCCCTTTTTCATGATTTTAGCCCGACGTGGGCAACGGGTCTCTCGCAAAGAGATCCCATAAATATAGCTTCCCTCACCAGCTATCTGCAAAGCAGACAGGATCCAGCTTTGGGACGTGGATCTAGGGTTTAAAGCAAGCCTAGATCCCTACACTCAGAACCTCTATATAAGTAAAAGACTCGTTGCATTCACGTCGTGTTGAATAAATCAAAGAAAAAGGGGGTAACTATTGTATTTTTAGCCAAAAAAAAACAAAACTTAAACCTCAACCGGGTTGAGCGTCCACTTTTCAAGGCACGAAACACGTCCGTTTAGTATACACAAACTCAGAATGGTTCCCTGAGAACATTATATGTTAAACACGACGTGAATGCAACGAGTCTTTTACTTATATAGAGGTTCTGAGTGTAGGGATCTAGGCTTGCTTTAAACCCTAGATCCACGTCCCAAAGCTGGATCCTGTCTGCTTTGCAGATAGCTGGTGAGGGAAGCTATATTTATGGGATCTCTTTGCGAGAGACCCGTTGCCCACGTCGGGCTAAAATCATGAAAAAAGGGAAAAAAACTATGGTATTTGTCATTTACCATTACTTATTCGGACTACAGTGGATTTAATTTTTCCCAGAAGGTTCCTTGTTCCATGCACGGTCTGTGTTTAACATATAATGTTCTCAGGGAACCATTCTGAGTTTGTGTATACTAACGGACGTGTTTCGTGCCTTGAAAAGTGGACGCTCAATGTCCCGGTTGAGGTTTAAGTTTTGGTTTTTTTTGGCTAAAAATACAATAGTTACCCCCTTTTTCTTTGATTTATTCAACACGACGTGAATGCAACGAGTCTTTTACTTATATAGAGGTTCTGAGTGTAGGGATCTAGGCTTGCTTTAAACCCTAGATCCACGTCCCAAAGCTGGATCCTGTCTGCTTTGCAGATAGCTGGTGAGGGAAGCTATATTTATGGGATCTCTTTGCGAGAGACCCGTTGCCCACGTCGGGCTAAAATCATGAAAAAGGGAAAAAAACTATGGTATTTGTCATTTACCATTACTTATTCGGACTACAGTGGATTTAATTTTCCCAGAAGAGTTCCTTGTTCCATGCACGGTCTGTGTTTAACATATAATGTTCTCAGGGAACCATTCTGAGTTTGTGTATACTAAACGGACGTGTTTCGTGCCTTGAAAAGTGGACGCTCAATGTCCCGGTTGAGGTTTAAGTTTTGTTTTTTTTGGCTAAAAATACAATAGTTACCCCCTTTTTCTTTGATTTATTCAACACGACGTGAATGCAACGAGTCTTTTACTTATATAGAGGTTCTGAGTGTAGGGATCTAGGCTTGCTTTAAACCCTAGATCCACGTCCCAAAGCTGGATCCTGTCTGCTTTGCAGATAGCTGGTGAGGGAAGCTATATTTATGGGATCTCTTTGCGAGAGACCCGTTGCCCACGTCGGGCTAAAATCATGAAAAAGGGAAAAAAACTATGGTATTTGTCATTTACCATTACTTATTCGGACTACAGTGGATTTAATTTTCCCAGAAGAGTTCCTTGTTCCATGCACGGTCTGTGTTTAACATATATATATATATATATATATATATATATATAAAATTATAAATTAATACTGTATTTGTTAAAAGTCACAAATTATTATGAGAACCACTTGATTTTCAATAATTCTTTAATCAAATCAATGACTGATAACTTTCAATAAATAATTATAATCCACCAGAAAGCATTAACAAAAATTCTGAAATAACGTAAGCTGAAGATGCCTTTGTACGTAATATGGTCCTTATGTCGCCTGATACCAGGGGTGAGTATTGATAACACTTAGAACATTTTACGCCTTTAATCCAAGCAAAATTTAAAAAAATAACCTGTTCAACATGGATATCTCATATTATCATTAGTGATTCGAATCTTCATGAGTCTGGTAATGATAATACAGGAGTTAAACCGATGGGCCACATTAGTTGACCTGAGCGCTGTTTCAGTTTCTGGCCTTCCTGACTGATTATTACGATCGGGGTTCGAATCCCCGATCTCATTATCTTCACTTCGCTTATAGGGAATTGTGTTACTCATTGAGCTACAAACGTTGGCAATTACTGTATGATAGGTAAAGAATCAAAACATTGTAAGGAAATACTTTATTAAGTATGTTTCTATGAAATTCATTAAAGTAGTACCGATATGTGCTACTGTTATGAATTTTACACGATTAGCCTATGTACTGTACACTTTTCAATTGCATACTTTAGCATGGTAATACTTTTAAGTATTAGTTGTTCATTCAACTCGTAATATGGAAATTTACGACATATTCTCCGAATTAACGGTATTAAGTTGTTGATTCAACTGTTACTGTAACTTAAGAATGGTAATTTACCGTTAAAGCTACTGTAAACACGAAAATGATTTATTTGTTTTTAAGATTAATACTAATAACTCGGTGAATCTGTGAGTCTGTGTAAATATAAACATGCTCTAAGTCACTTTTTTTATTGTAACATAACAGCAAACCTGTAACTTAAAAAATTACTTGATTTTAAAAAATTAGAAAATTTACAGTTTAACTTAAAATTAGCCTTTTAAAAATTATAAATTTACTGTTACTGTAAAAATTTTTAGTTCACAACCACTGTTTGGACAAATATCATATTTTATAGTTGAAATAGCGGACGACTGCTTTATGAAAATTTGCAATAATTTTTAAAGATATCGCCATGGTGACGGTATAAACCTATTAAAATAACATGATTGTTAAGCTGACAAAAAATGTTAACTGTAAAGCAACAGCAAAATTCATTTCAGATAAATATTCTCTGTTATTCATATTTAAAACTTTATATTTTATGTACAGTAGAAATTACGGTCGTTTACTGATAATTTACCCTCGACAAAACCGGGCTCATATTTACCCCGACTGCGTGGGGTGACCATAAACAACGAAAGTCACCGGTGCCTGAGCAATCACAGAGTAGATAAACAGATAAACTAAAACCGTGGCGACGATGAGAGTCGAACTCAGGGCTTTTGCAACCCGAGTCTACTCTTATACCAAAAGAGCCACTGAAACTTTGCAGAATATATATATTGGATGTTTTCTCGCTTTTTACTATCTATCCAATAGGAAAATCCCTTTACGTAGAAAATAAATATATAGTTTCAATAAATTATTGTTTACGAGTTGTAAAAATATATAAAGCACATATCTCATACAGTATATAAAATAGATTTTCTATTAATTAAACTTAGACCTTCAGGCTACAGCATAGGCTTTACAACTATTTTCACCCTTTTTATATTAAAGGCATTAATTACATTATATTAAATTAAATTAATTATATTAAAGACATTAAATACATATTAAACAATATTACCTCTTACGTGACTTACTTCCATAAAATTCCGGTAATTTCTATGGATAGCGTGAACGTATAAGTACTCCTCAAACGATATAATGAGGTACAAAAGTCAGTGATTGAAGTAAAACACCAAAACATTGGTGTCAAATCAGAAAAACGCGATTTCGTTCGAACACTTCTGGTCAGAATTAGATTCGTTGAAAGAGACGCTTCTCCCGAAGCCCAGTTACTGGGAAGTCGTGCAGCATATCAAGACCCCAGCTGGTAGCGCGTTGGGCATTGAGGAAAACGAAACTTCCACCCCCAACTCCGCCCCCGCAAGTAGTGTGGAAATATATCCCGAAGGGGTAACAGTCAACCTCTCTCCCTCTCAGGAATGAACCTCTGCTCCTGATGTTGCGATTGACCAACAGGTGATGAAAGTCAACACCTTCGACAATATTAATAGTAGTAACAGGGACTGTTCATCGTCAAGACGCGAGACATCACTGCCCTCTCCTTTGCCCTCTGTTGCAAGAGAGAGGTGTTCGAGTACTCAAATCTCCCTCAGCATGCATTTCCCCTCCCCTCCAACTGAAAAAAGGAGTGTACACGAACCTGTCAGATTACAAACAAAGCCTACAGAACCTCCGTCAAGCCACAGAGTAGGGGAAGGGCTTTTCATTCCCCCAAGGTCGTGCCATCCATCCCACAATCAGGCGAACCCTGCCTCAGAGAGATCGAGGGAAGAAGATGGATGGGTAATGGTCAGCAGACGCACTTCAAAAAGGATCCCTCTACCCGTTCTCTCAACAAGACCTCCGGTGAGGAAACTTACCCTCTTTTTTTCGCAAATTCACTTCTCAAACAAGGAATACGATATTCTTCACATGGTGGAAGAAGTTTATGGTGAATACAATGACCTGTCAATTACTAAACTAAACACCAAATCTCTCTATTATAAATCATTTAAGGTAATAATTAGAGGTATGAACTCGCAGTTCAACCCTTACAACATGAATCAATGCCAGACGGTATTATTGTTAATGAAAATATTAACTTTTCAGGGAGACTTGGTAATAATAATAATAATAATAATAATAATAATAATATTCGGCTAAATACTCATGGCGGTTAATATGTTGAGGTTAGTTTCACATCACGTTAGATGATGGACTTGGTACTCTTGTAAAAATACTGGTTGCCTAAGCAGGAATTAAATTTTTTACCTAGGATTCTTGCGGACTTTATATACCATGCAACTTGACCTGTAGACTTATCTAACTATTTACTTTATGGTAGGCCCTTTGGTGGCGTTGGTTTCTTAATCAGAAAAAAATTTAACAAAATATGTAAGATTTCTCCCGAGCGATAATGAAAGATTAATAGGTATTGAATTTCATATAAACAATGAATGTCTCTTAATTGTGAACTGCTATTTAACTTACAGTAATGATAGTAATATAGATGAATACATCGATTTTTTGTATAAAATTAGTCACTTTCAGATAAACCACAGTATTCGCATTGCATAATAAGGAGGAATTTTAATGCCAATGTTGAATCAAAATTTTTTATAGAATTCAGCACCATGTGCAAGTCTTCTAGATTAAGTATAAGTGATGTAGAATTTCTAGGTATAAATAGAAATACTTTCACGTATGTCAGTGATATGACTGGAAGTACTAGAACACTGGTTCCCAACCGGTGGGCCATGGCCCACTTGTTTGTCTTTTAGCATTATGTTAATAAATGTTAATAACAAAAATTTGCTTATTAAACCTTATGTAAACATGATATCAGCTTAGCAACATAGGAGGTGGGCCATGAGTTATTCGAATCAACTCCAGCGGGCCGTCGCCTCTAAAAGGTTGGGAACCACTACACTAGATGGATTGATCACTGTCGCATTAGTATTAATTTAAAAGACCGTATTGTCAATGTATGTTCATATTTTGCGTGATTTCCTTCTCTTAGATCATAGACCACTAAAGCTAGTAATTAATTGTATCCCTGAAAAGGAGATCAAATGATACTTACGGTATATGATGTTTCCTTGGTCGTCCGAGAATAGGGGCAGCTTACATGAATATGAGTAGAAGTATGGCTCACTATAAAGCAGTCATAAGATGATATTAACAGGAACAAGACTCCATTCGAGCTTCGAAAGCCTATGACGCTAATTTTAATTTAACCCTTAACTGGTATGGTGCGGTTTAGTTACATAAGTGGTATGGTGCGGGTCCATACCACCATACCAGTTAAGGGTTAAATAAAAAATCGTAACAAATTCTGGAAATTTTTTAAGATAGAAACGGGTGCGAAGAATGCCATCTCATCAACAATTGATGGAGTGTCTGGGGAGGCAGAAATAGGTAAGTTATGAAGAACGAAATAATCAGACATCTTTCACAGCGTGCACTCTAAATGGTACTAGAAGTTTGGTTATATATTCGTATATAACCTTATAACCTTGGTTAACCTTGGTTTAGCTTCGCCCCCGGATTGTTCATTCTAACGAAGGTCAAGCTTGTCACTCCACCTTAGACTTACAGTTTAACGCGGAATTCGAACCACGCCCCACCAGCAGCCCAGCGTCTTAACCACTAGGCTACCCAGGGTATCCACTTATCTACCAACCAATTTCTTTATTGTGTGAAAGGATGAACAGCTGAGTTTTGCTGCGCGCTGTCTGCCGTCACTGGGTCTCAATTCTGAGGCCGATGGATTCGTAGACAGCGACGCTTACCACCATACCACCGAGACGCATATATATATATATATATATATATATATAGATATATATATATACACACACGTCACTTGTGTGTGTGTATATATATATATATACTTGTCACAATTCCACGCGAATTATGACGATAAAGCTATTTTTAATGACACTTGTAATGACAGATTGTCGATTCTTCACGTTTACCAGAAATGAAGGATATTTTGCTTAACATTACGAAATTACCAGACAGATAATTCTGTCACACCCCAAAAATTAATTCCGTCACGATAATTGAGTAGCCCAAGCTTAAATGGCATTGCCTAGACAGAATTTACATACATCTACATACATCTACAAATACTGCAACTGTGTAAAAACATTTGTCGGAGGCAAGTAATTCCGTCACGTACATTGTTTCATTATCTAGAAAAGAAATGTGTTAATAATATGTTCCTTTTTTTCTATTTGGTAGTGAAGGTATGGCTAGGCAGATTTTGAAAATAACCATTAAATAATTACTTCCAACATTTTCTAATAATAGCATGGCTCGAAAATGACCAAAACGGATTGTGCTGTGTAATTCCGTCACAGTGGAATTCGTGGTGTGTGTGTGTGTGTGTGTGTGTGTGGATAACAGCATCAGGGATCTATTGAAAAGAGAAACTACGAAATTGAGCCGATATAAAAAAAAAAGGGTTCTTGAAATGAATTTCAAAAGTGAATATCTTTCTTTTGTTCACCGAATGCCACTTTTCATCAGTCACTGAGGAGCAACAAATATTTTTTTTTCCCCAAGAACGCTCGCAATACTCCAGGGATTGATAAACATTTTTATCATATTATTTTAAACTTCAGTTTTAGTTCTCTTGCTGTAAATATACATTATCAACCTTTTACTTACTTTAATTTCTTAATTTTTCGTTCACCTGTTCTCTTTAATCCATAATGAGACGTGAATTAATTAAATGTTCGAATTTGAGCGAAATTTAGTGAAAAAGTGTCTGCACCATTTTTTTTATTTCACCAAATAAAATGAGCTTGCAAACAGGCAACATTTTACTTATTTATAGGTTACTTTTTTCTACATTTTAAGATTGTTAAAATTCAGAACGAACTAGCGAATGAGCCCTTTAAAAATTACGAACGAATGTACGAACTAAACGAATGAACGAGTGAATTTTAACTACATAAACGGTTCAAAATATTTTTAAAAGGCCAAGGAAAGGCTCTGAAATCTTAAATGAAAGACCAAGCAAATAAATAAGTTTTATTAATTTAGATATATTTACAAACTTACACGCTTACATGATTTAAAGGGACAAGGAGTGGGCACTCCTTTTAGCATCCCCATCCCGTTCCCCTCTCCCGCCCTTCCCCCACCATATACATCGTACAGTGACTCCGCGTGTATACTTTTTGTGTCATTGTAATAGTTACATAATTAATGTGAAAAGATGCCTGAGCATCAAACCGTTGGTATCCCGAGCATGATTTAAAGGGACGAGAAGTGGGACCCTCTTCGGCGTTCCCCCCCATCTCCACCCCCTCCACCAGCTACGCTCCCCCGCAAGCCGTTACAGATACAATGGGGTCGTCTGCTGTAAATCTTGTAGAAAATCCAATGTTATGTTTTATATTTGACAAAGTAGATCATATTAGGTCAGACCTTCTTGTTTCTGTCTGTCATGATTTTTATGATTCAGAAGAAATAGAACATGCGAGGGTACAATTAAACTCCCTGTTCGGTGCTACCCTCCCAACGAGTAGAGGTAATTCTAAAAACGAGAATACCCTGAAAGGCATTATAAATAAAGTGTCGACCCTCCGGGATAATGCGAATAATATTACCTTTTACGTTACTAACTTCCATAGAATACCGGTAATCTCTATGGGTGGCGTAAACGTCTCGATGCTCCTCAAACAGTATAATGAGGTACAAAAGTCGATAGTTGAACTGAAACACCAACACGTGGTGTCAAATCAGAAAAACGCGATTTCGCTAGAACAGTTCCGGTCAGAGTTAGATGCGTTGAAAGAGACGCTCCTCCCAAAGCCCAGTTACTCGGAAGTAGTTCAGCAAGCCAGATCTCCAAGAAGCGCTCGGGCAGCGAGGGAAACGAAATCCCCGCCTCCAACTCCCCCCTGAAGGTGGTGGAAACGCAGCATGGGGTAGCGGTCAACCCCCCTCCCGTTCAGGAAAGGACCCTGCTCCCGATCTCACAATGAGGAACAGGGACGGTCCAATGCCGAGAGTCGAGGCATCATTGCCCTCTTCCCTGCCTCCCACTGCAGAGGAGAGGTGTTCGATTACGCCTCGCTCGGTGCGCAGTTCCCCCCCTCCCACCGAAGAAGGAGAGGCACGCGCGGCCGTCAGGTATAAACACCGCTAACAGACCCTCACCAAGCCACAGAGTAAGGGAGGGGCCTCCTATCCCCCAAAGGTTGTGCCACCCATCCCCCAGGCAGGCGAACCCTGCCTCAGGGAGATCGAGGGAGCAGGACGGGTGGGTAACTGTTAATAGGCCCCTTCCCAAAGGTTCCTCAACCGGTCTCCGCGGCGAGGCCACCGATGGAGAATCTCACCCTATTTGTGTCGCGAATTCAGCTCTCGAACGAGGCAAGCGATATTCGACACATGATAAGAAATCATTGGTGAACACAGTATAGTGATAGTTAATAAACTAAACACGAAATCTCCGTATAACTCTTTTAAAGTAATAATTAAAGGTGTAAATGCGCATTTCAACCCGTATAATATGAGTCAATGGCCAGACGGTATTATTGTTAAGGAGTTTATTCACTTTTCCAGGAGATTTGATAACAGGCAAAATAATAATAATAATAATAATAATAATAATAATAGGCGCCCTAACGGTAATGCCTGAAAGTTGTACTGTGTATAATAATAATAATCTTACTAATAATAAATTTTCTATCAGTCATGGCGGATAACTTGTTGAAAATAGTCTCATATAATGTAAGGTCAGTGAGGAATTCAACTGTAGATGTTCATAAAATCTGCGACAGTGCAGATTTGATACTCCTGCAGGAGCACTGGCTACCTAAGCAAGAGCTAAAATTCCTCTCTACCATCCATGATGACTTTATGTACCATGCGTCATCAGCAGTAGACTTGTCAGATGAATTAATGTACGGTAGGCCTTTTGGTGGTGTTGCTTTCTTATTAAGGAAAAATTTGTCAAAACATAAAATTTTTAACAAGCGATAATGTAAGGTTGTTAGGCATTGAATTACAAGTGAACAATGATTGCATATTAATTGTAAACTGCTATTTACCATACAACAACGGCAGTAATCTAGATGAATACATTGATTTGCTGTACAAAATTAAGTCATTATCAGATAACCCCAAATATTCTCACTGTATAATAATGGGGGACTTTAACGCACATGTGAACTCGGAATTCTTTGTAGAATTGGGTAACATGTGCGAGTCGGCCAATTTAAGTATAAGTGATGTAGATGTATTAGGGGTAGCCAGTGGTAATTTTACATACGTTAGCGATATGAGTGGTACCACCAGGTGGATTGATCATTGTCTCACTAGTAATAATCTAAAGGATCGAATTGTTAGAGTTCATATTTGCATGATTTCCTTCTTTCTGATCATAGACCATTAGAAATATTAATTAACGTTACCAATTTATGCGCAACACGACTTAACAAGAACTCAATAGGTAAGAATAATCGCGTCGATTGGTCCAATGTTAATATGCAGCAGAGAATAGAATACAAAGACAGAACATGTCACCTCTTTAATAATTTAGAAATTTTGCACCTTGCCTGTAATAATCCTTGCTCAAATGATTCTCACTGTAAACTCATAGATAGGTATTATAGTAAGATAATATCCCTGTTAAGAGAAGCAGGAAGCCCCTGATTAAATCTTACAACTATCATACTAAGTTATTCCTGGATGGAATGATTTTATTGCCCCCCTGAAGAGGGAATCGAAAGACGCCTATGATTTGTGGTGCTTTCATGGTAGACCCAGATTAGGACCAGTATACATGAATATGTGTAGAAGTCGGGGTCAGTATAAGGCGGCCATAAGGCGATGTAAACAGGAAGAAGAGTCTATTCGAGCATCAAAAGCCTGTGAAGCTCGCATAAATAACGATAATAACAAATTTTGGAAATTTGTTAAGAATCAAACGGGTGTCAAAAATGTCCTCCCTCCGACAATCGATGGGGTGTCGGGGGAGGATGAAATTGCAAAGCTGTGGAAAAACCACTACTCTAACATTCTTAACAGTGTGAGTAGGGATAATCTTAAGATAGATTGCAGCGAAACGATTGTGGGAGGGACAAGGGAAAATACTTTGATATCATTTTCTGAAGTAAAGAGGTTAATTAAAGAGTTAAAGACTGGTTCTGCGTCAGGGGTAGATGACTTATCGAATGAGCACTTAAAATATGCAAATGACGTAGTATGTCTGCATATATCATTGCTCCTATCAGCCATGCTTGCTCATAGCTATATCCCTGCAGAGTTCATGAGGGTATATATCTTGCCCCTGGTCAAAAATAAGTACGGAGACATTCTGTCCAGCAATAATTACAGGCCTATTGCTGTCGCTTCCTGCTTCTCGAAACTACTAGAAAAACTCTTGTTACTCCGATTAAATGATTTCCTATGGACATCTCCTAATCAGTTTGGCTTTAAAAGGTCCCACTCAACTGACCTGTGTATCTATGTACTTAAAGAAACAATATCTAAATACATTGACAGTAATTCAACATTTATAGCTGTTTCCTTGATATAAGTAAGGCATATGATAGGGTGAACCACAATATTTTATTTGCAAAACTAGAAGACAGGAAGGTTCCCATGTACATATTAAATTTATTGAAATTTTGGTATTCCCACCAATCTTTCACTGTTAGGTGGGGCAATGTACTATCCGAGTGTTTTGGCTCCTCTTGCGGGGTGAGACAAGGCTCCTTGCTCTCCCCTATGCTGTTTAATGTGTATATTGACGGATTAATTGCTTCACTTAATGAGGCAACAGGGATGTTGTATAGATAACACAAGGATAAATAACTTAGTTTATGCCGATGATATGGTGTTAATAAGTCCCTCTGTTAAAGGTCTGGATCGGCTACTAAAGTCTGCGAAGTGTATTCGCAGAAACATGATATTCTTTTTAATGTTACAAAAACTAAGGTTATGCAATTTCATCCTAAAAGCTGTAATCAGCCAGCTGATATAAGGTTTAAAATGAATGGTGAAGTAATTGAGGAAGTACAAGAGTTTAAGTATTTGGGTCAAACTATTACCAGCTCCTTGAGTGATGACTCGGATATAAGAAAACAATCTCGAAGCCTGTGTGCTAAAGCGAATATGACCATAAGGAACTTTCGATTCTGTACAAGTGAAGCTAAAGACACACTCTTTCGTACTTTCTGCAGTAATATATACGGTCAGCAACTCTGGGTGAATTATAAAAAAGGTTCTGGCAGAACCCTAAATTTGCTGTACAACAGGTCTTTTAGACTCTTACATAAATTACCCCCGAGATGCTCAGCTTCGCAAATGTTTGCTACCCGCAATGTCCCGAGCTTCCCGGAGGTAACAAGACGTGCTCAACACAGTCTAATGCAAAGAATTAAAAAATCAACCAACCCGATCATCCAAGCTATCCATGAGTCCTGCCATTTATCCTCTAAGCCCACGCTTCTCAAACTAGGGTTCGCGTAAATATTATTGGGGGTCGCAGAAACATTTGAAAATATTATTTTTTTCATAAATATACAGTGTTAGTACCTATTGCTTTTATGACATTGAGTGAAGGGTCGCGAAAAAATTTGTCTGATCCAAAGGGGTCGCAAGTGAAAAAAGTTTGAGAAGCCCTGCTCTAAGCTCTGGACTTCTTGGTACGAAAACGTCCGTCTGTAGCTCCACTTAACTTCGAAAGTGCAGTATTATTTCTAATCAATTGTATATATTTCTATCCTTAGTATATGAACTGTCATTGCATTAATAATATTTGTCATATGGACTATACTCTGCCAATAAACCTTTTCATTTTCATTTTCATTTTCATTTCATTTTCATAAATACTTCATACTACCATTTCTTTTATATGTTAAATAAAACACAGCTACAGTATATTTAGCACTGAAAATCAAAGTAAAAATTTCACGTTTGTCTTTAAATGTAATGTTAATTTTCAGTCTTTAACAGCGTTGTAGTTAGAATTTTCTTGCTCATTATTATTATTATTATCATTATCATTATTATTATTATACTATAAATATAACTTATTTTTTTATTATTATTATGAATGGGTTATTAAATTTAATGGGTTACTGATTATGTTTTTTGGATCACCTGAAGATCAGGGCCTCCAGCCTTCTTTAGTTAGCTTTATAAGGTTAACTAACGAAAATATCACGACCTGACCTAACCACTCGTTGAGGGCGTACAGTTGACCTAACGATTGGTTAGGTTAGGTCGTAATATTTTCGTTAGTTAGCCTTATAAGGCTAACTAGAGAAGGCTGGAGGCCTGATCTTCAGGTGATCCTGTTTTTTATGTCAAACGAATTTTTAAGGAAATACTGTAGATATGAATGTACCATTCACGGTGGTTCAAAAGTTCATTCTTAGTTTAAAATTTCCTTTCTTCGAAAACAAAGGAAATTCACGCAAGACAAATACAAGTGTATCATTATTCAGACCACTACTGGGAGTTATGTCTACAAAAGAGATAATTCCAGTCTACATCTTTTCTAACTTTGTCACTTCTACATATGCCTCACCAATTTCAATGCTTGAGCCACCTAAGCATTAACAATCATTAACAACATTGGACAATGTTTCTGTAGAAATTCCCCAAATAACAGCGGCTTCTCGCGGTGTTAAATTGGCCAATATTGAGGTTTTGTTGCTACATACTATAGCCCCACAGAAAGAAATCCATTCGATCAGGTCAAGTAACCGTAGAACCCAAGGAGTTGGCTCGCGTCTCCCACCCAATCCACCGATCATTTAACTGCTGTTAGACCTTAAGTGCGAAATGAGGTGGAGCTCCGTCCTGTTGAAGGATAATTTCATTGAGGTTATAAGATTCTAAATAAAGTAAAGCAAACGTCAGCAGCATTTCACGATAATTTTCGTTGTTCGTCCGTCAGCATATCGGAAAAAGAAAGGCCCAGCCAGTGGCGGATCCATACCGTCTTCCACCGTCTTCCGGAAGACGGTCAGAATTTGGAGAGTATAAAAATTTTAATTTCAGATTTGTTGTAATAAGCAGGCGGGACGGTCCCTAATCTGGTTTTCGAAATAAAAAGGTAATATACAGTGCTGTGTATTTTTATTCTCATAATTATTTGGAAAATAACAAATAAAAGGGAGTGAATAAGCATAAACTTATTGCAAGTCATCACGTCCGATATCCAATTTCATAAATTAATTTAACTATGATATCAATATCATACTGTATTTTATTATATACACAAAAAATAATGTCAATATTTTGAATCAGTTTTTCTTAATAAAAATGTAACATACAGTGATGTGTATTTTCATTCTCATATATCTTTGATATCAATAAGATACTGTATTTGTAACAAACCAACAAAGGAAACAAGAAAGCTACAGAAGAATAAGGAGCAATCTAAAAATATATAAAAATTTAAAAAAAGAAAAACTGGGGGGGCCAACAGACCCCTCTTTCGTGCCCCTCCATATGCTCAGACGCTTCCGCCCGGAAGTCGGTCAGTTTTAGGGGCTAGATCTGGCCCTGCCAGTGATTCCTTTGACTGAAAGACCAACCCAAACATTAAAGTTTGATGTATCTCATTCCTGTTCACAATATGCTCTTGAGTTTTCAAGTCCCCCGGATGAAGCATTATACGTGTTAATTTTCCCAGACACATAAAATGTCGCCTTGTCTCTAAACCCTGTTGTGCAAAAGAGATGAATCGCCCTGAAAATGCCAAAGTAAGGTTTCACTTCCGCTAACTGGTCTTGTTATTCCCATTACGTAATTCATGCGTCATCTCGATTTTGTATGGTTTCATCTTAATGTCCTTTTTGAATGAATGAATTAATAATTTTTTATTTACAAAATAAATAAAATTTTACAACTTTTGTTGTTACAATAATTTTAACAAAATGAATAATTGTGAAATTGGAGTACTTATTTTATTTAATTTAGTCTTCAAGCTTTAGTCTTTACTGGGCTCTTAATTAACCCTAGACAGAATAGATCCAATTTGATTATCATTCAAAACAAGTAGTACTGGGGTACCTGGTACCCTACCCTGATATTCTCTAGGGTTAAAGATAAAACGTTGCTTTATAAGTAGTTGTGATTAATAATATATAAATCATAAATAAGAAGTATTAATTAATTTCAAATACATAAATGAACTAATAGCTGAAAATTAGACAATGAATTTAAATCATTGTGAATTCATTAAAGTCATTGCGAAGTCATTAAGTAACTGTGAAGATATTAATTTTTTATTTATTTACATTTACAAATTTACTTATAAAATAAATATTATAATATTACAATTTCTGTTATGTTACAATAATACAATTTTCCAACAGCTGTAATGTTACAATAATACAATAATACAAATAATACTGTAAATTTGAGTATATGTTTTATATAATTTGACCCTTAATACACGATACATAAGTTACGTTCAAATTACGATTAATACACAAACGAACTAATAGTGAAATAGTGAAAATCTTAAGTTACTTATTATAGATGCGAAGCAAATACAGACAAAGTCATTATTGTATCATAGATAAGCTTATGATACCAATACAGTAAAAAAGAATTGATAGACACGAGAAGTGAACACGTAATATAATAATGTACATTTAATCCTAGATTTTCGTTAGTATTTCATTATTAACCGAGGTTTCAGTTTGTTTTAAGCGAATTTACGTTGAATGGTAGAGTGACTTGTGTCCAATTCCAAAAATGTACATCTGACGGATTTGGTCTGTCTAGCAGAAAATAATTCCTCGACCACTTATTGCTTCTCTTCCATTCGGTCTTGACCTCGAACGTTCACTGCGAAGTCTGTCCATGACCATACTGGTTTCTAGAGATTTTTAATGTGTATAACGTACGGTTCTGGCGTCAGAACTGAAATAATTTCGAAATTCGCATGTAAGACTGTTACTGAGCCTGGAGTGTCCATCCAACTAGCCATCCAAATTGAGGGCAGTTTTCTCTTGTTATCTTAAACAAAGCACTCAGAAATTTTGCGATCCCCATTTCCCCAATTCTCCACTTCTACTGTTTCAAAAGACTAATTTTTGCAACGTAGTTTCCATTATCTGCAAAGATACAAGAAATCAAACTAGGCATGGACTTTTGAACCACAATATACTTTGTGTTAAATTAGCGTCAACTTTTTTATTATGACTCAATAATTTCTGAATTATGGCAAAATTTGTGTTTAGGATGTTATAAAGACTACTTTTATGTTTACTTAACGACAGTATAGGTCCTCCAGTTATAACCAAAGTTGCCATTTAATTACAACTACAGAAAGTTAACAAAAGTAAATAGACACCTTCGGGTTTTTTTTCCAAAGTTTTTTGATTTGATAATGAGAGTCAATAACTAATAATATAACAGATTTATTGAATCAATATATTTAGAATCGTGTTGCTTTCCTCTTTGAATTATATAATGTAAAGCTGACATCTGGCATTTCATTGATGAACTTTGCCATTTGTTCTTGGTAGTCTTTATAAAATCATGAAGAGCTAGTAGCTCTTTCCCTTATGTGAGGAGAATCCGTTGATATATATATATATATATATATATATATATATATATATATATATATATATATATATATATATATATATATTTAATTAAATGTAAATAAGAAAATAATGCTAATTCAATTCACGTTCAAACTCTGGAATCATATAGTTGCATGAACATTCTATAAGGAAGATGTTTCACATATATTTAGCGTAAATATTTATGGAACTGCATTTCTACCTATTTAATTCTTAAAAAAGACCGGTACTCCAATCATGCTATTCAAGATATTGAAGATCCGGAAAAGCTATACAGAAGAGTGTGTGTGTATATATATATATATATATATATATATTATATATATATATATATATATATATGTGTGTGTATATATGTATATATATATATATATATATATATAATATATATTAATATATATAATATACACTAGGGTGGATCGATTTTACATTTTTTTCGATTTCCATATTCTAATAGAGACAAAAACTTGCGCATGCACGAGAAAATAGCCTCTGCAAAATCTTAGCTTAATAGGTAATCATCTTCTGCCCCCGGCAGAGCGATGAAAATCATATTTTAGTAGTCAAAAATGTATTTTTCTTATAATTTTTAAAATATTTCAATATGCGTGTGTGTTATTTCATGCCTAAGCAACGATATAAATGCTATGGGAAATATATAAATGTATTATTTAAGACAAAGAGCCGATCTGAAAATATGTATATTAATATACATATTTTCAGATCGGCTCTTTGTCTTAAATAATACATTTATATATTTCCCATAGCATTTATATCGTTGCTTAGGCATGAAATAACACACACGCATATTGAAATATTTTAAAAATTATAAGAAAAATACGTTTTTGACTACTAAAATATGATTTTCATCGCTCTGCCGGGGGCAGAAGATGATTACCTATTAAGCTAAGATTTTGCAGAGGCTATTTTCTCATGCATGCGCAAGTGTTTGTCTCTATTAGAATATGGAAATCGAAAAAAATGTAAAATCGATCCACCCTAAATTACACACACGAGGGCCACTCAATATATTTTGCCCCACCTTTTTTTTTTCTTTCCAAGTTTCCTTGTAAGTTCCAGAAATTTTGTACACAAGTAATTACATACTTTTTTTACAAGTTTTTATTTTTCCACATAGTCTCCATCCTTTTCTACGGCTTTCCTCCACCTCGAAACAAGGGCCTTTATTCCTTGCTGGTAAAAGTCCGCTGGGTTCCGCTGGAGCCACCTCTTAACCTCCTCAACAACCTCATCGTCACTCTGAAACTTTCTTCCACGAATAGCATCCTTCATTGGCCCAAACAAATGGAAGTCTGAAGGTGCCAGATCCGGGCTGTATGGAGGGTGGGGCAGTGGCGTATCAAGGGAGGGGCGAGAGGGGCGACCGCCCCGAGCGGCACTTCCCGAGGGGCGGCAAATTACTGTCAGGCGGGCGCAGTATGCAAAATTTTGGGTTTTTGTTTTAAAATGCAACCCTCCAAAAAATTATATCTCATCATTGTCGCGCGTTATTTGTGTACAAAATATCCATGGTTTTGATGAAAAATCATCATTAAATGCTATATATGCCACCTCAATGCCACTATTTCCACAAATAGTTGCGTTAAATTTTCACATCGGAAAGGTTGCCAGCCCTATTTTTCAGACTTTCCCTATATTATTTAGGTTAGGCTTTGCATTCTTTGAGCTTTGATGATGTTAATAATTAATGGTTGTTTTATTTTGCAGATACCCTACTGAATTAGCAAACATGAGCAAACGACAGAGACTGAGTGGTGCTGCATACAAGAATCTTCGCGAAAAAAAGAGGAGGAAGGCAAGCGTGCTGCTAAGCGATTTCATCAGTTAATGGGATTCTCAGACACACCTTCAGTGCCTTCTGGGAAGCAAGGAGATCAACCGCAATGTGATATATCTTTAGAGATAGATGTTCAAGCGGCAACTTCAAGTGAACCCCCAAATAATCAGGATCAACCCTCATCTACATCACAAAGTCACCCACCCACCCATCACCCACAGAGTCTCTTTAACGATTCTGGCAACTGGCCCGTTCCAATGACGGACAATTTGAGAATCGAACTCATTAAACGTGGACCATCACATTTGAAAAACATGAATGGACCCTTTCCAGCTGATTCAAACAATAGGTCAATGTCAAAAGTTCGGTATTTCAAAACTTTGGAAAATGGCGAAAAAATTTAAAGGTCATGGCTAATCTTCTCACCTTCAAAATGTAGCTTGCATTGCTTTTGCTGTCGTCTCTTCAACAACATCTCCAGTGCATTTGGAAAAGAAGAAGGATTTTTTGCCTGGAGGAAACTGAATCCAAGAGTACCTGAACATGAAAACAGTCCATATCGTACCCGATGCTTTGAACAATGGAAAGAGTTGTCTATGCGCCTTCAGTTGAATGCTACAATAGATAATGCACATCAGTTGCAAATAAAACATGCTACTGCTAAGTAGAAAGAAATACTGAGTCGAATTTATGACTGCATCATGTTCTTGGCAAAACAAGATCTTGCATTCCGAGGGCACCGAGAGAACTTAAATGAAGAAGCTGGGCTAGCTGGCAATTCTGGAAACTTTTTGGAGTTAATAAAACTAATGGGCAAATATGACCCAGTAATTAGGGAACATCTTACAAAACTACGAATGACTGACAAGATATCCACTACGTATTTGTCACCTAACATTCAAAATGAGTTCATCACACTAATCGGCTGTAATGTTCGAAAATGTATAATTGATAATGTGTCTAGTGCAAAGTACTTTGCAATAATTTTCGATAGTACACCAGATATATCGCATATTGATCAGATGTCTCAGGTAATTCGCTATGTGTCGATTAAAGATGGTAATGGAGAGGTGAAGGAATCCTTCGTTGATTTTATTAAATTAGAGGGGAAGACTGCTGAGGCAGTTACTGATCTCATTGTCACTAAGCTCCGTGAGGATGGGCTGGATATCCAGAATTGTTATGGTCAAGGGTATGACAATGCTGCTACGATGGTAGGTATTCATCTTGGAGTTCAATGCAGAATTCTTGATGTTAGCAAACACGCTGTTTTCATTCCTTGCAATAACCACTCGCTAAACTTAGCTGGAGTTCATGCCGCGGGACTGAGTCCTAATGCTGTAACTTTCTTTGGAACAATTGAACGAATTTTCGTCTACTTTTCTTCCTCTACTCATCGTTGGGATGTCTTAACAAAACATTCCAAAATCACTGTCAAGCGAGTCTCTGATACGCGGTGGAGTGCTAAGTATGATGCTGTTTCTAGTCTCAAGAAGAACCTGACTCACGTTGTTAGTGCCTTGGAAGAACTGAGTGAAGGGGTCTCCGAAAATCTGGACACAAAGGGCAATGCTGAAGCTCTGTTGACCTCCATCATGTCATACATATTCATTGTGTACTTATTTTTCTGGGATCCAGTGCTGAAAGAAATCAATGATGCTCAGCTATATTTTCAAAGAAAGGGACTTGCTTTGGACCAGTGTGCATTAAAAATGAACTCTTTATCCGTGTTTTTAACTAATGAACGAGAGGCAGTAGTATCAAACGCTGCAGATGCCGCCGAAGAGTTCTGTAATGAAATGGATATCAGTATAGACCGCAGAGTCAGGAGACGGAGAAGAATGCCTGGAGAGCAAGCTCGTGATGCTGGATTGACCGTGCAAGAGGATGTACGCAGAGAATTTTTTGAAATCATGGATCGTTTATTAGCAGAAATTGAAAAACGCACAGTTTGTCTTAAAAACATGAATGATCGCTTTGAATTTCTGTCTCCTTCGTACCTTTTGAATCAGTCCAAAGATGAAGAAATTAATACCAAGGTCAATAATTTTTCTTCCATCTACAATGACATTAATCCAGGAAGTCTACTGGAAGAAATAAAGCGTTTGCGCAGACATTTGCTCATTTTCGAAAGCATAAGCGTCGACGATGATCCAAAGAACTGGGATATGTTAAAACTACTTCAGTGGATCGTTAAATGGGATCTAGTGGAATCTTTGCCTCATATAACAATTGCCCTCCGGATCTGTCTAACTACATGCATGTCCGTGGCAAGTTGCGAACGAAGTTTCTCGAAACTGAAACTTATAAAAACTTACCTCAGGTCAACTATAAGTCAATCTAGACTGAGCAATTTGGCGATTATTTCAATTGAACGCGAAGTTGCAGAGACAATGGACATAGAAAAAATCATTCATGAATTTTCTGTTATGAAAGTCCGAAAATTTAACTAGGCATTATACATTATATAGTTATTGTTAAAATTATGTAGTGTATTATGTACGGTACATTATGTAGTATTGTTAAAATTGAAGTTGCTTTATTTAAGTTTTTCTTCCAATAAAAGTTTTGTTTGGAAGTGTATTTTGGTAAAGGAATTGTTTTTAAAATTGAAAATTGTTGCGGGGGGGGGGGGGGGGGGGCATTTTCGCCCCGAGCGGCAAAAAGTATTGGTACGCCTCTGGGGTGGGGTAACACAGTCAAGCGCATTTTTGTGATGGCTTCTCTTGTTTGCAAACCTTTTATGTCCCAGAAGATGGTGGCCATAACCCTTCCTGCAGAGGGAGCCATTTTGAACTTTTTCTTGCGTGGGGAGTCTGCGTGATGCCACTCCATGGATTGGCGTTTTGTTTCAGGTTCAAAGTGGTGTACCCAAGTCTCATCCCCAGTCACAATTCGTGAATGGAAGTCATCCCCTTCTGTCTCGTATCAATCAACGACTCAGAAGCAATTCTTTTCTATGGGCTTTGTGATCTTCAGTCAGTTCGCGAGGAACAAACCGTGAACACACTTTTGAGTATCCCAGTTGCTGAATTATCGTATTCACACTTCCTTCACTAGTTCATAGCTCCAGTGATAGTGCCTTGCATGTGACGCGCCGATTTCATCGAATGACGCTGTTACCACGTTGCACAGTGTGAGATGTCAGCCGATGATGGGCGACCGCTGCGTGGCTCATCATCGAGACTGGCTCTCCCTCTCTCCGATGATGTCTCACGTTTAGACCAGCGTCCAACTGTGCTTCGATCAACAATAGCATTTCCGTAAACGTTTTGTAGACGTTTGTGAATATTTCCAACTGTTTCCTTCTCTGCGGTTAAGAACTCGATAACAGCTCTCTGTTTACGACGCACATCACTGTCAGACGCCATTTTCGAAACTGCATTAACCATCAGTTTTATACAAGGGCGTTTAAAAGCGGTTTTATACAAGGAGGGGAGGTTCAAACTGGAAAAATCTGGTTATGTGAAGCGCAGAAAGTTCAAACTTACGGGCCAAAAGACATTTCAGCCCAATGGCCTATTATTTAGCTAAGAAAAATGGTGGGGCAAAATATATTGAGTGCCCCTAGGGCCTAGTATATATATATATATATATATATATATATATATGTGTGTGTGTGTGTGTGTGTGTGCTCTCGTCTCGAACTATTTTTAAGGTGAAAAGTGTTGCAAAACAAGCTTTTTTCCTCTCTCCAAAATAAAGCCTAAAAGATGAAAGGTAAATCCTACCTCATTACCGTATTTGGTTCCTCGTGGCAGTGCTTTTACAGAAGACGTTCCCGGAACAACACCTCATATTTTATTCTTTCGAATAATAGTTTTTATTTACGTCTTTTATTTTAGTTTGCCTTTAAAAGAGTACTGAATTATTTTATTACTTAGAGACTTACTGTATATTTGTTTATAGTTCCGTTAACTAACGAAGTTTGAGCTTTGAATACGAGTTTTCAGCCCTTTTTCCCTTGGTTTTATTGTACAAATTTTACCCTTTTGCGGTACATTGATTAACTAACGAAGTTTGAGCTTTGAATACGAGTTTTCAGCCCTTTTTTTCCCTTGGGTTTTATTGTCCAAATTTTTGTGGTACATTGATTTTAAAGCGGTCATTTTAATAGACCGTCGAGCCGAAACTTTTGAAATTAAAGTGCAAACATTTCTTTCTCAAAAAAAGAAAAAAAAAAAAAGAAAAAAAAAAAAAGAAAAAAAAAACCTCATCAAATATTTATTTTGTGTTTTCAAAGCACTTTCGAAACAATTTTACATTTTGTGAAAGTAATGACTTCGGGGTTTGGTATAGAAACAGTTAAACAAAATATCAATCCCCAATTGTACACGATTTACATTTAAGTTTCAAACTTCACTTTAAAAGGAAAGCAGTTAAAGGCGAGAATTGTAGACACGAGAAACAAGGAACAAAGCAGGAACGTACAGTGTATATATATATATATATATATATATATACACGCCAAGAAATAAAAATAATATGCATATTTCTCGGGCCAAAACCTAAAAGAATTTTGTATTTTAGTAGAGCTTTACCTTCCAACGTTATCAGTACAAAACCTGTCAGAAATAAATGCATATTTTTTTTTAGGATGAAACTTGCGAAGCAGATAAGTAAAATATAAATATATAAATATATTTAATTTTAAATTTCATTATAACTTAATTTTTCAGTTTTTGACAAGTTAGGAAGCAGTAACTTGCTAAATAAAAGTACCATTCTAGCTTTAATAATTAAATTTCCATGAAAATATAGGTACAGAGAGAGAGAGAGAGAGAGAGAGAGAGAGAGAGAGAGAGAGAGAGAATTTGTTTTATCCAATCTTTATTCTTTATTCCGCTAATATAAATTTAACGTTTATTTTATTAAGTTCTGCGCATAAATTTTGATCCACAGAATTCTAAATTCCTCTTCAAGTGTAACAGAAGGCGAAAGTTTTTAAAAATAAATTGCAATTAATTTAAAGTATGATTTTATCGGCTTTATTATGAATGTGTTGCTCCACATTTTCTCAAAATGTTCTCCAGAGAATGTCCGAATCGCTCACTACTCTAAAAAGTTTTTGAGGATCAAATTGGATTGCGAATTTCTACCTTCTGCAGAAATGGAAAAAGATACTCGAATCTTTACAAAAACGTAGAATTATGACCATATGTTTATGGTACTGTGTTTCTGATAGAAATTTGCGAAGATTTAATATCTGGATAACAGTGTTCAATGTTTTTTTCGTATTTATATTCACAGTTCGTGCGTGACTACATCGCGACACCGTTTTCCCTTTAGGTCAGAAATGTTAAGCAACGTTTGGTCTATTCAGTAATTGTGATTCGGATCCCACGTAAAGCTGGAAGTTCTCTCTGTCACATGACTTTCGCCGTCACGTAGCAGGTTAAATAATCCCATACATTATTATTTTTCACAGTTTTAAAGAAGGACAAAGCCTACCTACACCTTCTTAGTCCGCGGTCGCATTACAACATTTAAATAATTTCTTATAAAACTTTTTGTACAGAAATTTTTAAGCCAGTTATGGCCCTTTCTAAAGCTCACAGGCCATTTAGAATTTAAATGCAGCTTTGCAAATTTTGACCCACTGGCTTCGGTCGTGAACGGGAAAGGAGGTGGATTGGACCCAACCTAATTTTTCAGTGTTTTTATTTTCACAAAAAATATTTCAAAAACATAGAGCAAAAAAACAGATACCTTGTTTTAAGAGTTTTAAAATTTATCAGAACATCTATACTGTAAAAAGGGAGTCCTGTCTGTCCGTCTGTCTATCCATCTGTCCATCTGTGATTCTAAACATAGAAATAAATGCGCTTTGCTTTGTTTCATCTTAGTGAGGGTTCAATTATGCGGTCAATAAAACTGTAGAAAAGAACCCAGCAATGAAAAAAATCTTAAGCTTCACATCCGAACCCATTGTAAGGGGTTCCGTAAAACCTTAGCCCCCCCATTTGCAGCTTACATGTTTACTTATATCGAAATAGTTTTTAGTGATTATAAAAATATATAAAATTCTTTATTTATTGCAGGTATTAAAATTACTCGAGCTGATAAAGTGATAATATAATGGCTTCTCAATTAATTGGTGATTCGGAGAGACAACGTGTGATGGATCGTATACGAGCAATAACATTTCGGGAAGCTCGTGATGCTGGAGCCACCATTATAACACGTTCACGGGTTGCCAAAAAGTTGCGAAGAAGTGAGGACTTCGTCAAAAGAAATTGGAATAAAACTTTGGATGAATGTGAAATGGATACAACCAAATCTGGGCGCCCAAATTTACCACTCTCTCAGGAAACAAAGGACATCATTGAAAGCGGTACCCGTAAGCGGAAAAACAGCTGTGCTAAACTTTCTAGAGATCGAAGTGTTGAGAGGAAAGATCGTTAGTGGTGAGATCATTCGACTGTACCGTCATAGGCAAGGTTTAAAGCCTTGGCATGAACTTCCAAAGCCAAGAAAAACTCAACTTAACATCGATGACAGAATGTGGTTTGCCCATTATCTTCAAGATTGGGATGTGGATGATTTCATGCATTTAGCTGTCTCCGATGAATTTTTTGTTTACGTAACACGTCGACCTAACTACCAAAATGATCGAGTGTGGGCCACAACACCAGATGAAATCGATGACAATGAACATTATCGCGAATTATTAAAAAGTCCAGACTGTGTTGGTGTGTTTGTTTTGTTCACTGCAAAGAAGCTCATGTGGGTGCTGAAGCCAAGTGGTCAGAGTTGGGATGGACGGTATTTTCGTGATATTATTCTATCCCAGCATGTCATTCCTTTTCTAAGAAACCCAAACAATGTTATGGATGTCGATCAGGTCACACTTCTGCACGATAAGGCCCCCTGCTTTAAGGCATTAGCCACTCAACAGTTGTTGCGGAACCATGAGATCGATTTCTTTGGAAATGAAGAATGGCCAGGAAATTCTCCTGACCTGAACGTCTGTGAACACATTGGATCAGTTATAAAGGACAAGGTTGAATGTCTCTTGTTTCAAGAACCTGCAGCAAATCGATTTTCGAAGGATACAATGACGCAACACATTGAAATTGTTTGAGCAAATTTGCGTAACTATCAAGATCTATTCACGTCACTTTTGGAAAGCTACCCAAAGCGAATTCAGGCTGTCTTGGAAGCCAATGGCGGGAACACCAAGTTTTAATTGTTTCTCATTAAATGCAGGATTAAATTCTCTTTTGTAAGGTATGTTTAGTTTTACTGTACCTCTAATGGTTTAGGCCATGGGCGGGGGGGGCTAAGGTTTATTGGAGTCCCGTACATATCAAGATTTGTGAAGCTTAAGATTTTCATGGCTGCGGTCTTTTCTATAGTTTTACTGACCAAATAACTGACGCCCCAGTAATTAGGAGGCCTGTGACCCCCCCCCCCCCCCCCAGTTACTGAGGCCGAAGTTCCCAGCACCGCAGGCCTAGGTAAATGGGCCCGTAGGGCCCACTTTTGCTAGCTTGCTATGAAAACAGTCATTTCTGAGAATATTATAACTAACACGAAAATTTAAATTATAACTAACACGAATTTTATAAATATTTTCTACTAAAATACTTTCATCTACTGTATATAAAGGGTGGGAGAAAAATCTTTAGGATTTTATACATACAAATAATTTGTTAAAAATAAATAAATTCCATTGATATCAGTGCAGTGTATGCGATACTTTTCAAAGCAACTATACAAGGCCAGGAATGATCCTTGGCTAGAACAGGAAGGTTCTGGGCCCTAGCCTCAATCAGCGCAGTGTCAATAAGGATGGAATACAGCAATGAAGAAAAAGTGTATCTTGTATCGTGGGCTATTTCTCATAATTGTGAAGACAGTTTGTATTTATTTCAAGGAAAATATAATAAACCACCACCAAATGCAACCACTCTTTGATACTGGAAGCTTAAACTTTTGGAAACAGGGGACCTGGTAAAAGATCATCCAAGAAGCTTGGGTGGCGAGGTCCCATCGAGTGGCCAGCCAGATCACCTGATTTAACCCCATGTGATTTCTGGTTCTGGGCTTATTTGCGTGAGAAACTCTACACTCCTGGTTTCATCTAGCCAAATGTGAATGTCCTTCACCGCAGAATAGACAAACAACTGAAAAGGATCTCACTTGATATGTTCAGAAGAACAGTGAAAAGTTTCACAAAGAGACTCTACAAATGTATCATAGCGGATGGAGAACTCTTTGAAGATTAAATTACAATTTAACAAAATATTTGTATGAATAAAATTCTTACAGACTTTTTGTTTGAGTTCTCTCATCATTTGAACACTTATCTGTATCATGTTGTTAACTAAATAGTTGTACGTATAAAATCCCTAAAGATTTTTCTCATATCAGAAATGAAAGTCCCCTTACCGAGAGGGTGCTCATTTCTGGAGGAGTCATTCGTGATGAAGAAGCCACCTTGGAGAACATCACACTTTACCAAGGTGGCTTCTTTGTCAAGAGTGACTCCTGCAGAAGTGAGCACCCTTCATGAACTGCAGTGTCGTCAGAACAAGAACGACTATCATTTCTCGTGTGACAGGTAAGAACATAATTGGACTGTTTGTTACTCGCAGTTTCAAAGCATTGTTAAAGTCTTCGTTTTTATTTCAGTTTTCTCTTATATATATATATATATATATGATGAATAAAACCACGAAGGAAAAAGAAACACAAAGGGGTGCTCAAGCGCTTTCGTCTAATGACATCCTCAGGAACACTGGAGTGAAAGGACAGATCAAGGCAATATATAGGTTACAAAAATAAACATACATACATACACATTCACATATATATACATATATATATATATACACATATATATATATATATATAAATATATACATATATATAGTAAGCATAGAAAAAAATTGTGGGAGGAGCCAACATTTATATGGTCACAGAAGAATAAAGAAATAAAAATAAATAAATATAAATTGAGAAAAAATTAATTACAAAATAGTGCCTTAGTGATATATATGTCACAGCCTAAATAATCATAAAGAAATAAACAGGCAAAAAAAAAACCCATAAATACATATACATACATATATATATATATATACATATATATACACATACATATATATATATATATATATATATATAAAGACACTTTTAGCACTTTGGCCGACCTTCCATATAAATTCAAATGGCTTTTTTATGGAACAGGTCACAAAAGAATAAAGAAATAAAATAAATATAAATATTGTAAGTGGAGTCTACCAATTCAAGCTCAATAGGGAGGATTTACAATCGATTTAATAGATGCTGCCAAATTGATATATATGTCACATTATTAAAAAATAAAAATTGAAAGATAAATTTTAAGAGAGGCACACCAATTTATAAGGGAAAAATTACCACATATGCATATTATAGTCACAAACGAATACAAAAGTACAAATAAATATAAATTGGAAAACAAAATGATCCCTAGATGATATATAAAGAACAATAAAATATATATACAACATATTTACGGTATATATACGAAATATAAACGCAATATATACAGAATATATATATATATATATATATGCATAAGGGAAAAAAAAATTACCAAATTTGTTTTTATAATTATTGTCTGAGAAAACGGTAGGTCGCAAAAGAATAAAGAAATAAAAATAAATATAACTTGAAAAAATTACAAATAATACACGTACACATATATACCCGCATACCCAAATATATATAACATATACACACATATATACAAACACACACACACACACACACACATATATATATATATATATATATACAAGCTTGACCTTCACGAAATGAGAAATCATCCCGCAGAACCTTTGTGAGGTTGTAAGGTAAGGTAAGGTACATACACATATACATATATATATATATATATTTAACTGCATACATACATACATACATACATATACACACATACATACATACATATACACACATATACATACAAACACATTTAACTGCAATGACCACACACATACGCACATACACATACATACATACACATACACTCATACAGCAAAAAATTGAAAAATAAAATTGTAAGGGAAACAACAGACAAAAACAAATTTTTTACCAAAGATTTAACAACCTGCCCTTTTTGTTTAAATCCATTCTGAAGGAATTCAGAGCAACGGGATCAAGTTGAAACAGACCTTTACTCATGTTAAGGTTATTTGTAAGTTGAATTATAGCCGACTCAAGAATATTTCTATTAACAATGTTGCTAGAGTGAAACAAAACTGAAACATTATTCCAATCAATACAATGGGATAACTCTGACAAATGGACAAAAAGGGCACTGGACAACTGTCCCGTTCTAACGGAATATTGATGCTGTTTTACACGCGTTTGCAAATCCTTTCCCGTCTGACCTATGTAAAAGGAATCACATTGCTTACACCCAATTTTATAGATAATGCCTAAATTATTGGTAGGGCTATTTTTTACTATGATGTTTTTCACAATATTGTTATATGAAAAAACTACACTGATATCCAAAAGTTTAAGTACATTAGCAATGCCTAAGAAGCCCGGGAAAAATGGAAGTACTAAAATATTCTTTGACAAGGTGCAAGTGTTATTATTCACACGATAGAAGGTTCGTTTAGCCTTATTAAGACAAGATTCCATGAACGCAGAAGGGTAACACAACTCACTTCCAATACCGTTGATATTTTCCAATTCGGCATCGATGTATTCAGGACTGGCGATCCTAAGAGCGCGGAGAAACATTGAGGAAAATATGGCCTTTTTAATAGGGGTGTCATGTCCAGAGTAAAAGTGTACGTAGGACAAATTGTTTGTTTTTTTCCGATATATACTAAACTTAAAACCCGGGCTATCCCTATGAACACGCACATCCAAAAACGGGATTGAGTTGTCTTGTTCCACTTCTAAAGTAAATTTAATGGAGGGGACTTGGTCATTTAACTGAAGGAGGAAGTCATCCAGGTCACGATTCATGGGCCAGATACACAAAATATCGTCGACGTACCGCAACCAAGGGATGCCAACCCCCAAGATTCTCGGAATGTAAGTAATTTCAAAAAACTCCATATAAATATTGGAGAGAAGGGGACAAAGGGTTGCCCATGGCCATCCCAAAAACTTGTTGATAATGCTCGCCATTGAAAGTGAATTTACAATCCTTGATACAAAGTTTAATAAGCTCCAAAACAGTGTGTGCAGGTAATGGTAAATCATAATTATGTAATTCTCTGGCGAGAAAGTCAAGCATATCATCAATCGGAACTTTTGTGAACAATGAACAAACGTCGAAACTGATCAATCTATCGTTGGTATTAATGCGAACATTATTCAATTTTTCAGTGAGATCCATGGAATTTTTTACGTGTGAATCAGAGACAGTTCCAAGAATGGGGGACAAAACATTAACAAGCCATTTGGAGAGTTTATAGGTAATAGAGCCCACCGAGCTAATAATAGGGCGCATAGGGTTACCCGGTTTGTGGGTTTTAATAAGACCATAAAGATAAGGCAAAGCAGGTGAAGTGGACAAAAAAAAGGGGAATTAAATCCTTATGATCTTTGAGAATGCGTTTCAAGCCACTATTGAAAGATTTGATGACATCATCCTGTGGATGTCATTAGACGAAAGCGCTTGAGCACCCCTTTGTGTTTCTTTTTCCTTCGTGGTTTTATTCATCATAAATACTTTTCACGTGTCACTTTCGTGAAATAATTTTTCATATATATATATATATATATATATATATATATATATATATATATACAGGGTGTTTCATAACCGGTCTGCCATACTTTGGGGGTGATTTCGGGGGTGATATCGAGTTAAAAAGTTAATACAACATAGGTGCTATTTCCAACCGTTGCGGAGCTACGGACGTTTTAAGATGCGCAAACAACAAATCCCTACTTGTGTGTAATTCGATAGATAACAGCACTGGTGGTAGTTTCGGTTAACGAAGTTACAACTACTAATCCTCAGTTTTTTTCTCAGTTGGTTCTGATCTGTGGTACGAGACACTGTGTTGCGCTAAGGTGAACAATCAAACTGAATCAACAGTTTACACTCTCTGAATACGCTGATATCCATTTCAATTATGGATTCTGTGATGGTTACAGCAGAACGGCAGTTGAGGAATATCGAAGACGTTTTCCGAACCGCCGAATACTGAACAGGCAAGTGTTTAGTGACACACACCAGAGATTAAGGGAAACAGGGACACTTGTTCCACGTAAACAAGGACATGTAGCACGACGACCCGTTGCTGTGGAGGAGCGCATACTGGACCTAGTACAACGTAGCCCAACTACCATTGTTCGAAGGATTTCTAGACGAATTGGTAAATCCGCATCGCGTGTATGGCGAACCATACATGATGAGAGTTTGTATCCCTATCATTTGCAACGTGTGCAAGCTCTTCACCCGGATGATTACAATAAACGTGTTCAATTTCAATTTTGGATGGTTATGCCTCACCAAATTCTTAATCGTATACTGTTTAGTGATGAAGCACAATTCATTCGGGATGGAATTAACAATAGACGAAATTCCCACTTGTGGTCCGCCGATAATTCCCACGGTATCATTGAAGGAAACTTTCAACATCGATTCTCGGTGCATGTTTGGTGCGGTGTAATTGGAGATCAGCTGATTGGACCGTTCGTTTTGGAACAACGATTAACTACTGATATTTATCTGAACTTCCTGACGAACGAATTGCCGCTTTTGATGGAGGACGTGCCCTTGGAGACAAGGCACAGGATGTTCTTTCAGCGTGATAGGGCGCCACCACATTTTGATCGTCATATTTATTGATTACTTGAATCAGCGGTACGGGAATCATTGGATTGATCGTGCTGGTCCAATACCGTGGCCCCCGAGATCACTGGACCTAACCCCGTTAGATTTCTTTTTATGGGGTCTTATGAAAGAGATGGTCTACAAGACCAAAGTACAAACGAGAGAGGAACTCTTGCGTCGGATTATGGATGCCGCTGCTTACATACGAGAACACCCCGAAATGATTCAATGGGCAGTGGACTCTTGTTTCGAACGAGCAACGCTGTGCATTGAAAACGGAGGCGGACATTTTGAACATTTATAAGGTATATCTCATAAAATGTAGCAATAAATACATCAGATTAATACTCTCGTTTATTTTTTCCATGCACCTTAAAACGTCCGTAGCTCCGCAACGGTTTCAAATAGCACCGATGTTGTATTAACTTTTTTACTCGATATCACCCCCCCAAATCACCCCCCAAAGTATGGCAGACCGGTTGTGAAACCCCCTGTATATACATATATATCGTCGCTTATATCTTGAAAGGCCATAGCTCGCAAAAAGACAATTGTTCAGGAAACAAGAAAAACTGTTTTGTTGCCCCGAAGGTCGTCCCTCTTGTCATGCTTGATTCTACAAGGTGCACGAGCTTTCTGATTGGAGGAAAGCTAGGCCCTTTTGAGAAAAGGTGCAGAACAAGAAATAGAATAAATTTTTCGATAAAAACGTGTTTTTCAAATTTTCGAGCTTGGGCCTTTCAAGATATAAGCGACGATATATACATATACTGTATATATATATATATAATATATATATATATATATATATACAGGGTGTCCCATAAGTCCTGCATCATAGGAGAAATTCATATTTTTCTCTTTCTACAGGCCATCATGTCTGTGAGCAAGGGAGAACGAATCCAGAGCCAATAACACAGAGTTGTGTTAGCAGACTTGTTGCAAAGTTTAAGGAAACAGGATCCATAGAAGATAAACCACGCAGTGGACCTTCAAGGAGGTCCACTGACGATGATCCAGCGACTGCTATTCTGGCTCATTTTAACAGAAGTCCCAATAAGTCTCTTCGGCGATTGTCCGCCGAGACAGGAGTGTCGAAAAGTAGCATCCATCGCATTCTTCGGGCTCACAAATGGCATCCATATAAACTTCAGATCCTACAGAAATTAAGCGAAGATGATCCCGACCGGCGGATGGAATTTTGTGAATGGGCTACGGAACAATATGCTCGGGATGCTAATTTCTCGTCCACCATTCTGTTCAGTAACTAGGCTGTTTTTTATGGAAATGGTGAGGTAAATCGACAGAACACCCGCTACTGGTCTCAAAACAACCCTCACTGGTATACCTCTTCAAAGGAACAAGGTGCATCTCGGGTGATGGTATGGTGTGGCATTTGGAAGGATCGCATCATAGGCCCCCCCCTTTTTCGATGAACATGTCACTGGAGGCACCTACCTACGTATGCTCAAAGAAGAAGCATTTCCCAGTGTCTTGAACGAAGAAGGAAATTTCCCAACATGGTTCCAGCAAGACGGCGCTCCTGCACATTACAGCACCCAAGTAAGGGAATACCTGTACCAACAACTCCCTAGTCATTGGATAGGACGTCCAGGGCCTGTGGAATGGCCAGTAGGGTGTACCATTTTTGGGTCATTTTCAAAAAGTCAAGGTCCAGGAGTCTAATGTTGTGCCAAATGATGTCCTAAACACGAATTTTACAGGCATTTTCTAATCCGACAAATTTTGAATCCCCCCACCCCCCCTTGAAATTTTGCGCATCCCCTTTTCCTAAAAACCCCATATATCTCAAACACTATCAACTTTATCGAAAAATGTTATAGAATAAAAATGATTTAGAATCAAAAGTTCTATTAGAAAAGTTCATCAAAATAGAAATTTACTTAATTTTGAACATTTTCATTTATTTTTTAAAAATTTAAATTAAAAACATTTTTTGCTTGCAGTGCCTTCTTCTTAAATAAGGTGTTACCGCCACTTTGAAGTATCACCCCAATGCAGCTTCGCGGCGATGGGCTTTGTATTTGCTAGTTATAATGCAAATCATAATTAGTTTTTATTATAACTAGCCTATACAAAGTGAGGACAACCTCAAAACTATATATATATAAAATAAAGCTAAAAATTAACACTTTATCTATAGTTGTGAGGTCCCATCGTTTTTTTTTTCCTTTATTCAACACTTTCCTCAAAAAAATAAAAAGAAACAAGTTTCCTAATTAGAAATCATTGATATAAGAGCTTTTTAAACATAAAAATAAGAAAAGACAATTTATGGTATATTTAATAACAAAAAAAATCAGCCTCTTCTAAATTAAAACAATCTCTGCAAATAAAAATACCTAATCTATCTGTTAATGAACTATTCTTTACTGAGTTTCATTCTTTTAAGAGTCTCTTTACTAGGATCAGGAATTAGTCTTCTATTCTCTTCCACAATTTGCAAAAGACCTTGAAATTCTTCTTCATTTTGACATTTGTCATGAAAGTCTTGAACCAGCTTGATTCCTCTTTCAGCGGTATCATTGACTACTCTAATAGATGAAAGAATGTTTTTTAGTTTGTTGTAGTCATCGACCTCTTCCCATGTTGATGCTGGTTTCTTTATCCATGAGTCTGGTTTTGACCCACAGCATTGAAATAAATGCCATGAAATTGGACCTACTAGCTGGTGAAGCTTTGTGTCTTCCTTTAAAATGGGGAAAACAGGTTGCCCACATACATAATTTTCTGGAACTGGATATTTGTTTAAGGATTTTGCGATCTTATCTTTTTCATCATTACTTAGCGATCCAAAGAAACTCAAAGGGACCACTTCCTCCGTCAAATACCAGTAATGATTGGCAAAAGATTTCAAAGCAGCATTTGCAACTTCCCTATCTTCCTTCTTGTAATTCACCAAATCATGATAAAACTTCAGATCATTAGCTGGACTATCTAGTGAATTAGAACATAAAAGCCAGTATTTTCCATAAATTAATGCATTAAATAAACACATTCTCTTTAATTTCTTAATCAATGATTCATCATATGATGCTTGTTGGGCAAAAGCATACATTTTATTTGTATACAAAATCATTGCCATCCACCTGGCACGGTGCATTGCACCAGGTTTCCGCCAATGACTGTTTTCTCTGGAAACCTCTCCTAAAAGCATTAAAGTTGTTTCAGCAACTTCCTTATAGTCATCACGTGGAAAGCAGTCAGATTTACTTAAACATTGGGTCATAAATTCTACACGTTCTTCCTTTAGGCCTCTTTGATACCTTGATTTAACATCAAGAACATTGTATGTAGATTTCGTATTAATTTTCTTCCATTTAGACTCGCGAAATTCTTTGAATAACTCAAACTCAGGAGATTTACTTGGGCCAAAAATGGTTTCATACACAGCACACAAAACTCTTTCAGCCACATGATGGCGGCATGCTAACCAAATCAATTTCTTTTGCAAAAGTTCTTCAAGTAACTTACAGGAACCTTTCATCCATCCTGAATTGGATGCAGTGGTATCAAATGATACTCCAAAGACATTTTGCTTCAAGTTCCATTTTTCAATACTTTGAAATACAGAAGTGGCTTGAGACAATCCAGTGGAATCATCTATTATAGAAACTGATAAAAGTTTTTCTACATTTGGGTATCCAGTAACAAGTATTGCAAGGCGGTCTTCTTGTTCTGAACATGATTTAGTAAGCAGCTTGCTATCCCAATGTACTAGGCAGTGATCAGGAGGAGTAAAATCCTTGATGCAAGTTTCATATTTTCGTTTTCTTGTCTTTCGAGCGGCTCTTGCAGATGTGGTCTTGGAGAGAGACAGTTTTTCAATATCCTTGCCACACCTAATGGCTACTGCAGCAGCAAAAACAGTCCGTTGTCCAATAGAGAGATTAAGTCTGTCTGCAGTGGAGGAAACCAATGGCGAGGCAAGAATATTTTTGGGGCTGGAAGCATTTGAAGGTCCTGCTGTAGGTTCTGTCGGAAACTCTTCATAGCTGTCTGTCTCAGAACTGGTCGTGCTAGAAAGAAGGGTCTCTGATGTTCTGGCTGTAGCACTCACTTGCTTCACTGATTTATGTTTCTCTTTGCGTTTCTTCTCTTTCTCTAATCTAATGTACTTGCGCTGTACTTTTGATGCATAATCTGCATCTAGCAAACCTAAACATGTTTCTCGTTTTGTTCTTTGATCTTCTAAGAATGAAATATCATATGCTTTCTGAGGCTCAGTTCTCATGCGGTCTTTTTGGATTAATTCAACTGCATTTTGAGAAGAGATGTCAAAAAGGGAATCCATAATTTTCATGAAATTAGAGAGTTCATTTTCAAAGCTTGCTCTTTTTTTGTGCTTGATTAAATTATTATGCATTTCTTCTAGATTTAACAGCATCTTCCTGCCTTTAGGGTTTTTACTAATATCTATAGTAGGAATGCATGCTTTTTGCCATATTATTAGTAGCTTCTGTAGAACTTCATTAACAGTAGAATCTTTTGTAACTTTTGGACCCTTATACTGCATTCTCCGTAAATAAATAAAATGGCTTAGAACATCTTTATTGGATGGTAAAACAATTTTAGATGAACTCATAATATCAGCCTGCAAGCGACCAAGAATAAAGTCATGCTGTTTTGTAGCTGTTTGACTCATTTTTTATTTATTTTTCAAATAAAGCAGTCTGAAAAGAAACAATAAGAGTAAAAACAATGCTTGTTTATTAAAATTCAATGTAAAAAAGGATTTTTAAATTTGGATTATACTCACAATATACTCATAAATAATGTAACTTAAGCACCTTATTTTATATTAATACTATAAGGTGCTCTTGGACAAAAGAAAATGAAAATTTTCAAAATTACGTAAATTTCTATCTTAGTGAACTTTTCTAATATAACGTTTGATTCTAAATCATTTTTATTCTATAACATTTTTCGATAAAGTTGATAGGTTTTTAGATATATGGGGTTTTTAGGAAAAGGGGATGGGCAAAATTTCAAGGGGGGTGGGGGGATTCAAAATTTGTTGGATTAGAAAATGCTTGTTAAATTCGTGTTTAGGACATCATTTGGCACAACATTAGACTCCTGGACCTTGACTTTTTGAAAATGACCCAAAAATGGTACACCCTAAATTGGCCAGCTAGAAGCCCGGATCTCACGCCACTAGATTTTTATCTCTGGGGCCACTTGAAAGCGCTGGTATACGCAGAGAAAATTAGGAGTGTTGAACATTTGCGGCAGCGCATTATTGGGGCATGTAACACCATTACTCCTGACATCATTCACCGTGTGCTTGCTGACTGGGTATCACGTCTGAATTTATGTATTGAAAACAATGGTGGACATATTGAGCACGTTCTGTTAAGAAAAGCTTTTGTTTTGCCTTTTTTTATTATTTTTCCTATGATGCCGTAATATATATATATATATATATATATATATACAGGGTGGGCGGAAAGTAGCTCCCTATTTTGGATTGGTAAAAAAATACGTATATTATCCATTTATTTCAGAAGAAATAATATGAAAAGGTAGGCATACATGGTAGGTTTTCTCTAAAATTCAATGTGGGCTCCAACTCTTTCCACCAGCTTCTGGAGCCGCCCAGGAATGGCGTCCACTGACTTTAGCAGGAACTCCGGCGGGATGGAGGACATGACTTCCCGAATTCGGTCCTCCAGTTCTTCCAATGTCCTCGGTTTGGTGCGGTAGACTTCTTCCTTTACCCACCCCCAAAGAAAGAAGTCGCACGGTGTCAAGTCGGGGCTCCTGGCTGGCCATTGATGTGGACCACGACGACCCATCCAACGCCCAGGGAAGTGGGCATCCAGCCACTCACGGACAAGAGCGAAGTGCGGAGGGGCGCCATCTTGCATAAATATCAGATCGTCGATGTTCTCCCATGTGCTGACAACGGCCAGACCTCGTTTCGCAACATAGCAAGGTACCGCCCAGCATTCATGGTGTTGCGCAGAAGGAACGGGCCCACAACCTGATCTGAGGTCATACCACACCACACCGTTACACTGAACCGATTCTGCCGTTTTTCAGCGGTAACCATGGGATCCTCTCCTGCCCAGTAGTGGCAATTGTGGCGGTTGACAAAGCCTCCGACGTGGAACACCGCCTCGTCGCTCCAGAGGATGTTGCGGAAGAGATGGGGCCAGTCTTCATGCCAAGCCAGCATGATTTCCCCGAACTCCATGCGAATGTCGCAGTCCTCGTCCGAGAGAGATTGGCAGTAATGCGGCTTCCACGCACGCCAGTTCAGCTCCTTCTTCAGCACAGTTCGCACTGAGTAGCGGGAGAGTCCACTTTCCCGAGCTGCCTGGCGAGTTGACTTTCGTGGACTCCGTGCGAACATTTCCTGAACTGCCTGCACCGTTCCTGGGCCCTGGATGTCGAAGGGCGACCACATCTTCGAACATCTGCCACAGACCCCGTGGTCATGAGCTTCGAGTGGCAGTTCTTGATTGTTTTCGGGTCCACTTGGGCACGTGGTCCGTGAATGGCCCGCCACCATCTTTGAACTCGAACGACAGATTGCCAAACTTCGTACCGTGCCGCCAACTGGGCACGCTCCTGCAGTGTTAAACGCTCAGCCATGTTACCCTTCAATCTGAAATGAAAAAAAAAAAATGAACGTTACAATTGTACCACTTTAGAGAACACAAAGAGAACACTTTAGAGAAAAAAAGATTACCGTTACAATTGTACCACTTTAGAGAACACACCATAATAATATAACAATACAATCACAATTTATACATAATTTATATGTAATTTAAATTAGGGAGCTACTTTCCGCCCACCCTGTACATATATATATATGAAGACATTCGTAATAATTAATTAAATCTAATATATAATTATATAATTAGTATGAACATTATGAGTCTGACTATTAGATGTCACAAAGCGTTTATGCTTAAGTCAGTTTATTTGAGAGATATGAATTTTTTTTTATTTCAGACATTTCTCCAACACCCTGTATCTTGTAATTAGGCATTTTAATTCATGTAAGACATGAGTGAACTTTGACAATTTATTTAATGTGGGTTCGTGGTGCCCTTTCAAAGTTAGCTTTTCATATAAAATTACACCAAATACTTTTATATCTCTGTTACTCTATTAATTATAATATTATCTGTAGCCTTTGTATATTTAATTTTATATTCTGTTTTCTATTCGTTATAATCATATATGAGGTCTTTGGTAGATTTAACCATAATTTATTTGTATGCTGCCAGTTATATTAAATACGGGTGAGCTCCATGTTTGGTCTTGGAGTTGGAGTTGGAATCCTTCACCTAACTCTGGGGAGCAGTCATGAAGGCTATGTCTTCCAGAGGAGCTTCCAACCAAAACTCTGTTAGCTCTTTCTTATAAAGTACCTGAATCGTTATCATATATGAGAATTGTTCCGTCATCTGCATACAGAATACCAGTTGCATTGTGGCAATTATAAAAGTCAGTGAAATAACACAGGACTAGGAAGGGTCCAAGCATTGAATCCCGTGGTACTCTGCTTGTGATTGATTGAAACTGATTCACGTTTATTTAATTTGGCGTATTGGTACCTATTAGTTAAATAGGCCTTGAGCCAATATAAAGACACCTCCATAATAAACATTATGGACACCTCCATAATAAATATTATGGACACCTCCAAAATAAATCGATCTGGAGGTTAGATTTTAGTGTTCTATTGAGATGTTTATTGTTTAAATTTTTATTGAGTTCGTCAGTTAAGGCAATAACGGCATCTTCCACCGAGGTTTTCGCTTTAAAGCTGAACTGGTAGGGCAACAAAATATCCGGGCTACTTTTAGAAGATTGGGACAATATCCGATCTGAAGAGAATAATTACTGAGGGCAGTGAGCGGTTCAGAAATAATATCACTCCACGATTTTTATATTTTGTTTAGTTTCGTTAATTAATTTCCGTGTTAGTTTTAGATCACCATTTGATTCACGAAATTTATTTGAATAATATCGTTGTTTCGTGTTTTTGTTTAGTTTGTCAAGTTAAGTTTGTCAAGTTTATGTCTAGTGTAAACACCTGAAGAATAATGCCGTTTTTCACACTTTCACATAATTTATGCTTTTAGTCGATTGACCTTAATAAGCGAACTGTAGTGCACTGGTAAGCTATGGATTTCGTTTGTAGTCTTTAGTTTGATATACTCTTCGTTTTTATTGGGTGCGTTCCGTTATAGGTATTTCTTAATGTAGTGTTAACCTATACAAACTTTGTATTTAAATCCGGATCCTCATCAATAAAAATAAAAGTTTTGATTGGTTGGGTTATCTAAAAAGGATCCTATAAAGACACGAGGGTGAGATTGCGCATTATATCGATAGGCTAAAAGTTAGCAAGGCTCCAGGCCCTGACGCTTTTTATCCCAGACATTTGAAAGGTTTGAAAGACGTTATCGTAGGCCCCTTAACGAAGATTTTTAATCAGTCACTCGAAACGGGGATTATTCCTGAAGACTTCAAATTAGCTAACGTCACGTCCATTTTTAAAAAAGGCGACCGCACAGTAGCTAGCAATTATAGGCCCATTAGCTTAACGTCAATTGTTGGTAAACTTTTGGAATCTGTAGTTAGGGATCGTATCATCGATCACTTAGAAAGTCGAGACTTGATTAGTAGTAGTCAGCATGGGTTTCGACGCCATAGATCGTGTTTAACTAATTTGTTAGAATTTTATAACGAAATAGTGCGCGAATACGATAGGCATAGAGCGGCTGACGTTATTTATTTAGATTTTAAAAAGGCGTTCGATACAGTTCCGCATAGAAGATTAATTGCGAAGGTTAAAGCGCACGGTATACGCGGTCAGGTAGCTAACTGGTTAGAGGAATGGCTTCGTGCTAGGAGACAGAGGGTCGTTGTTAATGGCAGTGAATCGGGGTGGTTGGATGTAGGTAGCGGTGTCCCACAGGGTTCAGTGTTAGGCCCATTGCTATTCGTAATTTACATTAACGACATAGATGTAGGATTGATTAGTAACGTGTCAAAATTCGCGGACGATACTAAAATAGGCGGTAAGGTTGTTAACGAGGACGATAGAAATAGGCTCCAAGACGATGTAAATAGGATTATGGAGTAGACGGATAAGTGGCAGATGCAATTTAACGTAGACAAATGTAAAGTTTTGCATATAGGTTCTCGTAACAATAATTACACGTACACGATGGATGATAGAGAGTTAGCGAGCGTTGACGAGGAAGTAGATTTAGGCGTACGCGTATGTAAGGATTTAAAAGTTAGGATGTTAGGCTTCATAGCGCGTAATTTTGAATTTAAATCGAAGGATATTATATTGCCCCTTTACAAGTCCCTAGTCAGGCCTCATTTAGAATACGCCTTTCAGTTTTGGTGCCCGTACTTGCGTGAGGATATTGATAGGTTAGAAAGGGTTCAGCGTCGTGCCACGAAACTTATTCCGTCATTGCGCAATAAGCCTTATGAAGATAGGATTAAAGAGTTAGACTTGCATTCATTTGAAACTAGGAGATTAAATGGGGAGCTTATTGAAGTTTACAAAATTGTTAATAACATCGATAACGTAAATTTTGACAAATTGTTCACTTTCGATAATAGCAATACTCGTAATAACGGGTTTAAGTTGCGTTGCAGACGTTTCATTACTAATATCGCTAAAAACTTCTTTACGTTTAAAGTAATTGATAAATGAAATAATCTTCCCGCGCCCATCGTGAACTCTACCAGCGTTAATGTGTTTAAAAACCTTCTAGATAGGCATTTTAAAAATATTAACGCTGTTTAAAATAAAAAAAACAATTGGCAACAGGAGCTCTGGGGGTGGTAATCGGGGATGAGTCTGTTGACGTCTAATGCCAGCTTGTGACCTGCCAGCGTGTGATATGCCAGCAAAAAAAAAAATTAGACTAACACGAACTTAGTTGTAGCTTGTTGAGTAAATTAACCCATTTTTTGTATTCTTTGTACTTTTTTCCTTCTTCTCTCCTTATTTGCATGTCTGTAACGCTCTTTATTGCATATCTGTAGTTTGCATGGTATGATAGTGTTTGAGTTAAGAATGTGTTGCATGGTTTGTAATGCGTTCTTATTTTACTTTTCGTCTTTCACGCCTTTCCAGCCTAGTGGGCTGCATCCTGTACCTCCCTATGGAGTGGAGGATCGGTCTGCAACAGCTCGAAGAATATGTTGCTTTGAGTTGAGAATGTATTGCATGGTTTGTAAACGTTCTTATTTTACTTATTTTTATTTTCACCCCTTTCCGGCAGAGTGGACTCTACCTCCCTATGGAGTAGAGGACCGTTCTGCAATCTTTCCTATTCTCTCCGACTATTTTTCTGACTTGTCGGCAGTAGCGGGCGGATGATGATGGTGTCTTTTTTCTCTTTTACTGAATGAATGTTAACCCACGAGTGATAGGTGATGCTACTTACTTAACCCCTTATTCTCTTCTCTTAACCCCCTACTCTTTCTTTTCTCTCGGGCTAACCTTAGAGTGGATCTTAGGGTCTTTGTTAGCCTTAGTTTCTGTAGATCTGTAGATCCGAGCTAACCCTGTATTTTATTTTAGTATGATCACTAACTTTTGTATGAATGGAAAAAGATGCGAAACAAAGGAAATAGTCACATACATAGGCAATTACTGCAACCGAGTTAGGATTTCGGTTCATATTACTCCATATGTGATCAATAAGGGTGAAATTTGCTAAAACAGTGTTAATTCTGGGAGCTTTAGTGATGTCTTTGTTAACATAGAGTTAATTCTCACGTGGTCTATAATCCATCTATCTTTTAAGCTATTGCTGTATAGTGAATAGAGATGGTACTACTTTTATTGTTGGGTTTTTTAGTTTGTGTTTCAACGGCTTCCGTTAGGATGGCGATATAAGCATATTACGTTAATGTTATTAGCTCCCACATTTACCTGACAAGCCTCACATTCTGTATAGTTTTAGACACCCATGTTTCTTTTGTTGTGATGCTCTCAAGATCTTTTCTTACTCCACGCCCACTTCTCCAAAGTGTGTGAAAGGTTTTGTAACCGTTTATTGGTAAAGGTCTTTGCCCAAGTCGTCCATCCAAATTTCGTTTAAATAATTAGAAAGGAAGTTTTAACTGTAATTAAATTCAGAACGTTTATTAGCGATTACACAGTTACAATCTCATCAGATAATCTACATTACTTAACTAATAATGTTACATAAAATATATCTTCAATTTCTTTTAGCGACATCCGGCACTACCTTCTTAACCCTACAGCGCCACAAACTGTATCCGTGACCCTGAAATAACAAACATACGAACGAATAAACTGGTGATCCTATAGACATACGAACGAACAAACAGGCGCTCCTGTAGACATACGAACGACTGAACTTTAACTCAATGTGTAAATAAAAACTTAATGTAAAGCATGAACGTTATCTAAAAATCGAGTCAAATTCTCTCATTAAGACTTCCAAAACCTATCAACAAATATCTAAATTTCAAGTGAATAAACTTTACAAAAATGGAAAAAAAGAGGGAAAAAAATCAACGACAACAACAGGCATCCCCCATTCCCTCATCTCCAGGAGTTTCCATGAGGGAACAGGAGAAATGTATGCATTTTCCCTCCACATCAAATACTGCTTTCCCCGCCTCAGGAGAGATCTCCCTCCGTCAACGGGTCGACGAATTCACTGCGAATAAAAGGCGGGAATGTCAGGCGTTAACCGGTGATATATCTGGACTCGTACCTATCTTTTATCCTGAACTACTTGGCTCTTAATGAGACAGTACCCACAATAGAAGATCGACTACAAAAACAAGCAATAGAAAATGAGAGGTTAAACAGCGACCTCAAACAGGAACCTTACAAAAACCTATACTTTATCGGTGGACCTGAAGTCCCTCAAGGATCCCCAAGTGAAAACTCCACTGAAATTGTCAAAAATGCTATCAAAGAAAAACTCGTATAAACATTCCTGAAAATGGCATTACGGGGCCACATCGCGTAGGGAAAAATAATAATGACACTGACAAAAGAATTATAAAATTCAAACTGAGTGACCACCTGTGGAAATCGAAAATAAGAAGTGCACTTATAAATATCAAACCTAATATAAATATTAATGAATCACTCTGTGAATACAGAAAGTTTTGTTAGACTATTAAAATTTAAAAAAAAAAAATTTCTTTCTGTTATGTACGAGACAGTATAATATATGCCCATAAGTCTTAGCAAGGACAAAGAGTGTCGATTCATACTCACATGACTTTGCCAACTTTCGCCCATCTACAAAAAGAATTGCATTCAGCATAACCTGTGTGTTAACTAAAGCTATTGCTACATAACCTATCATTATGTATCATTACTCTTATATACATATAACAATAATTTTAAAAAATCATAAATTTATGCTGTCTTGAAATTTTATAATTTTATAATCCTTATAATTTTATAATTTCTCTCTTTTCATACTCCTTCAAATTCTATAATCGTTAATTTTAAGATTTTATAATGATATAATTTTTAATTTAATTTTTAATTTTTAATTTTTATAATTATAATTTTTTAACTTTCAACGCTACAGTCTCACTGTGGATACATATACAGGGTGTCCCATAAGTCCGGCATCATAGGAAAAATAATAAAAAAAGGCAAAACAAAAGCTTTTATTTACAGAACGTGCTCAATATGTCCACCATTGTTTTCAATACACAAATTCAGACGTGATACCCAGTCAGCAAGCACACGGTGAATGATGTCAGGAGTAATGGTGTTACATGCCCCAATAATGCGCTGCCGCAAATGTTCAACACTCCAAATTTTCTCTGCGTATACCAGCGCTTTCAAGTGGCCTCAGAGATAAAAATCTAGTGGCGTGAGATCCGAGCTTCTAGCTGGCCATTCCACAGGCCCTCGACGTCCTATCCAATGACCAGGGAATTGTTGGTACAGGTATTCCCTTACTTTGGTACTGTAATGTGCAGGAGCGCCGTCTTGCTGGAACCATGTTGGGAAATTTCCTTCTTCGTTCAAGACACTGGGAAATGCTTCTTCCTTGAGCATACGTAGGTAGGTGTCTCCAGTGACATGTTCATCGAAAAAGAGGGGGGCCTATGATGCGATCTTTCCAAATGCCACACCATACCATCACCCGAGATGCACCTTGTTCCTTTGAAGAGGTATACCAGTGAGGGTTGTTTTGAGACCAGTAGCGGGTGTTCTATCGATTTACCTCACCATTTCCATAAAAAACAGCCTCGTCACTGAACAGAATGGTGGACGGGAAATTGACACGTGACACGCCGGTCAAATGGTTTTATTCTGATGCAGGGTAATTTCTATCCTGGCCAAAGAGAGGCCACTTGTTAAAATCCTGTTCTTAAAATATTCTTCTTCTTAAAATATTCTTCTTCTTAAAATATTCTTCTTCTTAAAATATTCTTCTTCTTAAAATATTCTTCTTAAAATATTCTTCTTATCCTGGGGCAGGGTCGCCAGACTGTTATGCCAATATCTTCTATGGTGCTTGGGTTGTCTCTTTCTTAATTTGGGCAAAGGGTCGCCAATTTTTAATTCTTCTCTTTCTATAATACTCTGATACTTTCTCTTGGTACTAAAATTATCGACTTTTCTTTTATAACTTATCGACTTTACTGACTAAATTCCTGAAGAGAACAAGGCTCGAAGGAAAAAGATAAAAACTTCTTTTACTGTGGTTTACTTCTCAAAATGTACAGGTAGTGCTCTGTATTTACAGGGGTAGAGGTTCGACCTCTTTCGACCATGGCTCAGGCCGGAATCTAAAAATTAAGGAGGCAAGGGGCCTCTGCCCCCTCCCCGCATCGAAGCTGCTAACAAGGGAGTCTCGTAGCAGTGACCAAAGCAGAGAGCCGTAATGAAGTGCTATAATGAAGTGTTATATAAACCTAAATGTTTGGGGGAAGACAGTTGAAGGTTAAATTTTCCCCTTTTAAACACATGATCAGATGTTTGAAAGATTCCAAATAAAAATTAAAAAAATAAAAACTAATCGTATATTTTTGCCGAGTCTTCATTTGTGAAGACGATATCATTTCGTAATAGTACATAGGTACAATTTAAGTACACCACTGAGCACATTTTCGTTTTGGTCTATTACAATTATGATTACAATTACCAATTAATACATATTCACTTATTGTTTAATTACACTTCCATTTAAAGTACATTCTTACATTACCGTATATATTAAATCATTACATTTAATTACAGTTTCAATGAAGTACATTACAAGTTATTATTAATTACAGTTTCATTAAAGTACATTACGTTATATTAAATTAAAGTATTACAGTTAATTACAATTAAACAGTTACTATAACTTTGTTTTGTTTTTTTAGTGTTTCATATTAATAGACAATTAAGATGTTAGAAATATAATACCAAATACATGGGCACATACGGTATGGATTTATATACAACATAATATGTTATAATATGTTATAAATTCGAAATCAGAGGGACAGGAGGTTTCACGTTTTCAGATGTTTGATTTATGCTGATTTGCGAATTGCGTACACTTGCATAAGCGTTTATGAATATCTTGCGAGGGGTGAACGCACTTGAAAAAAAATAATAAAAAAAACAATACGAGAACGTATTTGAGCGTTTTCGAACGAATGCAAAAGTTTTGCGTTTCATAGATTGACACGAGTAAAAATGAATATTTAATAAAATTTATATAGGATAATGATCAAGGGAAATTAATGACGGGAAAATGTGACGAATGGATGAATATGGTTGAATAATAATATTTATACTACATAACACCACAACATTATTACTAAAGAATTTACCATACATTGAATACGGAAGATGTCCAAATACTAAGCACATGATTCAGTGTACAAGGTATGGGAAACGTAGAGAGAATTAAGTTATTTTATGACGTCATAGTGTATAAGTCATTATTAGAAAAGATGAATTAGGGAAATACAGTAATGAATAAAGAAGTACAAATCGAAATTCTATCCAAAACTCGCTTAGGCGATTTTGGTTTCTTATGTAAAAATGAATATGGATTATTCATTGTTCATTTTTTACAGTTCTAAATTCCTCTTCAAGTGTAACAGAAGGCGAAAGTTTTTAAAAATAAATTGCAATTAATTTAAAGTATGATTTTATCCCCTTCTGTCTCGTATCGAATCAACGACTCAGAAGCACTTCTTTTCTATGGGCTTTGTGATCTTCAGTCAGTTCGCGAGGAACAAACCGTGAACACACTTTTGAGTATCCCAGTTGCTGAATTATCGTATTCACACTTCCTTCACTAGTTCATAGCTCCAGTGATAGTGCCTTGTATGTGACGCGCCGATTTCATCGAATGATGCTGTTACCACGTTGCACAGTGTGAGATGTCACAGCCGATGATGGGCGACCGCTGCGTGGCTCATCATCGAGACTGGCTCTCCCTCTCTCCGATGATGTCTCACGTTTGGACCAGCGTCCAACTGTGCTTCGATCAACAATAGCATTTCCGTAAACGTTTTGTAGACGTTTGTGAATATTTCCAACTGTTTCCTTCTCTGCGGTTAAGAACTCGATAACAGCTCTCTGTTTACGACGCACATCACTGTCAGACACCATTTTCGAAACTGCATTAACCATCAGTTTTATACAAGGGCGTTTAAAAGCGGTTTTATACAAGGTGGGGGAGGTTCAAACTGGAAAAAATCTGGTTATGTGAAGCGCAGAAAGTTCAAACTTACGGCCCAAAAGACATTTCAGCCCCATGGCCTATTATTTAGTTAAGAAAAAGGGTGGGGCAAAATATATTGAGTGCCCCTAGTGTGTGTATATATATATATATATATATATATATATATATATATATATATATGTGTGTGTATGTGTGTGTGTGTGTGTGTGTGTGTTCTCGTCTCGAACTATTTTTAAGGTGAAAAGTGTTGCAAAACAAGCTTTTTTCCTCTCTCCAAAATAAAGCCTAAAAGATGAAAGGTAAATCCTACCTCATCACCGTATTTGGTTCCTCGTGGCAGTGCTTTTACAGAAGACGTTCCCGAAACAACACCTCATATTTTATTCTTTCGAATAATAGTTTTTATTTACGTCTTTTATTTTAGTTTGCCTTTAAAAGAGTACTGAATTATTTTATTACTTAGAGACTTCCTGTATATTTGTTTATAGTTCCGTTAACTAACGAAGTTTGAGCTTTGAATACGAGTTTTCAGCCCTTTTTCCCTTGGTTTTATTGTACAAATTTTACCCTTTTGCGGTACATTGATTAACTAACGAAGTTTGAGCTTTGAATACGAGTTTTCAGCCCTTTTTTTCCCTTGGTTTTATTGTCCAAATTTTTGTGGTACATTGATTTTAAAGCGGTCATTTTAATAGACCGTCGAGCCGAAACTTTGAAATTAAAGTGCAAACAGTTCTTTCTCAAAAAAATAAAAAAATAAAAAAAACAAAGAAAAAAGAAAAAAAAACTCATCAAATATTTATTTTGTGTTTTCAAAGCACTTTCGAAACAATTTTACATTTTGTGAAAGTAATGACTTCGGGGTTTGGTATAGAAACAGTTAAACAAAATATCAATCCCCAATTGTACACGATTTACATTTAAGTTTCAAACTTCACTTTAAAAGGAAAGCAGTTAAAGGCGAGAATTGTAGACACGAGAAACAAGGAACAAAGCAGGAACGTACAGTGTATATATATATATATATATATATACGCCAAGAAATAAAAATAATATGCATATTTCTCGGGCCAAAACCTAAAAGAATTTTGTATTTTAGTAGAGCTTTACCTTCCAACGTTATCAGTACAAAACCTGTCAGAAATAAATGCATATTTTTTTTAGGATGAAACTTGCGAAGCAGATAAGTAAAATATAAATATATAAATATATTTAATTTTAAATTTCATTATAACTTAATTTTTCAGTTTTTGACAAGTTTGGAAGCAGTAACTTGCTAAATGAAAGTACCATTCTAGCTTTAATAATTAAATTTCCATGAAAATATAGGTACAGAGAGAGAGAGAGAGAGAGAGAGAGAGAGAGAGAGAGAGAGAGAGAATTTGTTTTATCCAATCTTTATTCTTTATTCCTCTAATATAAATTTAACGTTAATTTTATTACGTTCTGCGCATAAATTTTGATTCACAGAGTTCTAAATTCCTTTTCAAGTGTAAAAGAAGGTGAAAGCTTTTAAAAATAAATTGCAATTAATTTAAAGTATGATTTTATCGGCTTTATTATGAATGTGTTGCTCCACATTTTCTCAAAATGTTCTCCAGAGAATGTCCGAATCGCTCACTACTCTAAAAAGTTTTTGAGGATCAAATTGGATTGCGAATTTCTACCTTCTGTAGAAATGGAAAAAGATACTCGAATCTTTACAAAAACGTAGAATTATGACCATATGTTTATGGTACTGTGTTTCTGATAGAAATTTGCGAAGATTTAATATCTAGATAACAGTGTTCAATGTTTTGTTTTTTCATATTTATATTCACAGTTCATGCGTGACTACATCGCGACACCGTTTTCCCTTTAGGTCAGAAATGTTAAGCAACGTTTGGTCTATTCAGTAACTGTGATTCGGATCCCACGTAAAACTGGAAGTTCCCTCTGTCACATGTCTTTCGCCGTCACGTAGCAGGTTAAATAATCCCAAACATTATTATTTTTCACAGTTTTAAAGAACAAAGTCTACCTACACCTTCTTAGTCCACCGTCGCATTATAACATTTAAATAATGTCGTATAAAACTTTTTGTACAGAAATTTTGGATCAAATGTAGAATTCGGACCCCAGCCTTCTTTAGTTAGCTTTATAAGGCTAACTAACGAAAATATCATGACCTAACCTAACCAATCGTCAAGGGCGTACAGTTAACCTAACGATTGGTTAGGTTAGGTCGTGATATTTTCGTTAGTTAGCCTTATAAAGCTAACTAAAAAAGGCTGGGGTCCGAATTCTACATTTGATCCGAAATTTTTAAGCCAGTTATGGCCCTTTCTAAAGCTCACAGGCCATTTAGAATTTAAATGCAGCTTTGCAAATTTTGACCCACTGGCTTCGGTCGTGAACAGGGAATGAGGTGGATTGGACCCAACCTAATTTTGCAGTTTTTATTTTCACAAAAAAATATTTCAAAAACATAGAGCAAAAAAACAGATACCTTGTTTTAAGAGTTTTAAAATTTATCAGAACATCTATATTATAAAAAGGGAGTCCTGTCTGTCCGTCTGTCTATCCATCTGTCCGTCTCTGATTCTAAACATAGAAATAAATGCGCTCTGCTTTGTTTCATCTTAGTGATGGTTCAATTATGCGGTCAATAAAACTGTAGAAAAGAACCCAACAATGAAAAAAATCTTAAGCTTCACATCCAAACCCATTGTACATATCAAGATTTTTGAAGCTTAAGATTTTCATGGCTGCGGTCTTTTATATAGTTTTATTGACCAAATAACTGACTCCGCAGTAATTGGGAGGCCTGTGACCCCCCAGTTACTGAGGCCGAAGTCCCCAGCACCGCAGGCCTAGGTAAATGGGCCCGTAGGGCCCACTTTTGCTAGCTTGCTATAAAAACAGTCATTTCTGAGAATATTATAACTAACACGAAAATTTAAATTATAACTAACACGAATTTTATAAATATTTTCTACTAAAATACTTTCATCTACTGTATATAAAGGGTGGGAGAAAAATCTTTAGGATTTTATACATACAAATAATTTGTTAAAAATAAATAAATTCCAATGATATCAGTGCAGTGTATGCGATACTTTTCAAAGCAACTATACAAGGCCAGGAATGATCCTAGGCTAGAACAGGAAGGTTCTGGGCCCTAGCCTCAATCAGCGCTGTGTCAATAAGGATGGAATACAGCAATGAAGAAAAAGTGTATCTTGTATCGTGGGCTATTTCTCATAATTGTGAAGACAGTTTGTGTTTATTTCAAGAAAAATATAATAAACCACCACCAAATGCAACCACTCTTTGATACTGGAAGCTTAAACTTTTGGAAACAGGGGGCCAGGTAAAAGATCGTCCAAGAAGCTTGGAGTGGCCAGCCAGATCACCTGATTTAACCCCATGTGATTTCTGGTTCTGGGCTTATTTGCGTGAGAAACTCTACACTCCTGGTTTCATCTAGCCAAATGTGAATGCCTGTCGCCGCAGAATAGATAAACAACTGAAAAGGACCTCACTTGATATGTTCAGAAGAACAGTGAAAAGTTTCACAAAGAAAATCTACAAATGTATCATAGCGGATGGAGAACTCTTTGAAGATTAAATTACAATTTAACAAAATATTTGTATGAATAAAATTCTTATAGACTTTTTGTTTGAGTTCTCTCATCATTTGAACACTTATCTGTATCATGTTTTTAACTAAATAGTTGTACGTATAAAATCCTTAAAGATTTTTCTCATATCAGAAATGAAAGTTCCCTTACAGAAAGGGTGCTCACTTCTGGAGGAGTCATTCGTGATGAAGAAGCCACCTTGGAGAGCATCACACTACCAAGGTGGCTTCTTTGTCAAGAGTGACTCCTGCAGAAGTGAGCACTCTTCATGTACTGCAGTGTCGTCAGAACAACAACGACCATCATTTCCTCGTGTCACAGTAAGAACATAATTGGACTGTTTGTTACTCGCAGTTTCAAAGCATTGTTGAAGCCTTCGTTTTTATTTAAGTTTTCTCTTATATATATATAAATTATATATATAGAGGGTGTTTCATAACCGGTCTGCCATACTTTGGGGGGTGATTTCGGGGGTGATATCGAATTAAAAAGTTAATACAACATAGGTGCTATTTCCAACCGTTGCGGAGCTACGGACGTTTTAAGATGTACAAACAACAAATCCCTACTTGTGTGTAATTCGATAGATAACAGCACTGGTGGTAGTTTCGGTTAACGAAGTTACCACTACTAATCCTCAGTTTTTTCAGTTGGTTCTGATCTGTGGTACGAGACACTGTGTTGCGCTAAGGTGAACAATCAAAATGAATCAACAGTTTACACTCTCTGAATACGCTGATATCCATTTCATTTATGGATTCTGTGATGGTAACAGCAGAGCGGCAGTTGAGGAATATCGAACACGTTTTCAGAACCGCCGAACACCGAACAGGCAAGTGTTTAGTGACACACACCAGAGATTAAGGGAAATAGGGACACTTGTTCCACGTAAACAAGAACATGTAGCACGACGACCCTTTGCTGTGGAGGAGCGCATACTGGACCTAGTACAATGTAGCCCAACTACTACTGTTCGAAGGATTTCTAGACGAGTTGGTGAATCCGTATCGCGTGTATGGCGAACCATACATGATGAGAGTTTGTATCGCTATCATTTGCAACGTGTGCAAGCTCTTCACCCGGATGATTACAATAAACGTGTTCAATTTCAATTTTGGATGGTTATGCCTGACCAAATTCTTAATCGCATACTGTTTAGTGATGAAGCACAATTCATTCGGGATGGAATTAACAATAGACGAAATTCCCACTTGTGGTCCGCCGATAATCCCCACGATATCAATGAAGGAAACTTTCAACATCGATTCTCGGTGAATGTTTGGTGCGGTGTAATTGGAGATCAGCTGATTGGACCGTTCGTTTTGGAAAAACGATTAACTACTAATATTTATCTGAACTTCCTGATGAACGAATTGCCGCTTTTGATGGAGGACGTGCCCTTGGAGACAAGGCACAGGATGTTCTTTCAGCGCGATAGGGCGCCACCACATTTTGATCGTCATGTTATTGATTACTTGAATCAGCGATACGGGAATCATTGGATTGATCGTGCTGGTCCAATATCGTGGCCCCCGAGATCTCCGGACCTAACCCCGTTAGATTTCTTTTTATGGGGCCTTATGAAAGAGATGGTCTACAAGACCAAAGTACAAACGAGAGAGGAACTCTTGCGTCGGATTATGGATGCCGCTGCTTACATCCGAGAACACCCCGAAATGATTCAATGGGCAGTGAACTCTTGTTTCGAACGAGCAACGCTGTGCATTGAAAACGGTAGCGGACATTTTGAACATTTATAAGGTATATCTCATAAAATGTAGCAATAAATACATCAGATTAATACTCTCGTTTATTTTTTCCCGTGCACCTTAAAAATTTCTTAGCTCCGCAACGGTTGCAAATAGCACCGATGTTGTATTAACTTTTTTACTCGATATCACCGCCCCCAAATCACACCCCCAAAGTATGGCAGACCGGTTGTGAAACACCCTGTATATACATGTATATCGTCGCTTATATCTTGAAAGGCCATAGCTTGCAAAAAGACAATTGTTCAGGAAACAAGAAAAACTGTTTTGTTGCCCCGAAGGTCGTCCCTCTTGTCATGCTTGATTCTACAAGGTGCACGAGCTTTCTGATTGGAGGAAAGCTAGGCCCTTTTGAGAAAAGGTGCAGAACACGAAATAGAATAAATTTTTCGATAAAAACGTGTTTTTCAAATTTTCGAGCTTGGGCCTTTCAAGATATAAGCGACGATATATATATATATATATATATATATATATATATATACAGGAATACCCCACTTTACGAATTATTCCGTTCCTAGCGCCCGTTCGTAAAGCAGGTGTTCGTAAAGCAGAGCATTATTTCCCATACATATAATGTTATATTTTGGGTTACGTTTTTTTCTTAAAAAATCGAAAAAAAAAGGTTATAAAACAGCAAATTTTGCAGAAAAAAATGTTTATTAACATAGAAATGAAAGCAATCAACAAAGAAATAATACAAACGAAAGTAATGAACAAAGAAATACAATAAAAATGTAAGCAATGAACAAAGAAATAGTACAAAACATTACTTATGCAAATTTAGTTTTCATTAATAGATGCGTCAGTAGACATGCTTTTGATTCGTTTCTGATTAACGTCACAGTCTTTACTATCACACTTTCGTTTTGGCATAATTGATGATGGGTACTGTAATTGCAATGTACGAAAAGAATATCAGTGAAATACTTAGCGTGCGCGAAAGTGAATAAAGCACAAACTCTCTTGTCAAAGCGCACATATAAACTGACAACAGCTGCGTTGCCACAGTGCAAAGTGAGCTAAAAGCGAGCTAACTTGGCACCGCTGTAATGCAGAATACGTAATAGAGTACAGTACAGTATGGTATGCGCGACGTAAGCATATTATTTTTGTCTTAAAATCGAGCTAACTAAGCACTGCTGTAATGCAGAATATTAGATTGTGGTATGCGCGACGTACGCATTTTATTTTTGTCTTTTATATTTCTTCATTTAATTTTTTATTTAGCGCAAATACAATTTCGTAAACCCGGGGTTTCGTAAAACGAAGCATCGTAAAGCGGGGTATTCCTGTATATATATATATATATATATATAGATATATATATATATAGATATATATATATGTATACAAGGTCTCCCATAAGTCCGGCATCATAGGAGAAATTCATATTTTTCTCTTTCTACAGGCCATAATGTCTGTGAGCAAGAGAGAACGAATCCAGAGCCAATAACACAGAGTTGTGTTAGCAGACTTGTTGCAAAGTTTAACGAAACAGGATCCATAGAAGATAAACCACGCAGTGGACCTTCAAGGAGGTCCACTGACGATGATACAGCAACTGCTATCCTAGCTCATTTTAACAGAAGTCCCAATAAGTCTCTTCGGCGATTGTCCGCCGAGACAGGAATGTCGAAAAGTAGCATCCATCGCATTCTTCAGGCTCACAAATGGTATCCATATAAACTTCAGATCCTACAGAAATTAAGCGAAGATGATCCCGACCGGCGGATGGAATTTTGTGAATGGGCTATGGAACAATATGCTCGGGATGCTAATTTCCCGTCCACCATTCTGTTCAGTGACGAGGCTGTTTTTTATGGAAATGGTCAGGTAAATCGACAGGACACCCGCTACTGGTCTCAACCCAACCCTCACTGGTATACCTTTTCAAAGGAACAAGGTGCATCTCGGGTGATGGTATGGTGTGGCATTTGGAAGGATCGCATCATAGGCCCCCCTCTTTTTCGATGAACATGTCAATGGAGGCACCTACCTAACGTATGCTCAAGGAAGAAGCATTTCCCAGTGTCTTGAACGAAGAAGGAAATTTCCCAACATCGTTCCAGCAAGACGGCGCTCCTGCACATTACAGCACCCAAGTAAGGGAATACCTGTACCAACAACTCCCTGGTCATTGGATAGGACGTCCAGGGCCTGTGGAATGGCCAGCTAGAAGCCCGGATCTCACGCCACTAGATTTTTATCTCTGGGGCCACTTGAAAGCGCTGGTATACGCAGAGAAAATTAGGAGTGTTGAACATTTGCGGCAGCGCATTATTGGGGCATGTAACACCATTACTCCTGACATCATTCACCGTGTGCTTGCTGACTGGGTATCACGTCTGAATTTGTGTATTGAAAACAATGGTGGACATATTGAGCACGTTCTGTTAAGAAAAGCTTTTGTTTTGCCTTTTTTTATTATTTTTCCTATGATGCCGGACTTATGGGACACCCTGTATATATATATATATATATATATATATATATATATATATATATATATATATATATATATATATATATATATATATGAAGACATTCGTAATAATTAATTAAATCTAATATATAATTATATAATTAGTATGAACATTATGAGTCTGACTATTAGATGTCACAAAGCGTTTATGCTTAAGTCAGTTTATTTGAGAGATATGAATTTTTTTTTTATTTCAGACCTTTCTCCAACACCCTGTATCTTGTAATTAGGCATTTTAATTCATGTAAGACATGAGTGAACTTTGACAATTTATTTAATGTGGGTTCGTGGTGCCCTTTCAAAGTTAGCTTTTCATATAAAATTACACCAAATACTTTTATATCTCTGTTTCTCTATTAATTATAATATTATCTGTAGCCTATGTATATTTAATTCTATATTCTGTTTTCTATTCGTTATAATCATATATGAAGTCTTTGGTAGATTTAACCATAATTTATTTGTATGCTGCCAGTTATATTAAATACGGGTGAGCTCCATGTTTGGTCTTGGAGTTGGAGTTGGAATCCTTCACCTAACTCTGGGGAGCAGTCATGAAGGCTATGTCTTCCAGAGGAGCTTCCAACCAAAACTCTGTTAGCTCTTTCTTATAAAGTACCTGAATCGTTATCATATATGAGAATTGTTCCGTCATCTGCATACAGAATACCAGTTGCATTGTGGCAATTATAAAAGTCAGTGAAATAACACAGGACTAGGAAGGGTCCAAGCATTGAATCCCGTGGTACTCTGCTTGTGATTGATTGAAACTGATTCACGTTTATTTAATTTGGCGTATTGGTACCTATTAGTTAAATAGGCCTTGAGCCAATATAAAGACACCTCCATAATAAACATTATGGACACCTCCATAATAAATATTATGGACACCTCCAAAATAAATCGATCTGGAGGTTAGATTTTAGTGTTCTATTGAGATGTTTATTGTTTAAATTTTTATTGAGTTCGTCAGTTAAGGCAATAACGGCATCTTCCACCGAGGTTTTCGCTTTAAAGCTGAACTGGTAGGGCAACAAAATATCCGGGCTACTTTTAGAAGATTGGGACAATATCCGATCTGAAGAGGATAAATAATTAGTGAGGGCAGTGAGCGGTTCAGAAGAAATATCACTACGCAATTTTTATATTTTGTTTAGTTTCGTTAATTAATTTCCGTGTTAGTTTTAGATCACCATTTGATTCACGAAATTTATTTGAATAATATCTTGTTTCGTGTTTTTGTTTAGTTTGTCAAGTTAAGTTTGTCAAGTTTATGTCTAGTGTAAACACCTGAAGAATAATGCCGTTTTTCACACTTTCACATAATTTATGCTTTTAGTCGATTGACCTTAATAAGCGAACTGTAGTGCACTGGTAAGCTATGGATTTCGTTTGTAGTCTTTCGTTTGATATACTCTTCGTTTTTATTGGGTGCGTTCCGTTATAGGTATTTCTTAATGTAGTGTTAACCTATACAAACTTTGTATTTAAATCCGGATCCTCATCAATAAAAATAAAAGTTTTCATTGGTTAAGTTATCTAAAAAGGATCCTATAAAGACACGAGGGTGAGATTGCGCATTATATCGATAGGCTAAAAGTTAGCAAGGCTCCAGGCCCTGACGCTTTTTATCCCAGACATTTGAAAGGTTTGAAAGACGTTATCGTAGGTCCCTTAACGAAGATTTTTAATCAGTCACTCGAAACGGGGATTATTCCTGAAGACTTCAAATTAGCTAACGTCACGCCCATTTTTAAAAAAGGCGACCGCACAGTAGCTAGCAATTATAGGCCCATTAGCTTAACGTCAATTGTCGGTAAACTTTTGGAATCTGTAGTTAGGGATCGTATCATCGATCACTTAGAAAGTCGAGATTTGATTAACAGTAGTCAGCATGGGTTTCGACGCCATAGATCTTGTTTAACTAATTGTTAGAATTTTATAACGAAATAGTGCGCGAATACGATAGGCATAGAGCGGCTGACGTTATTTATTTAAATTTTAAAAAGGCGTTCGATACAGTTCCGCATAGAAGATTAATTGCGAAGGTTAAAGCGCACGGTATACGCGGTCAGGTAGCTAACTGGTTAGAGGAATGACTTCGTGCTAGGAGACAGAGGGTCGTTGTTAATGGTAGTGAATCGGGGTGGTTGGATGTAGGTAGCGGTGTCCCCCAGGGTTCAGTGTTAGGCCCATTGCTATTCGTAATTTACATTAACGACATAGATGTAGGATTCTACCATACGATATATCTCTAGCAATAAAAAAAAATCTTAAAAAAATTAAAATTCTGACATCACTACGATCCCGGTAAAAATATACAAATTAGTATCCGATGAAATTGCATTCAATTGCATCTAAAAAAAATTAAAATTCTGACATCACTACGATCCCGGTAAAAATATACAAATTAGGAAGCCAGAGTATGCCCTATGTTTAAGTCGGAAATCCAAACACTTCATCCACTTGTCGCCCCATTCCCGTATTGCCAACGTTAAGTAAAGTATTTAAAAAAAATTGTGTACAATAAACTCACTAAATTCTTAATCAAATACGATATTTTAACTAAAACACAATTTGGGTTCAGAGGTGGACATACAATGGAAGATACCATAAACATGCTATTAGAAAGTGTGCATCGGAACTTAAACAACAAAAAACACACTGCCTTAATCTTTCGTGACTTGTCAAAAGCATGTGATGCACTTTCGCATGAAATATTATTGAATAAACTTCACATATACGGAATAAAAGGAAATATCCTCGAATGGTTTAAATCATATCCGTCAAATCATAATCAGTACATCAGATTTAAAAATAATTTATCCGACAAGTCGATGCTAACTAGTGGAGTTACAAAAGGACTAGACCATTACTATTTCTAATTCCCGTCTAAGATTTTCATCAGCTCAACCACATTAAATTGTGTACCATACGCGAATGATACCACACTTACTTCTTCCCATCATAATTTAGACTTTCTGATAAATGAAACGAACAGGCAATTAGAAAATGTGTATAAATGGATGTGTGCTCATAACCTTTTATTGAACCTGACAAAATCATCTTATATGATTATTACTACATATTAATACACATATTAATACACTTATTAATGCACATATTAATACACATATTAATACAAACTGTCAAATAAAAATTGAGAACACTACTCTTGCAAGGGTGAAAGGTTAAAGTACTTGGCATTAATTTAGAAGAAAAACTAAATTTCAAAAGTCATGTACAAATACAGGGTGTACATAAAGTCAGGATCTATTTTTGTGAAGCACTTGGAAATTATATAGAATTCAATCATAAAATGATAAAGTGGTAACATTTATTAAATAATTAAGAATAGGATTCGACGTGACGCCCATCAGTATCCCTGCACAGCTCAAATCGTTCCGCAGCATTTCTAAACACATTCTGGAGCATTTGCGGGGTTATGTTATCTGCAGCAGTTCGTAAGTTTTCAAGACTCGTAATCTTCGTCTGATAGACGTGCGATTTGATAAAGCCCCATGCAAAGAAATCTAAAGGGGTTAAATCTGGTGATCTCGCTGGCCAAGGTCTGCTGCTTCCGCGTCCGATCCAGCGATTTGGAAAACGTCCATTTAGATAATCCTGAACAATTTTGGCATAGTGACAAGGAGCACCATCATGTTGATAGACGACGGTACTAACAATCCTATCCCCGTCGTCTATCAACATGATGGTGCTCCTTGTCACTATGCCAAAATTGTTCAGGATTATCTAAATGGACGTTTCCAAATCGCTGGATCGGACGCGGAAGCAACAAAAGACCTTGGCCAGCGAGATCACCAGATTTAACCCCTTTAGATTTCTTTGCATGGGGCTTTATCAAATCGCACGTCTATCAGACGAAGATTACGAGTCTTGAAAACTTACGTACACGTATACGAACTGCTGCAGATAACATAACCCCGCAAATGCTCCAGAATGTGTTTAGAAATGCTGCGGAACGATTTGAGCTGTGCAGGGATACTGATGGGCGTCACGTCGAATCCTACTCTTAATTATTTAATTTTGATCTAACTTGTAACTTAATACTGTTTTGCCGGCTTTTTCTCTAACTCTGGCGAGGCTCTAACTCTGCGAGGCTGCCATACGAAAAAGGCGTGGGGTAAGTAATGTGATGCGTTTCAACGGTTAACTCTATTTTTGTACGCTGAGTCATCCACGCATTATGACGTCAGCAGTTAATGTAACCCATCTACACACACACACACTGTGCAGGGTAATACTAAGCCTGCACAGTGTGCACTTGTCCGAAATTGAATGTCCCACTTTTGGGTATAAATAGATTATGACTCACATAAAGCTTTATTGTTTAATACCAAATAATTTTACATAAAATACAATTCTATTAACATAATTAAATGCATATTCATTTTTTTGAGATCGTTCAGGTGTATATTTACCAACATAAATACGACCTAATGGTTTAGATAAATCATTCGTAGATATCTTAATCAAACTATGAGGGAATTGAGCAGTGACTTGTTCACCTAATTGACACACATGCTTAAGTCTACGATACATTCTAAACTCTTTAAAAGGTGAGAACCATTTAGTTCTGGGATGATGCATTACTTGCTCGACACTATGGGAAGTGTCAATATTAGGTTCAAACAAAACAGCATGTGGAACAATTAAATATGGTGCTGGTGATGTCCCAACATTTGGATCCCTTTCTACCCTTTCCCTAGCCTCTTTCTTACGACCTAATGTATCTTCAAAATTAATAACATATCCAGACATATTAATTTGTGGTATACTTTGAAATGATACACCAGAGACTTGATAATAATTAAATTTTAAAATAGTAGATTTAGCCTCATTAGTTAAAAGATCCAAACACAAGGTGTAATATCCATCGTTATTAACACCAAAAGTATTTTTAGATAAATAAACAAATTTCATTGAAGCTTTAAATATCTTCTCCTTAGTACGCCTTCTGACAATCCTTCGATGAAAAGTCCGAACAAACTTCCTTCTACGATATTGTTGACGTAAGTAACCACGACGATACATCATGAACAGCAGATAATACACGTCAATCCAAAGCAATTGTAAAGAAGAGACTGAAGTTTAAAAAATTTGAAGGTCTATTTATAGATTCTGTTTACGTCATATTATGTACAGAATCCTATCCCCTTAGCTATCAACATGATGGTGCTCCTTGTCACTATGCCAAAATTGTTCAGGATTATCTAAATGGACGTTTTCCAAATCGCTGGATCGGACGCGGAAGCAACAAAAGACCTTGGCCAGCGAGATCACCAGATTTAACCCCTTTAGATTTCTTTGCATGGGGCTTTATCAAATCGCACGTCTATCAGACGAAGATTACGAGTCTTGAAAACTTACGTACACGTATACGAACTGCTGCAGATAACATAACCCCGCAAATGCTCCAGAATGTGTTTAGAAATGCTGCGGAACGATTTGAGCTGTGCAGGGATACTGATGGGCGTCACGTCGAATCCTACTCTTAATTATTTAATAAATGTTACCACTTTATCATTTTATGATTGAATTCCATATAATTTCCAAGTGCTTCACAAAAATAGATCCTGACTTTATGTACACCCTGTATATCAAATCCAAAATCTCAAGATTTATCTTTATATTATTTAAACTAAAAAAGACCCTTCCTCAAAACGCACTCCTTATCCTATATTATTCCTTCATCCATCCACATTTATTATATTGCATTACAACATGGGTTAGCTCAAAGAAATATATAAAACTTTCTATGGAAATAATTCATAAAAAATGTCTACGAATTCTCTCGAATGATGACAACAGACAAAGTTACACTTTTTTCAATGTTTAAATAGATAAATATTTTAAAACTAAATGATTTATACAAATTCACTGTTGCTGTTGATATGTTCAAAATTATCAATAAAAATCAACATTCATTACCCATTCAAAGAGCAATCATCACCCCCCTCCATCAAATACACCATCGTTATAACACCAGATTGCCCAGGGATAGATTTTATAGACAAACCTTACTATACAATAGAAACTGCAGGAATGCACTTCCTTTCAAAGGAACAGATGTATGGAATGCAATTCCCATGCACCTCATTAGCTCCTACTGATGTATAAGTTCACTACTGCCATTTTTACCATCGTAAAAATCAACTATTTATAATCAACTATTTAAAATATGCTAATTTCTTTAGACACTTTTATAGTTTTTATTAAGCATCATTTGTTTTCCAGTAAATATACAGTAAATCATTAAATTTAAAATCATATAACATTTTTGCAAACTTTGCATTGTATTTATTATTATTATTATTATTGATGCTATTATCATCATTATTATTTTTTATCACTATTACTATCATTTGCTACTTTCATTTTTTTATATAATAAATAAATTAAATGCCATTAATTTTGCACTAAAAAGCCTCCATGCTTCCAACGGCATATTCAGATTAGACCACTGTAAATAATTACTGTCGTATCATACTGTATATCTAAAAATTGTAAAACTCTGTCACTTGTATTCTTTTCTCAATAAAGATTTTAAAATTTTTTAATTGAATTGAATTAAGAGGTAAAAGGTTCGTGTAAATGAATGATGTTTTACTACCATTATGAACCTAGAGTCCTGATTAAAAAAAAACGAAAAATAAGATAGCACAAAACAGTTTAGATTTATAGTTGTAAAACCTTTGATTTATGAAAAATACGTGTCAGATGGAATAACAAATGTGAATAAATGCCATTTTTATATGACGCGTTCGGTGGAGAAGGGGCGAACGCAACATTTTCGAATTATGCCACAAAATGCAGTTAAAGTTTGTAAACTTTAAACCTTTGTATTTTTCCGGTTTATTGAAATGTTGTATGAATTTGAACACATATTTGAGTAAAATATTGTTGTGTAATATGTCGATATAATAAAACGCCAAGAAATTTTACAATATTATTTATTGATAGCTTCTGATGTTAACTGGTGTAATCCATTATTTGGTCCTCTTCGTCGAATGTTGTATTACCTGCTTCAACTGTTTCGGTTTCTTCCAGTTCCTTTAACAATCTTGTATAATAGTTCACTGCAGTTGCAGGCATTAGGTCTGATAATTCTTTGAGATCTTTTATTTTTTCCTTAGTTATTGGCAGCAATTGGAAATACTTTGGTTGCAGTGTTTGCTGGGCTAGATTGAATAAACTGACACTGTAGGATTTTTTCCCTTTCTGCAGTCTGACGGGATGGCTATTATCTGGGGTTGTGCGGTATGCAATAGATATTACGTAGCCTTCTTTGTGTTGAAAGTCAAATATTAACTTTCTTTCATCTGTAAATTTAGTAGTTGTTGATTTCCTAATGATAATGCACGTTTTTAGGACGTCAAAATCGAGAAAATCAGCCTGTTTCATTCCTACAACTAGGAAGCGCTGCGAAACGGCTGTAGTTATGGCCGTAACATAATCTTTTTTGGTGTAAATAATATTGCTGTAATTATTTTTTATATTTTGTTCAATTTGGCCAAATTGAGCATCACAGGGCATTGTCGAGTGACCAGAAAGTAGATAGATGTGTTCAATGTGAAGCAATGATGCGGAGTGAATTTCTCTGAGATACATTAAAACCTAAATTTTACCGTGAAAGAGTGCAGACTAACATCTAATTTTTTGCATAGGTAAAGCAAAGGTTTTAAAGGATAATTATACGACAAAAAACTCATTTTTCGAATTTTGTGGCGTTCGCCCCTTCTCCACCGAACGCGTCATATACAATACATTGTCATGCCTACGCATAGCTACTGTTCTTCATACATTTTTTAAAGCCACTTTGTTAAACAAAGCAATTAAAATAAGTGCTTCGTTTCATTATATATAATATATATATATAATAATATATATATTATATATATATATATATATTATATATATATATATATATATATATATGTGTGTGTGTGTGTGTGTGTTAGCGGCAATAAGTGAAAAACAGCAATAAGCTTAATGCCTAGGCAATAAGCTGAAAGCTAAAAATGCATATAATCCTATGTACTCGTATACTGTCTATTTATATATCTATAATAATAAATATAACCTAACCTAACCCTAATCCATCCTAACCTAACCTAACCCAACCTAACTTAACCTAACATAACCTAAACAGTGAAAGTGACCATTGTAACTAATGCTATATGTATTAGCTATATGCATTATCTTATATGCATCATCTTAGGTATATGCATTATCTTAATGTCTGATTTCGC
>JAJOZX010001483.1:27500-145000 GCA_023014485.1 Bathynomus jamesi | reverse complement strand
TTCCTGTTCTGAAGCTGTCTGGCTTCTCAGTGGCATGTAACTGGGCAGCAATGTCGTGCTTCAATGTATCACTCAATCTACTGCTGAACAGGGCAAATGGCACGACTTCCTGCGTCAGGTACCATTTGTGGTTTTCCATCTTATTAAGTACTGCATCAGCAAGCTCTGGGTCAGTTTTCTTGTACTTCAACATGTCCTGGATTAGACTTAGATCATTCACGGGAGCATCTGCAGCAGACATTGACATCATCCATACAGGAGTGTAGAACAGCGCAAGGAAGGTGTTGAGTCTTTCCAGCTTTGATACAGTGTCTTCGTCGTACTCAAGTTGATCTGCAAACATCAGCATTTTCATGGAGTACAGGTTTCTGGCCATCCATCTGGCCTGATGAATGGCGCCTGGTCGACTCCAGTGAATACCTCGAGGAGGCGTTCCTCCAAGAACAATGACTGTCAGTTCAGCCATTTCCCTGTAGTCGGCTCTTGGAAGCCTTTCTGCTGTTAGATGTCTTGGAGTATTTCTTCACTGTTCTTCTTCTTTTCCTTCAGCCATTTGCTGTTGATAGCCAGCATCTTTGGGTTTTCCTTGGACAAGTCCGTCCAAACATCCTTCAGATGCTCAAACCAGGGATTATCTGGCCCCTTCACCTTCCCAAACAGCTTCTCCCAAATTGCTCCTACTAGGATTTCCAGGATGTGATGTCGACAGGCCAGATAAAACACCTTTTTGTTCAGCATTTTCTCTAGCAGTTTGGCAGCTCCTCTGTGAACTCCACTGTTACTGGATGTAGTGTCAAAACAAGGGCAGTAACATTATCCGTAAGTTCCCATGTCTCCAGTAAATCCATTGAAGCCTCAGCCTGAGCTGTGCCAGAAGAATTGTCGATGACAGGTACTCCCAATAACTTTCCTTCAGTGTATGAAGGTGGACCAGACACTAGCACAGCTAAAGTCTCTGAGGTACTTCCAGGTTCACTGCCCAAGACATCTTTGAGCAACTTTCCATCCCAGTGTAAGGCAGCGTACTGTGGGGGTTTTTCACAAAACTTGGACATGTGACTCTGGCTGATATTATACCTGGACAGCATTCTGTTGCGACGTGTTGTTGAGGTTGAGATGACGAAGTTATCCAGATCAGCCCCTCTAGCTTTCAAGGTGGCAGAAACCATGGCAGTAACTTGATTGTCTGATAAACCAAGACAATCAGCTGTATTGCAGATGACATCACATTCCATGACCTTCCTTGGAAACGTCAAAGTCACACTAGTCACAGTGTCTTGATGGTGAGAACATCCAGGACGAGGCTGATGGTAATCCATGTCCTCTGTGTTAGCGTCGTTGTCAGTTGAGTCACCCCAGGTAATGTCATCCACATGAACAACTGCCTCTTGTTCTGCTGCAGCTGTAAAATAGTACAACATGTTAAGACAGTAATTGTTAAGTACATGCTAAATATCGCAATGGAGTAAAACTTAAAACTTTTTGTAACGTTCAAAGTAATTAGTTTTACCTTGTTCTTGTCTATGCTGCAGTCTTTCATTCCTCGCTGCTTGCTGCAGGGATCTTGTCTCAAAAATCTTGTCATGACCAGACATATGACCTTTCCTCTCAGTCTTTTGGTCTTCGTAGAACCTGATATCCTCATCTTTCTTCTCTCTGGATAACAGTCTGTTGTTCTGTATTTCCTGGATTGCATCTGGAGCTCCTATATCGAACAGGCTGTCTAATTCCAGCACAAATGCTCCTCTTTTTCCTCCAGGGTTACTTGCTCTTCCTTTGCTTTTCACCAGAGCACGATGTTTCTCATGTAGTTTCATGAAGAGCTTCATTGCGTTGTACTTGGTCATTGTCTTGATCCTAGCCATCTGCCAGAATGGGATGATAGATTCAACTGTTTCATATGCAAGGTCTTGAACCATGGGCCTCCCTGCATTTTCCGGTAAATTCTGAAGATTAAGGAAATACTGGAATGCCTGTCTGTTGGTGGGAAGCTGGGAACCACTGATAAAAGCTGAAGGGTATCCAACCAGGAAAGTTTCAGTGAGAGATCTGGTAGATGGCCCAGTTGACACCTGCCTGTGGACAGTACGTGGAGGTTCTGAGATATCAACTGTGCGCCCACGGAGCTCCCTCAGCTCCTTGCTTAATGCCATTGTGAAGTTGTAACTTGTAGATGGTTTTCTAGATTCTGATTGAGTTTCTGTTGTTTCCTGAAAAATGATAGATAATTATTATTATTATTATTATTATTATTATTAATTATTATTTATTTATTATTATTATTATATTATTATTATTATTATTTATTAATTTTATGCTCTTTCATTTGATACCTAATTTGTTGCTCTATCTTGTTTAGATCAAAAGTTAAAGTGCAAAACATAATTCAAGGGACCCCGAATTGGCGCTTTGGCCGATTTCAAGGCAGAAAATTTAAAGCTCCATGCGGCAATGCTTCCCAACATCCTAGGTCAAAATAGTTGTGATTGTCGGCTTTTTCAGGTCAAAAAGCATGGGAAAATGTACAGAAACCTATGAAAATAAGAAAAAGTTGATTTTTGAAAAGGCCTAGTTAATGTAGGGGAACGTAAACTATACTAGGCACCACAGGGGGACGTAAACTACACCTGCTCCGAATCTTCTTCCTGTTTACATCTCCTTATGGCCTCCTTATACTGGCCCCTACTTCTACACATATTCATGTATACTGGTCCTACTCTGGGTCTACCATGAAAGGATCAAAATCGTAGGTGTCTTTCGATTCCCTCTTCAGGGGGCAATAAAATCATTCCATCCAGGAATAATCTTAGTATGATAGTTGTAAGATTTAATCAAGGGGCTTCCTGCTTCTCTTAACAGGGACTATCTTACTATCTTACTATAATACCTATTTATGAGTTTACAGTGAGAATCATTTGACCAAGGTAAGATTCAAAATTTCTAAATTATTAAAGAGGTGTCCTGTTCTGTATTTGTATTCTATTCTCTGTTGCATATTAACATTAGACCAATCGACGCGATTATTCTTACCTATTGAGTTCTTGTTATGGCGTGTTGCGCATACGTTGGCAAAATTAATTAATAGTTCTAACGGTCTATGATCAGAAAGAAGGAAATCATGCAGAATATGAACTCTAACAATTCGATCCTTTAGATTATTACTAGTGAGACAATATTCAATCCACCTGGTGGTACCACTCGTATCACTAACGTATGTAAAATTCCCACTGGTTACCCCTAATACGTCTACATCACTTATACTTAATTTGGCTGACTCGCACATGTTACCCAATTCTACAAAGAACTCCAATTCCAATTGGTGTTAATGTAGTTATTATTCTTTTTACTATTAATTACAGACAGAATACTTTTGTTACTCTTACTCAAGTTCGATTTTAACTGTTTGATTTTCATTTTCCTTCAAATTCTGTAATTTTACTGTCTTTTTCTCCGAAATTTTATCGCTTTATTATTTAACAACCAACTATATTCCGCGTTCTTGTTCGCTCGCATTTTCGTATCTTATTATATACTCGTACATATTTTTTGTGCCCGAAGCTGTATTTTAATGTACATCCTATATACTGTATGTAGTCCTGTATAATTGTTCGTCTATTTATTTTTAATTGGCCTCTGATTTCGCATTTCGGTTTTTGTCTGAAACTATCTTCTTTTTATACAGGGTGTCCCGTAAGTCTGGACCCATAGGGATTTATAATATATTTTTTTATTATGTTATTATTATTATTTATTATTATTATTTTTTTATTATTTTTTATTATGATTTTTATTTGTGAGGCCACTTGAAAGCCAAAGTGTACGAGGTCAAACTTCAGAACATTTTCCACCTTAAAGCACGCATTGTGGAGGCGTGTCAAGAAATTTCTGCGACTGTGATTCAGAAAGTGCTGTCGCAGTGGAGATTGCGTCTTCAACTATGTGTGCGACACAACGGCGGACACTTTGAACAGATTATGTAATAAATTTTTGGACTATTTTGTAATTTTATTATTTTTCCCTATGGGTCCAGACTTACGGGACACCCTGTAGAATACCGACTACGGACTGCCATTTCTTAAACGATTGTATTGTCGTACCGTACCAATTTATTATTATTTGTTTTAGTGATATTTATACTCCTATATGGAACCCATGTTTTTGTATATACACTGACCGTCACCGTCACCGTCACTCAGCAGAGCTGGGCACTTGCGGTTTTTTTTGCGGTACTGCGGTACTGCGGTACTACCGTGTTGGTCGGTACCGCGGAAAGTACCGCGGGAAATTTGAATGCGGTAGCGGTACTGCTGTACTTTCAGCGATCCTTTGCGGTACTGCGTTATGCGGTACCGGTTTGGTAGTGCGGTAGTAGTACCGCAGTACCGCAGTACCGCAAAAAAACGGGCAAAAAACGCAAGTGCCCAGCTCTGAATTTATTTATTAATTTAATTTATTATTTATTTTAATTTATTTATTATTATTAATACACCTCCTATATATATATATATATATTATATATATATAATATATATATATATTATATTTAACTGCAATGACCGCGCAGTATATTAACGTATAGAAACGACGTAAGTATAGGAGGAGTGTTCTGCACACGAGGAAGAGAAATAACAAATAACAAACGATGTATTTACACTCTAAATAGAAGTAGACGTTTCGTTAGACGTTTCATTGTCCCAATTTTGTGAACTATGAAATGTCTAATGCATTAGACATTTCACAATAATTAAACATTTTGTTAGACATTTCAGTAAGTCAATTGAAATGTCTAAATTGACCCATTTTTTTTAATAATTGAAAAGACAAATCTGAAATGTCTAATGAAATCTTGTTGTTGTTGTTTAGCCGATCAGCCCACCCTGATCAAGCAAGCCGGCGGCACGCATGTAACCGAGCGCCCTCGTCGGAGTGGACCAGAGGTTCAGCGCACTAGTGATGTTGTGTTGTGCTCGTTGTTGTGCTAGAGCGGTACAGTCTGTCATAATGTGTTCAATTGTTTGTGGTGTGTCCTGGCACAGGTGGCAGGTGTCGTCTATGGAGTTGTCTAGTCTGTGTTTATATGTCCGTAAGTTGGGGTGATGTCCACATCGGAATCGTGCTAAGTTAACTCGATCCGATCTGCTCTGACCTGTTAATGGGTGGCGGCTTCGCACCTAGGACCGCATTCGGACCGAGTCGTGTCAGTGCTTTGTGGGTTAGGTGTGTGTGTATGTGTTTTCTGTACTGTGTGATGTCTGTGGGGTGTGGTATGGAATGGAGTATTTGGTTATAATGTCTCTCTGGTGTTACCTTAATGGTGCGAGGTGTTGGTGCATGATTATACATCTAGTGGCAAGTGTGTTGTGGGTTAGTTGTCGCTGTTGCCATGAATTGTGTTCCCCTCATGTCTAAATGTTCCCTAACTTTCAGTATTTGTGTTTCTGTGTGCAGGTGTTCTATTGGTGTTGTTTGAGTGCATCCTGTAATGATACGAAGTGCGTTGTTTTGTATTGTCTGTAAGGTGTTTATGTGTGTGTTTGAGATAATGGGTGCCCAGCATGGGCTAGCATAGTCCATAACTGAGCGAATATATTGTTTGTATATGAGTGTTGTTGTTTCCTGCTGGTGTCCAAAGTTTTTGCCTGTTAGTACCCTAAGCGTGTTAAGTCTTGACGTACATTTGTTTTTAATGTCCTGAATGTGGTTTGCAAAAGATAATGATGTGTTGTATGTGACCCCAAGTATTTTGGTCCTGTGAGTGTGTGGAATGTTGATGTTGTTTAGTGTAAGCTGTGGAATTACCTGGTGTTCTTTTGTGTTGCTTGTAAGCAAGGTGATGGTTGATTCTGTGGGCGCTATTTGAGTCTATTGTGTGTGAGCCAGTCTTGTATACTGTTTATGTATGTTTGTAGGTTATTTGTAGCGGTGTCGATGTTGCTGTGGGTGGATGTTAGAGTGATGTCATCTGCATATGATGATAAGGTAAGCTTGTTATCTATGGGTGTTGGAATGTCATGCATGTATAAGTTGAAGTGTGTTGGTGAGAGAACAGAGCCTTGAGGGACCCCGTTCGGAAAAAGCTTGTTTTTGGATGACTTGCCATTAAATGTGACATGTGAGTATCTTCCTGAAAGATAGTTGCTCAGCCACCTTTTGGTGTTATTGTGCATGTTTGTGTTGAGTATTTTGATTATCAGAGGGAAGCGTGGGATAGCATCAAATGCTTTACTAATGTCTATTGTTGTTAATAGTGTACGTTGAGCTGGTCGTCTGGAGTTGATGCCATCCATGATGTGCTGCGTGAGGTTAGTGAGTAATGTCGTGGTTGAGTGGTGAGGTCTGAATCCATGTTGAGTAGGCGATAGTGGAATGTGTGGGTTGGTGATTTGTAAGATTAGTCTTTCTGTTACTTTGGAAGGTGTGCATAGTAAAGTAATGGGTCTATAGGAAATGTTTAATGAACTGTCTGACAATGAAATGTCAGATGCAGGAAAGTTTAAGGGCTTTTAATTTTTTTAAGTATAAGTTTACGGTCATATAAAAAGACTTGTTTTACAGCATTACTCTTAATAGCTTTTAACATTCAATTTATATCCATTTCTTCTTGTAACTGACTATGTACCCTTATCAAATAACGTTCTGTAATTTACATTATCAAAGTCACTTACCAGTTTTAAATACTGGAATTAGTTGTCCTATAAGTAACGTTTTTCAAATGAATACATATCTAATCCAGCTAATTTTTCCTCAAATATTTTGTTTCTCAGTTATGAATTCATTCTGGTTGCATTAACCTGAACTCCTTCTAATTTATCAGTGTCTTTTCTCAAGTGTAGGCTGTCTAACTTAGAGACTGAACCCAGGGTTGGCCTACTATTAACGTGACCAGAGTCCCGATTTTTGGCGGGACAGTTCCTGAGTTAACATTGAAATATCCGCTTACGATGCCACCAAAACGTGTTTTTTGAGTATTGCAATTTCAAAATTTCCTCAACCACGGCAGGGGGACACCCTCTCGGGCCCCTCCTCTCACTGGACCCCCCAGTGGGAGGTTCAGAATATGTCCCGCTTTTAACTTAAACGAATCTGGTCACTTTACCTACTTTAAATCAAGATGCCTAGTTCTACTAAGGCTAGGCTTAGGGTTCAGGGTTACAGGCTGATTCGTAATCTTGAAAGATTTCACGAGCCAAGCCCTAGCCAAATAAATAAAAGGCTCACCTGAAGATCAGGGCCCCCCCAGCCTTTTTTAGTTAGCTTTATAAGGCTAACTAACGAAAATATCACGACCTAACCAACCAATCATCAAGGGCGTACAGTTGGCCTAACGATTGGTTAGGTTAGGTCGTGATATTTTTGTTAGTTAGCCTTATAAGGCTAACTAAAGAAGGCTGGGGGCCCTGATCTTCAGGTGATCCAAATAAAATTAATAAATGCATGAAAGTCACTCGAAAGACCTTGGCCTACATGACATAAATGATCGAATATATAATAATTGTTTTCTCTTCTTTTCGAGACAACCTATAAATACGAACACTAAATAAACTGCGTCACATTTCAAAATATTTTTAACCACAATGCGCATGCGTTTCGTCGCAAAGAATTGAATTGAATTGTATTGAATATTGAATAGAATAGAAAAGTAATTTATTATACAAATTAAATATTTAATTACTACGATTTTATATATTTGGAACATTTAAACACCATTTTCAGATAATTGATATATCTAGTAGACATTTCAAAATAGCTATTATTCATTCATTACGAGATGTCGAGTAGACATTTTCATACATATAACAAAACGTCAGTCACCATTTAGAGTGCGTGACTTGTATATCTAATTATTAATAAATTCAGCAGTTTTTATGTAGTTGAATTTATTTCATATATTTGGCCTTTCCTACCTTACCTTTTTAATTTGTGAATCATATTATTTTTATCAAATTCTCTATCGCATAAAATATTCATTATGTATTTTACTCTGCTTAAATCCTTCATATTTAAAGTATATCCCTTCATATCTGACTACTTGTGAGTAAAATAACAGGTAAGTCAAGTTATTTGTAATTAAGGTATCCTTAAAAGCAAATCTTATTACGTGAAATTGGTAATTGTCCGAGTTATTATAAACAGTACATGAAACTAGTTTTTCATTTGTAATTCGTATACTTAATTCTACAAATTTTGTTTTTGTTTTTTTTATCATTTTCTCTTTCTAACTTTAATTTTGGTGGGTAAATTTGTCTTGCAAATTCTTCGAAATTAGGTATATTTCTCATGCAGATATCGTCTGGATATCGTCCATTGCTGTTAAATATTCGGTTATCGCTATGACTCTTGAATTGCTTTTCCGTAAGAAGGAATTCTCTGTATGGCACATATAACTGCTATATACGGACTGCTGTTTGTCCCCATTGAAATTCCCTTCTCTCGGTTGAAGTTAATATTATTTATTATAATGTAGGTGCTATGTTCAAAGGATATTCTGTGGTTCCTATAATTCTGTCTATACTCTATGTGTTATAATATTTGTGTTTATGTATATCACTCCAGTATGCCATTTTCCCTATCCTATTGATTACTATCTATTTATATTGCCAACTTTTACTAACCCTTTAAATGAGGTCGTTTATATACAGGGTAAGAGAAAAATCTTTAAGGATTTTATACGTACAAATAATTTGTTAATAATAAATAAATTACGATGATATCACTGCAGTGTATGCTATACTTTTCAAAGCAACTACACAAGGCCAGGAACAGGAAGGCCCTAGGCCCTAGCCCCATTGAGCGCCATGTCAGTAAGGATGGGATACAGCAATGAAGAAAAAGTATATCTTGTATCGTGGCCTATTTCTTATAAAAATTGTGAAGAAAGTTTGCGTTTATTTCAAGAATAATAAACCACCACCAAATACAACCACTCTTCGATGCTGGAAACTCAAACTTTTCGAAACAGGGGCCCTGGTAAAAGATCGTCTAAGAAAAGGAAGGCCAGTAACAGTGACAGGAAACAATAACAAAGAAAATGTCCTCACCAGTTTTCACGTCGATCCAACAACTTCAACGAGAAAAGTCGCAGAGGAATTGGGTATTTCCAAATTTTCAGCAGCAAAAATATTGAAATCACAGGGGTACCACGATTACAAACCCATTTACTCTCAGCTCATATACGGCGATGATTCTGATAGACAGCTGCAGTTTCCTGAAACAATGAGACAAAAGTTTAACAGTGATCCAGATTCCGTTCTAAAGATCAAATTTTCAGATGAATTTGTCTTCGGTTTAACGAGTAAAGGAAATAAACACAATATTCACTACTGGGCGAAAAAAATCCAAAAATACAATTGGGTAAACCCGTTAAAACGGCTACACAGTTTGGGCATGCATTGGTTATTCAGGATTCGTTTCCTTTAACATATTGAGAGATACGATGGATGGAAAGCGCTATTGCCAGGTATTGAGAGACAAAGTTTTGCCACAGTTTACTAATGGCGTTGGCAGGAATTGGCTTTATCAACATGATGGAACGCCGCCACATTACTCTGCAGCTGCCCGTGAGATTCTAGATGCGAACCTTGAAGGAAGATGGCTTGGGAGGCGAGGTCCCATCAAATGGCCAGCCAGATCTCCTGATTTAACCCCATGTGATTTCTGGCTTTGAGCTTATTTGCGTGACAAACTCTACACTTCGCGTTTCATCTAGCCAAATGTGAATGACCTTCCCCACGGAATAGATGAACAACTGAAAAGGATCTCACTCGATATGTTCAGAAGAACAATGAGGAATTTCACAGAGAGGATCCACAAATGTATCATAGCGGATGGAGAACTCTTTGAAGATTAAATTACAAATGAACAAAATATTTGTGTGAATAAAATTCGTATAGACATTTTGCTTGATTTGTTTCATCACTTGAACACTTATCTGTATAATATTGTTAACTAAATAGTTGTATGTTGATGTAAAATAACGCACTGTTCCGACGAAGTATGGAGAAGGAAACCACTCTTCAGGAAGACGTAAATTTTTATTTCTTAGCAGCAATACAGTTTCGGCTCCTCGCGAGGAGCCGAAACTGTAGTGGTGTTAAGAAATAAAATTTACGTCTTCCTGAAGAGTGGTTTCCTTCTCCATAGTTGTATGTATAAAATCATTAAAGATTTTTCTCCTACCCTATATATAGTTGGTGACAAAAATTTTGTCCCTTCGAAAAGTATAAAACATATAGATCCCATTTCTTTACTGCTTTTACAATTTGTTCAGTTCCCATGGCAACTGTAAACAATTTGCGAAAGAAATATTTGTTTTTCTCTTTTTTTTTTTTCTTTTACGATAATAGGGTGAGTTTGGCATTAGTTTATGACGTATAAAGCATACATTATAGTTATACAGTATGTTGGAGTTGAACTAATTTTTTAATTTGTTAAATTTTTCCAAATGAAGGGTAAACTTTTTATAACTATCCTATGCATGGTACAAAAGATAAGAATGAATATAACTGAAATATTTCTCTATACAAATGTTTATAAGCGCCATTCATATATATGTGTGTGTGTGTGTGTGTGTGTGTGTGTGTTGTGTGTGTGTGTGTATACTGCATATATTGTATTACTAATTATATTCTATTATCACTGCCCAACACCAATTTTGCTGATTTAATTGTAACACCTGTTTTTAGGTAACTTTGGTGTGCTGATTTAAAAAATCACCTTAGTTTTTGCCTATCACGTCAGGTTTTCGAGCAATCAAATATGGATATTTTGGAGATATCGCATTTTGGCAGGGTTATGCCCAATTTTTTTTCTTTTCAAAAAATAAGGGTAATTATTCGTTTTAGTGCTTTTTCTCCTTTCTGAACCAAAACACATTTTTTTGGTGTTTTTTGGTGTGATTTGTTCAAATCTGAACTTCGTTTCTTTGGGAAATGAGCCGTTTTTTTGAGAAATTTTAAAATTGAAAATTTCTCAAAAACGGCTCATTTCCCAAAGAAACGAAGTTCAGATATGAACAAATCACACCAAAAAACACCAGAAAAATGTGTTTTGGTTCAGACTTAACCTAACCTAACCTAACTTAACCTAACTTAACTTAACCTAACCTAACTTAACCCGCGTTTTTTCGCAATTTCTAACCTTCAATAGCAGCGTTGGGGTGTTTATACAAATGAGCGGCGACCAACAGGAATAAATAGACGATTTCGCCAGGCCCACAAATTTGAACTTGTTGGTCTAGGCCGCCCTAGCCAATGCTCACAGACGTCGAAGCAAAAACTCCTCCAATTAACTGCACTTTCGGAAGCCAACGCTAAATAGAGCTGTGCATCTAGCTTTGTCAAGAATAACCCAACGTACAATAAGTTTTGCCACAGTTTGAGGTGGGTAGGTAAAACACCGTGACTCGTAAAGAAAACTTCAGCACCGTCTTCTTTCTTATAAATATCTTGTATTAATTAATAGTAATCCAAATCACAACCTCCGCAAACCATAGTGAAAAGCAAACTGAAAAAGCATTTTCCAATGAGTATGCATTATGAGAGATTCAAAATGTACGTCTCCGATTGGTCGGATAAGGTCACGTGAAACAAAAACCAGATTTAATTGGCTGATTTGACCTATGTTTCTTAATTTTGCCCCGAGATGTCTCCCCATAAAACTGGAGAGGACGAAGACGCAAAATTTTAACCAGCGGAAAGAGCTAAACACTCGGTCAATGGCCTATAATGGCTGCTTTTTACGTCTAAATTTTTTTTTTTCCATAAAAAATAATTATTACATTTCCTTGATTTTTATCAGTTTCCCTGAGGTTTCAAGGTGTCCTGAATACGAATTTATATGTTAAATTGTCATAGAGTGTCTCCTTCTATCGAAAACGAACAAAGCATTAAAACGAATATTAACCAAAATAAGTTTTTACATACTCAGAATCAGCATGGAAAAGTAAACAATTGTGCAGGGAGTGAACTTTAATATACAATGGTAATATTGACACATAAAGTGATTAAAAGTGTTTAAATAAGCAAAAAATGAATCCATATTAAAGCAAGCACGGGACCAGTTTTCTTAACATTGTCTTTTTCTTGTTTTCTTACTTTTCAGTGCTGATAAATTGCAAAATATTGCAACAATTCTCTTTCCCTATTGCGATAAGATGTTATTTTTGTCCCAGGATGAAGTAGATTTTTCTCGTGCAATCTTGAAGCTAATAATTCTGATGACTCTTTTGAAAGGCTGAGATCACGAATTAAATCATTCAACTCAAGTTGATTAAATCGCTGAGGTGTCGTGATGAAGAAGGCTGTTCAAAATCATCATCAGTGATATTACGTTCGATCTCATCAGGTAATTCATATCTTCATCATCTTCTGTGAGTGTTGGAAGGTCCGTGAAAATTGGAACAGGAATTTCATCTGAGTGAGAAACTGGTCTGATTGCTGAATCTAGGTTAGGATACTTTAGATGGTGTTTATTCTTTTGCGTTGAAGCCAGAAGTCTTCACAAGGCAAAAGTAGCAATCATCTGAATGATTTTTGGGCTCTCGCCATACCATAGGAATGCCAAACTTCAAACCTTTTCTCTTTCCATTTGTCCATTGTCGTAAATGTTCCACACAAGTTTTGCAAACAGTGTGAGGAGCCCACGACTTATCCTGATCTCCAAGTTTAACTTTAAAATAGGCCAGGTATGCCTTTTTTACGAAATCAGTAATGTTCATCCTCTGCTTTAGTAACGTAAAGCATCCACAAATGTAGCAGGAAACATCTGGGCTGTTTGAACACTTTCTTCGAACAGCAGACATGATGATGATGATGAGCTGCAACGCACCCTTCTCTCACCACTGATCGCAAATAACTGCCGCAGTATTGGATCACTGAATGCTGTCCACATGTAACTCTGTGCCGCTCCCAATCATGTGGCGAGCAGGCGATGACGTCACACACTTTGCAGCTGTATCCAACCAGGACAGACTGACGTCACTAGCGGAACCGGCTGCTCTCACTCCGCCAATGGGAAATCTCTCTCAGATCATGACGTCACGCTCACACCTGGGGAAATCACAGATACCCAAGATTTTAATATGTTGTACATGACCTTTAGATTTAATGCACAGATTTGCGTATTCCACAGATAAAATTTTAACAGCAAAACAGCTGTTAACAGGTCTCAAAAATCATCAATTTTGATAAGCGCCCTTCATGGATCACCCAAAATAGGCATATTGCATTGCACGAAAACTTGATGTGATGGACAAAATCTAAGGTGATTTTTGAAATCAGCACATCAATATTATCCAGAAACAGGTCTTAGAATTAAATCAGCAGCAACAATTTTTTTTGTTGGGCAGTGTTATCAGTTCATTTGTCTATTATAAAATGATTAATAATTAATATATTATTATATATTACCTAATCATGTATATTAAATACCTATGAAATAACGTGTTTTATCATTTAATTAATCTGAAACACAGATCTTAATGGCCAAATTAAATAAAATAAGTATCAATAATCCAACTGACATCTGTTTGTTTCATGTTAAAATTATTGTATAATGGTATTATAATTTTAATTTGGCTGCAGCATTTAATCTATCAATAAAGAGTTTTTATCCACTCATTGAAATTTTATTATATATATATATATATATATATATATTATATATATATGTGTGTATGTATGTATGTTAGTTACTTAGTAGTTGGTTAGAATTATATACAGGAAATGTACATTAATAATAAAAATTGGCTGAACCTTTATGCTCGTTTCAATGTAATGTTAACGTGGCACTTTTAAATATTTTAATGTTGAAGCGTGATAACGTTAAAAATGTAGGCCTCATCTCTGTTGAAATGGCGTTCTGAATTCTTATTTGCATACGATGCCTTTGTTGGAATTCAAATCATTTGTAACTGTTGACGATTCGTATGAACTTGAGTGATTACTAAGTGTAGGTTTGTGATGAATGATGCATATATAGTGATTTCCGTAAGTGAAGATCTGTAAGGTCGTGTTTGCTTATCCGTCGATTATAATAAGAGAACTGTAAACACGTAACTAACCTTCACTTACTAGAATAATTACGTGTCGCTCAGCACAAAAACCTGCTTTCTTTTAAGCACATATGATGTTGGTACAAATATTTGTCAGAAGTTCTGCGAATTAAACATTTACATTTGAACTATTTTGACATAAAAGAAAAAGTGTTTCACACATCGAACATATCCACCTATTTGACATTCAGTAAATAACTTTCATTTACAATTTGAACATGTTTAATACAAAAATCATGGCACACACACACACACACACACACACCTATATAATACAGTTAATGCTTTCTTATACGCACATAACATGGAACTGCCATTTGCAAGCAAATTTTATGCATGCTTTACTGACAGAATGGGGCTGTCACAAATCTTATTAGATAAATCAGAGAATTGAGGTTATTTACGGTAATTTTAAAGACAGAGAAAAAAGAGGTAAAGATATAGAGATTATCTGCGGTAAGTTTAAGACATATATATATATATATATATATATATATATATTATATTATATATATATATATATGAAAATTATTTCACGAAAGTAACACGTGAAAAATATTATGATGAATAAAACCACGAAGGAAAGGAAACACAAAACGGTGCTCAAGCGCTTTCGTCTAATGACATCCTCAGGATGTCATTAGACGAAAGCGCTTGAGCACCGTTTTGTGTTTCCTTTCCTTCGTGGTTTTATTCATCACATATATATATATATATATATATATATATATAGAATATATATATATATATATATATATGTGTGTGTGTGTGTGTGTGTGTTGTGTGTGTGTGTATATATAAATGTTCAGCTACGACTACACATTCTTATTGTTGAGCTATAGTAAATATGAAATACCTTGGGATCAATCCCAGAATAGGCACCTGAAATCATTTTTAGGTGCTTAATCTGGGATTGAGGCAAAACACAGGTGCTTAATCTGGGATTGAGGAGAAAAAATATAAACAGTTTTTAGAGATATAATTTCATTGTTTTTATCAATATTTGAAAAAATCAACTCTAACCTAACCTAACCTATATCTATACCAATTTATGTGTAAGATAGATTTGCTTCAGATGGATTCAGAAACATTCGGCTCATATTGCAGGAATTTATATCTAAAATTTTTCTTTATTCATTAAACCACTTTAAACCTTTTATAAGTTTGCCTTTATTACATTTGTAATAAACTTTGTATAAACAATAAATTTTGTAATCATCAGGTTTTTTTTATTTAATTCCTTGCAAGGTGCCTATTCTGGGATTGAGGTTGAACGCAGGTGCTTCATCTGGGATTGAGGTACATCAGGTGCCTATTCTGGGATTGACCCATACCTTGCTAGTGAATACCTTAACAATGAGACAGATACCTTGACCTTACACATTTTCACTTTTATGTTCTCATTTAATATTATTATTATTATTATAATTATTATTATTATTCTAATTATTATTATTATTATGCTATACAAGAACATAAATTATTTATTATTAATGTAAGTGGTGTGTTGGGGGGAAGGGGACCAGGTAAAAAGGTTGGAATGAAAATAAGAAAGGAGATATTAGTTTGTAGGAGTTGATGAATTTGTCTTTTATTTTTCCCTGGCAAGTTTTTAACGTGTTAAATTCTTTTATCTTTTGATAAGAGTGTTCCAGAGGTTGAGTCCTGTTAAGCATAAGGATCTTGTTGCACAACTTAGAGTGTAATTTGGTTTTCTGTTCTATGTATTTGATTATCTTGTTATCTTGTATTGAAACGGTGTTGGGTTTAGGGGGCTAATTTTTTATTTTAGATGATTTCTGGTGCAGAATTATGGATCATTTGATACATATATAGGAAGCAATGTTTAGCTTGTAGCTTTCTGCTAGTTTGAGAATTTTTAAATCGCGGAACATTTTATCTGTACTTTTTTACGTTTGTTTCATTTATAGATTTCCTAATTATTCTTATTTGCATCACCAGCAGTGGCCGCGTAGAATACTGTCTTGGCCGAGGCCCGAGTGTCTTGCTCTTCCATAAGTAAGCTACTAACGCTGTACTGCAAATGTAGGTGTCCCATAGTGAAGTATATAGATGTAAAGATTTGTTTTGGGAGTGTTGCACCTACTTTTGTAATTATGTATGAGACCTTAGTTGATTTATTGCATAGAACTTCAGTGTATTCTTTGAATAAGAGGTTTGCATCGAGTGTAATTCCCAAGAGTTTGGCCGATTGCATTCACTTTACAGGGACTGAATTTAGGTTTAGGTTTAAAGAGGCCAACTATATCTATATATATATATATATATATATATATATATATATATATATATATATGTGTGTGTGTGTGTGTGTGTGTGTGTTACGCCATAAATATATTCTTTGGAGTTCATTGTCGGTAATTGTCTGAAGTGCCATCATTAAGCCTTTAAAGTTATGATTGTCGTGTCATCTGCATACTGGTAACAGAGCGAATTATTTAGTGATCAGTGGCGGTCATTTATGTAGAAGAATACGATAGGTGTCAAAATGATCCCTTGAGACATTCCGTGGGATATGGATCTTGTCTGTGATATAAGAAAACCCTGTTTTATAAGTTGTGGCCTGTTAGTCAAGTATGAACGATTACAATAATAATAATAATAATAATAATAATATTTTTATGTAAATTTTTAAACTTACATAAATTTAATATTGCATTTTCACTGTGAAAATATAAGAGGATTAACTAATCAAATAAATGGGTTATTTTTTATAAATGTTAAATTTTTTTCATATTAAATATGTTGTAAGCTTATTTTAATATTTTATTTTGTACAACAGTCGCGCATCATAGGAATTTTCAGTGTTGACTATAATATATTATTTTTTTTCTTTAAGGTAGGGAATGGCTGCGAAATTAACAATAGACGAGACGATTTGTTGAACCTGGTATTCCATATATTAAAACTAAGCTCAACCTCTCGTCTAATGTTAATTTCGCAGCCATTCCCTACCTAAAAGAAAAAAAAATAATATATTATAGTCAACACTGAAAATTCTTACGATGCGCGACTTTTGCGCCACCCTGTATGTATATATATATATATATATATATATATATATATATATATATATATATAATATATATATAGAAAGAGAGAGAGAGAAAGAAAGAGCATGACTTATAGACGTATGTTCTGTATTCTTTACATATAGGCTACAAACCGTTTCGAAATACACACCCACGTCAAAAGTGTTTGGAAATAAACTAAAAATAGTCATAAAGATACAACGAAATCGTAACACAATTTAAAATACATTTTAAATACAATCTTAAAGTAACTTAAGAGAGGTACTACAATACTATTACATATATTATAAAGCCAAAGAGTTGTTATCATTCATTAGAGGCTTAAGTTTACATACATGAACTGATTGAAAAGTTCTTCAATCCTATTCAATTATTGACGGCAGCTAAAAATTTAAAATTATTCATGGAGGAAGTTCTTACAGCAGTGTTCTTTAACAGACGGCCCACGGGCCACGTGTATCTGGCCCGCGTCGCTTAGGAGAAAAACTTAAATAAATTGTTTTCAAGAATTTAGAGTCTAAATTTTAGACGAAATGTTTACGATATACAGGGTGGCCCCAAAAGTCTGTAGCCCCGAAAAAAAATAGTTTAGAATGCGTCGGGGCAACAGACTTTTGGGCTACCCTGTATATCGATATATACACAAATATGGACTATAAACTAACGAAATTTTAACAAAATTATATTTCCTTCCCACAAATACACATAAAACGCTGTACTTCTATCTACAGGGTGATTCAAAAGTCAGATTACATAGGGAAATACTGTATTATGTAATGATACAGGGGAATAGTCACATCACATGTTCGATATGGCCACCGTTAACGGCAATGCACTTGTGCAGCCAGCTAGGAATATCACATCAATGCGCTCCTCCTTCGATAACATCTCATAACTCATTTACCCGCAAAGAAACAGAAAAGCCCTATGTAACCTGACTTTTGAATCACCCTGTAGTTTATCCACATCTCACATACAGTATTAAGGCATATGGGAGTGCGTGTGATTACATCATCAACCCTTTACTCATAAACCAGAAGAGAATTATTAGAAAAATGAACAATAGTGTTTAGTATGCTCATACATCAGAATCTTCAATTAACTGCGTATATTAAAATGTGAAGACATAGTTTGAAACACAAATATGCTCTCTAATGTTCAGTTACAAAACAATTTGCTCCAACGATATTAATCGAGAATATAATGAATAATTAATGAGACACGTCACGAACGTCAAACAAGATATATATAGATAGTGAATATATCTGAAAGTCAAACTATACTCATCAATGTAGTAGAAATTCTTACACTTATTTAGCGATGGAATTATGGAACACTGTTACCGAAAGAATTAAAAACAATGGACGCTCTCTCTCATCTTTTTAAAATGATTGAAACTTAACAAATTCCTGAATTACTGAAGGCGCTCCTTTCTTTCTCCTTGCTAAAATTCTCATTATCCTTCCTTCTAAAAATCTCTCCTATCACTTTTCACGACACTTCGCATTTCATTATTCTTTGTATTAAGCGTCTAATAAAAGTATATGTCTTAGTCTGTAAGGTTCTTACAGTTTTTACTGGTTTCATTATTCGTTGTATTTAGCTCTTAATATAAATATACCAGTATGTCATAGTCTATAAGTTTCCTTTAGAATTTTAAGTTTATTATAAAAATCAATAAAAATCTTGTAATCATATCTATTATGTAATTATAATTGTATCTAATTAGTAGAACTCGGCCTGTAAAGCGTGCACGCTTCGTAAAGGCAGTTTTCAACTGTATGCAGCACCTGTAGTTAATAAAGAAATTATACTCATCTATGAAAACTGCATATATCTGTAAATAAATAAATATAACGAATATATATATTATATATATATATAATTATTTATATATAATATATATATATATATATATATATATATAATGCGCCTCGGTGGTGTAGTGGTTAGCGTCGCTGACTTCGAATCCATCGGCCCCGAGATCGAGACCGGGTGACGGCAGCCAGCGCGCAGCAAAACCCAGCTGTTCATCTTTTCACACAATAAAGAAAGTGATTGGTAGATAAATGGGTACCCTGGGTGGCCTAGTGGTTAAGACGCTGGGCTGCTGGTGGGGCGTGGTTCGGATTCACGTTAAACTGTAGGTCTAAGGTGGAGTGAAAAGCTTGACCTTCGTCAGGATGAACAATTCGGGCGGAAGCTAACCAAAGGTTTACAACATTAATAAGAATATAGTAATAATGCAGTAAAAATATATTAAGGTTTAAATTAATAATAAAATAGTACCACACAAAATGAAATGTTTTCGCAATGTGGACCTCTCTTACCTCTAAGTTCGATAATACTGACACGAATGCGATTGGTCACGTAGGGAGAACAGGTCTGGCCTCCCCAATCACTGACCTGCTGTATTAGACCTTCAGACATGCTGATCGACACAAAATTGAAGATTTTCTAAGTGGACCCCAATATATATATATATATATATATATATATATATATATATATATATATATGATGAATAAAACCACGAAGGAAAAAGAAACACAAAGGGGTGCTCAAGCGCTTTCGTCTAATGACATCCTCAGGAACACTGGAGTGAAAGGACAGATCAAGGCAATATATAGGTTACAAAAATAAACATACATACATACACATTCACATATAATACATATATATATATATACATATATATATATATATATAAATATATACATATATATAGTAAGCATAGAAAAAAATTGTGGGAGGAGCCAACATTTATATGGTCACAGAAAAATAAAGAAATAAAAATAAATATAAATATAAATTGAAAAAATTAATTACAAAATAGTGCCTTAGTGATATATATGTCACAGCCTAAATAATCATAAAGAAATAAACAGGCAAATAAAAAAAAACCATAAATACATATACATACATATATATATATATATACATATATATACACATATATATATATATATATATATATATATATAAAGACACTTTTAGCACTTTGGCCGACCTTCCATATAAATTCAAATGGCTTTTTTATGGAACAGGTCACAAAAGAATTCCATGGATCTCACTGAAAAATTGAATAATGTTTGCATTAATACCAACGATAGATTGATCAGTTTCGACGTTTGTTCATTGTTCACAAAAGTTCCGATTGATGATATGCTTGACTTTCTCGCCAGAGAATTACATAATTATGATTTACCATTACCTGCACACACTGTTTTGGAGCTTATTAAGCTTTGTATCAAGGATTGTAAATTCACTTTCAATGGCGAGCATTATCAACAAGTTTTTGGGATGGCCATGGGCAACCCTTTGTCGCCCCTTCTCTCCAATATTTATATGGAGTTTTTTGAAATTACTTACATTCCGAGAATCCTGGGGTTGGCATCCCTTGGTTGCGGTACGTCGACGATATTTGTGTATCTGGCCCATGAATCGTGACCTGGATGACTTCCTCCTTCAGTTAAATGACCAAGTCCCCTCCATTAAATTTACTTTAGAAGTGGAACAAGACAACTCAATCCCGTTTTTGGATGTGCGTGTTCATAGGGATAGCCCGGGTTTTAAGTTTAGTATATATCGGAAAAAAACAAACAATTTGTCCTACGTACACTTTTACTCTGGACATGACACCCCTATTAAAAAGGCCATATTTTCCTCAATGTTTCTCCGCGCTCTTAGGATCGCCAGTCCTGAATACATCGATGCCGAATTGGAAAATATCAACGGTATTGGAAGTGAGTTGTGTTACCCATCTGCGTTCATGGAATCTTGTCTTAATAAGGCTAAACGAACCTTCTATCGTGTGAATAATAACACTCGCACCTTGTCAAAGAATATTTTAGTACTTCCATTTTTCCCGGGCTTCTTAGGCATTGCTAATGTACTTAAACTTTTGGATATCAGTGTAGTTTTTTCATATAACAATATTGTGAAAAACATCATAGTAAAAAATAGCCCTACCAATAATTTAGGCATTATCTATAAAATTGGGTGTAAGCAATGTGATTCCTTTTACATAGGTCAGACGGGAAAGGATTTGCAAACGCGTGTAAAACAGCATCAATATTCCGTTAGAACGGGACAGTTGTCCAGTGCCCTTTTGTCCATTTGTCAGAGTTATCCCATTGTATTGATTGGAATAATGTTTCAGTTTGTTTCACTCTAGCAACATTGTTAATAGAAATATTCTTGAGTCGGCTATAATTCAACTTACAAATAACCTTAACATGAGTAAAGGTCTGTTCAACTTGATCCCGTTGCTCTGAATTCCTTCAGAATGGATTTAAACAAAAAGGGCAGGTTGTTAAATCTTTGGTAAAAAATTTGTTTTGTCGGTTGTTTCCCTTACAATTTTATTTTTCAATTTTTTGCTGTATGAGTGTATGTGTATGTATGTATGTGTATGTGCGTATGTGTGTGGTCATTGCAGTTAAATGTGTTTGTATGTATATGTGTGTATATGTATGTATGTATGTGTGTATATGTATGTATGTATGTATGTATGCAGTTAAATATATATATATATATGTATATGTGTATGTACCTTACCTTACCTTACAACCTCACAAAGGTTCTGCGGGATGATTTCTCATTTCGTGAAGGTCAAGCTTGTATATATATATATATATATATGTGTGTGTGTGTGTGTGTTTTTGTATATATGTGTGTATATGTATATATATATTTGGGTATGCGGGTATATATGTGTACGTGTATTATTTGTAATTTTTTCAAGTTATATTTATTTTTATTTCTTTATTCTTTGCGACCTACCGTTTTCTCAGACAATAATTATAAAAACAAATTTGGTAATTTTTTTCCCTTATGCATATATATATATATATATATATATATTCTGTATATATTGCGTTTATATTTCGTATATATACCGTAAATAGGTTGTATATATATTTATTGTTCTTTATATATCATCTAGGGATCATTTTGTTTTCCAATTTATATTTATTTGTACTTTTGTATTCGTTTGTGACTATAATATGCATATGTGGTAATTTTTTCCCTTATAAATTGGTGTGCCTCTCTTAAAATTTATCTTTCAATTTTTATTTTTTAATAATGTGACATATATATCATTTTGGCAGCATCTATTAAATCGATTGTAAAACCTCCCTCTTGAGCTTGAATTGGTAGACTCTACTTACAATATTTATATTTATTTTTATTTCTTTATTCTTTTGTGACCTGTTCCATAAAAAAGCCATTTGAATTTATATGGAAGGTCGGCCAAAGTGCTAAAAGTGTCTTTATATATATATAATATATATATATATATGTGTATATATATGTATATATATATATATATATGTATGTATATGTATTTATGGGTTTTTTATTTGCCTGTTTATTTCTTTATGATTATTTAGGCTGTGACATATATATCACTAAGGCACTATTTTGTAATTAATTTTTTCTCAATTTATATTTATATTTATTTTTATTTCTTTATTTTTCTGTGACCATATAAATGTTGGCTCCTCCCACAATTTTTTCTATGCTTACTATATATAGTATATTTATATATATATATATATATTGTATATATATATATATGTATATATATGTGAATGTGTATGTATGTATGTTTATTTTTGTAACCTATATATTGCCTTGATCTGTCCTTTCACTCCAGTGTTCCTGAGGATGTCATTAGACGAAAGCGCTTGAGCACCCCTTTGTGTTCTTTTTCCTTCGTGGTTTTATTCATCATAAATACTTTTCACGTGTCACTTTCGTGAAATAATTTTTCATATATATATATATATATATATATATATATATATATACATAGTAAGTCCTCCTTATACGTGAACTCGATTAAATATAACTTACTAGAAGAATTGAATAATTTGGAGGTGCTACAATTAAAATTTTCTTTGTGTCATCGAACTCGAAATTAACAGAGTCGTCAAGAAATGCGACCAGAATTTCTTTGATTTTTATTTTCCATTTTTCTTCTAAGGCTTTATACCGATATAATTGCATATAATTTTATTTCAGTAAAGAATTAATAAAACTTATATAAAATTCTACTGCCGTTACCAAAAAATTCATCGGTACAATAAAAGAACTTTACAAAATACATAACAGCCAAGGTTATTGGTGCGTAAAGAGATCTTCTGAAGGTTTTGCCGCAATTTCGTCATCAAATGATAAAAGGAAGAGCCAATTTAAAAACCTTTAATTCCTTTCCTGCAAGTTAGTGCAGATGAAGATTAAAATAAAAAAAACTGCCCCATTTTTCACCCCCCAACCCCCCCCAAAATGTGATACGTTTCTTCAACCATAAAAAACGGAAGAAGAACGAAAAAAAATCAGATCGAATCCCCTGGGTTTCCAGTGATGCAACACGCGGCCTATTTAACCTCGCTGAAACTTCAACGCCATCTGTCGTTTGGGATTCTCATTACAGACTCTTACATTCTGAGCTAAATTCGCCCTTACGAATTCGATAGTAAGAGCGTTTTTTGCATAGCATCCCCTAGACTGTGCGCCTCCAATTATACCCATTGCTCTCCTTGTTATGGTTTTGTAAAGCTTTGTCATAATAGGAGGAAATCGGAGTTCTTGTTGTTTTTCAACTTTTATAAAGACAAAATCGTTCACTTTCTAAAATCAAATTATTTGCAAACTGTTTAATCAAAATAAGTCTAGAAATAATTCCACTTTGGAATCTCGTTGTATCGTGAAGTAGAGTATTTCTCTTTCCACAAAATGTAATTTAATTTTCTGGATTTTTTTAAAGAAAATATATACTTATACGACTCGGGACCAAAAAATAGAATATTGTCTCAAACGCGCTCATGACCTTGATAATATTTTTAAGTTATACACCTTCATGAGGAATAGTGAGTATCTGTAACGTCATTATGATAAATGAGACACCTCTGTGTGCCAGTTTTGAAAAACAAAATTGAAATATAGCAAAAACCTTATTAAATAGTGAAACGTTAATGCATAGCGACGTACCAAAATATTAGAATATCTTGTCAGGTGTTACAAAAAATTAGATAAATTCATTATGTTTACTGAACACTGCCAATATATTAAACCTTTACCAAATACTTTTTAACTCTGCGCCTTAGTATTTAGTTGGTTCTCCCTTAGCCCTGATCACGGCCTCCAATCGACGTGGCATCGAGTCGACAAGCCTCTTGCATCCTTCTGTAGTTATCGGTTGCTAGGTTGTCATCAAACACCTCTTCAGTTCATTAAGCGTTCCTGGTTTACGCTTTTGGACCTTCTGCTTAGCAATATTCCAAAGATTTTTTATCGGATAAAGGTCGGATGAATTAGTTGGTCATGTTAATAATTAAATTTCACGAGCATCAACCACGTACATGTTGCACGAGCCGCATGAGCTGGAGCCAGGTCATATTGAGAAATAAATGGTTCGTCTCCATACATCTGTTCTGCAAACTCCAGTATAAAGTATTCTAAGATTTCTTGATAAACGACTTTTGACATTTTTATTTACAAATGCAAGTGACCCCACACCATTATTATTCATAAGACGGTATTCTATTTTTTGGTCCGGAGTTATATATTAATTACCGTATTTCCCGGCGTATAACGCGCACTTTTTTCCCCCAAAATACTCCAAAAATCATGTACATGTTAAAATTAACTCGTTAAAATTGTACATGTGAAGTGAGGTAGGAGGTATATTTTTTTCCTAAATTTTTATTTTCCTAAATTTTCCCTTCAAAATTTGGGTGCGCGTTATGCGCCGGTGCGCGTTATACGCCGGGAAATACGGTATTTAAATCAATAACGAAATGGTTACATTAATTAAATGACATACATACTTGCAGTATATTGAGTTTTATGCCAATAATAATAATAATAATAATAATATAATAATAATAAGACGAAGAAGAAGAAGAAGAAAAAGAAAAAGAAAAAGAAGAAGAAGAAATCTAGATTTTTAGATAAATTTCAAGTTATATTCAGATAAGGTGATAAGCAGTACAAATGTTGATCGTATCTCGAAATCGTTAATATAATAAGACTCATTATATATATACGTACCTCTATAAGGAACGATAAAAGGCTTTTTCTTTAAGTAGCAAAGAAGCCTTATAAATGACTGAGCAAACTATCCATAAAATACTTTATCCTAAACGAGTTGGCTAATAATGTTTACGACCCTCATCCATTATGGGAAAAAAATCTACGGTGATATTTACCGGACATTATTATTTGTTTTTAAAGGTATTTTCTTTCTTCAAGTTATCGCAGTTTTGGTTGAAGACAGTTTTAATGGCTGCGTCAAATGTTTTCTCTTTTAATGTTTAATATCTCAAACTTTTTAAGCTACTTTTTCATTCCGAGCGAGGAGGAGAATTGGTTTGAGGAAGGGGGGAATGGGGTGGGTGTTAAAAATCTTTATTAAATGAAAAGTTACTATACCCTTTTTTTCATATTCGGTATTATTGTAAATGTATTGAAACATTGATCAGAAGTGCCATAGATTTTAAATGAACGTGACAGAGTTATACTTAATGGTTAAACGGATATACAGTATATGTATATATATAATATATATATATATATATATACACAAAACTTACACACCATATTTTATAACAGTTTCATTTTTATATCTCGCCTCTCAAAGCCAAATGGTCATTATAATGTTTTTGCCTTGTCTGTCAGTTTGTTCAACCCCTTTATCCCTCCTGTGTATAATAAGTAAGGGGAAACGCACACACTGTACGTGTTATGAAAACATATTCCTGATTTAACTGATAAATATGTACTTTTCTACCCCAAGTTTTATTTGTAAGTCTGTGTTTTTATAGTATAAGAATTTGATAAAACTATTTACTTTGTGTATAGAAAATTTGCTAACTCACAGTATACCCAAACATAAATGGTCTATCAGTCGTTTTATCCAGCTATTTATGTCATAATTTATATTCTATGGTCCATATATTTAACATAATGTAAAAAAGATGAAAATTTCCAACAGTTATACGGTCCCAGATGGTATAAACGAAGTAGTGTTGTAGCGTAAACTCGACCGAAACCTGCGAATGACATTTACGAATCAGAATATAAAACCGAAGAAAAAGAAGGATCTGGGCAATGCGCTTCCATTCTACAGTATATGAAAAGAGCTCACTTGTTAAATGCAAACAACTTCAGGAAAGATTAAATTAAAATATGTGCCTTAAAACTTTGTAAAGAAGAAAAATTAAAGGTGAATAACACATACAACGGATAAAGTTACGGGTGTGTGTGTGTGTGTGTGTGTGTGTGTGTGTAATTATCTTTACGAAATATAAGAAAATGGGAAAGAAAAGCTAGAAACTATAATGTTTATACTCGCATATATACCTCTCAACCTTTCCAATGTTCCGTGCGATGATTCCTCATTTCAAGAAGGTCAAGCTTGTCGCCCCTCTTTTATATATATATAAACTACTGTAAATATAAGCACCATAAATTCATTGCACATACAGAGATAAAGGACCGATGCCCTAACGTTATTATATTTGTAAAAAAGACCCTTTAAAAAATTAAATGCATGAACTTTAACGTAGATATGGACTTAAAAGTAAATTTAACGACCCTAACTCTGAAGTGTCCGCGAGCAGTGATACGTTGAAAAATTATTCCTGCCTTCGTCGCTTCGAGATGTGAATAAACAACTAACAAACATTATTATGAATGGAGGTTTTCCATCCGCTTTAATTAAAACCTAATGATTAATCAGTATAATGAGTTATTGTGATTTATAATGAAATTAATATCTTAGTTTCAAGAGAAGAATAACGATACATGCACAAAAAAATATTAAGAATAAATGCATATGTGAAACTATCGCTAATCAAGTTGTTTCTGCATTTGTAACAGGTGTAGTTATAATTAATATTAAACTTGGACGAACACACACACACACACACACACACACCACACACACACACACACACACACACACACAGAAATTTGCATCACATACTACTAGATATTAATTAACCTTCCACTTATTCACCTTCTTAAATAAAAAAATTTAATTTATTTTATTTATTTTGAGTGTGATTTAGTTCTTCATTTATTAGAGATAATAATAATAATAATAATAATAATACATATCTCAATAAATATGAATGGAGATTCAAAAGGTATCCAAAGATATTATCGATGAAAATGAAGCTTCATACAAAATCCTTTACCCCTTAAACTTTAACCGGATAATTATAATTTTTCATCCATAAACGACCTCATTCCTGCCAGGATACAAGAATAAACCGCAATAGCCCTGAACGAGAAAAAACAAAGCCATGGTACATAATGCTTGGATTTGCAAGTTTTGTTCAAATTTCACAGGATTTGTATAATGTAAACCTAACGACCAAATTCTTCGACTATAAGAACTGATCATTACAGAAAAAGTAAAACAATTTTAGTTTGCTCAAACAAATGGCTACGTTCTATTCACCTTTACGTCGTGATTAAGATTCGTCTATTAACATCCCAAAATAAATTCTAAATATGCAAATAAGAAAAACAATATTTCATGATAATTAGAAAACTGAAAAATATGTAGCTATTTATATTTCGTTATTTCCCCGCCCGTCACTCAAAAAGTTTTTAAAAAATTCTCCATACCTATCTATCTAGCTCTCTCTGTCTATCAATACATCTGTCTTTCTGTATATCCCCTTTTAAGATACATACAAATTGGACTAAATCTCGATCTTTTAAATCTACATTTCAAATTCTTTTCCCGATTTATAACTATTTTAATCAAACAACCAATAAGAGGATCTGAATTCCAGTTCGAAATACTTGTTCAAAATTACTATATGGAAATCTTGATGAAGAACGAAAGGAAATTAAATTAAATTATCAATTCTACGGAAATCCAGAACACTTCATCTCTCTAATTAGAAACTCATTTCAACTAATACGACATTTTTTCAATCTCTTCAACACTAATACTAATGAAATTACTTTCCAAAATTTTTTTTTTTCCTTGGAGGATATTTTTCAATGCCTTAAACTTTTACTCAAGTATTTGACTTCCATGTAAATGTAAAGTTTATGTGTGTGTGTGTGTATATATATATATATGTATATATATATAAAACAAAATTTATCCCACCATGATATGAACCCGGGACTCTTTGAATATGAGCAGCGAGCTCTACCGCCACACTACGACAGAATAGAAGTTAGCACAACCTGTCACATATTTAAACATCCGAAGAAGCGCATAATGCTTTCGCGTTCAAAAGTATTTTACCTGTTAACCCTCCCGCGCTATGGGACCCAGTGTTAAAACAGATGGATTTGAATTAAATCATGCTATTACCTTTAGTAGGTCCCCTCCGAGCAGTGCTCGAAGTGGGGAAAAGTTCGAGGATAAAGTAAGACACAAAAGACAAGCATTCCTTACCTTATCAAAATAATTTGTCTATTTTAAAATACTTGAAACTACATATTTATCCGCTGCATTTAACTTCTCTTCAAGTCTTGACTTTTTTATAATTCATCTATCCATGGTTATGAAGGACCAATATTTATACCAGTGAATTTGCTATGCCTGAAACATTGATTATTATCGATTGGCCTAAACAACTGTCGTAATACAAGTCATTTTTACAAAGTATTCTCAACCTTACTTATAATTTAGCGTCTGATTTACTCCCTTTTTATTCATATACCCTGAAATGAGCGTCCAGAACACATTAAAATGAGTAAAAAACGTGACAGTACGTCAAACCGCCGCATACAGACCCACTTCGAGCACAGCCTCGGATACAGGCCCTTTGTTTTCACGAAATGAAACAACTTCCCATATTATTATTTTATATATATGGATGATGGAGAGCGAAAGAGAGAGAGAGAGAGAGAGAGAGAAGAGAGAGAGAGAGAGAGAACTATAATAGCGGTCCATTAATTTTAAAACGGTATTAAAATCAATATACGGTTATTGTATTTTTCTGTAATAATAGTAATTAATGAAGGATTAACTGGTGCATTTCTGATAAAGCACATGAAAGAACGAGATACGCCCAAAAGCTGCATTTTTGGTTTTCCGTATGGTTGTCTGAATTGCATGGACGTAGGACTTGTCCCACTCTACGCGGGGACGAAAACCTCCTCTCTGCTGTACATTTTACTGCAGTGTCCGTATTATATATATAGGGGTTGGACAGAATAATGGAAACACTTGCATTTTCGGTGGTGTTTTCTACTATTATTAATGGTGTCATATACTCGTACTTTACAAAACCGATACGTGAATACATGCTGTACTAAGATAATCTACTATTTTAATGAGCTGATATTGATTTTTTCTGTTCTTATAAATGACACTTGGAAAAGATGTCAGTGACTGCGAACAGCACATAATGGGGAGCCCGTCTGGCTGCTGTATCAGTGAAAAGAGTTACCGAAATTGCCATGTATCTCGAGGAACAGTCCCAATGATTATGGATACATGGAAGGAAATTAAAAACATCTCCAAATAAGCAATAGTGGGGATAAAACAACACTGACAAAATGTGACAGAGAAACTTATTACGAACTGTGAAGCAGCGAACCAAAGACAGTTGCAACCAAACTTTATTCAGAACTTAACAATAGAGTCTGCAACGATCATTTCTAAGCGAAACGATGTTAGGAGGACTGTAGTGAAGCCCCTCATAACACCAACCAGTGCAAAAACTCGAATAAAGTTGGAAATGGACGGAATAATGGGAACACTATTGTGCTTAAAAGGTGTAGTTTTTTCATTTCCTCCCATGTATTCATAACCAGAGACTGTTCTTCGATATACATGGGGAATTTCGGTGACTTTTGTCATTGAGACCCTAAACAAAAGGGCTCCTACTATCACGCCCCTTTCACAGACAGTGACATCTTTTCCAGGCCTTATTTTTAATTTATTCTGCAAGAATAGGAAAAAGGAAACAATATCACCATATTAAAATAGAACATCTTCTAAATATTATACGCATTCATACTGTACATCAATTTCGTAAAATACATAACCCATTAATGATATCAGGAGGTATAGCAACGAAACTGTGTGTTTCCATTATTCTGTTCAACCCTTGTACTTATATATAAAGGAATCCAGTTTTATATAAAAAAAAAATTACATTCAAATTTTATCACTTTTCTTGATCGCCATCAAAAAAGGTACTCTGTCGAACGAAATAATAAATCATGCATACAAACACACACACACACACACACACACACACACACATATATATATATATATAGTTATGGTTATAGTTATAAATTCTTAATATCTCTGAAGGCGTCAAATAACGAAGACAAGACATAAAATAGCATTTTAGCAGAATTCATTTGTTGATCTTTGTAGTTATTTTATACTCCTTCTGTAGAAGTGAGTGTACACACACACACACACACACACACACACACACACACACACACCACACATTCTTATGTTATATATAAGTAGAGTTTTTATAAATTTAAATTTAATAACTCTTTGCTTATGTATTTGAAATAGAACAGAATAGTAAACTCCATTATGAAACTATGAAATTTATTTCAGGTTACACTTGACTGGGCAAGACTAAAGACCAAAACTGTAACAATTAAAAAATATGTAAACTGTGTTTTGTGGTTAATCGAATTTAAATCGGTTTTACAAAAGTACTACGAAAGCCCAGAAATAATTACAAGAGAGATCCACTTTGGGAAAATTTAATTAGAAATTAGATAAAATCTTTAAAGAATCGTTGATTGATTGATTGATTGCATGTACTTCCTCTGATGTATCAACATTGAGGTCACTGACGTCGTTGAAAGAGATAGGGTCAGTGAGTGATAAGAAACGTTCCGGTAGACCAACAATCACTGAAGAAACTGCACCAACTGTTCAACATGCATTTAAAAAAAAACCAAGAAAATCGCTTCTCCTTGCTTTAAATGAGACGAACATTCCAGTTTCAGCATGCGTAAAGTTTTGACCAGGTAAAATTTCATATGCATGTTTGCAAATTTCAAACTGTCGAGGCTAGAATTCTGCGAACAGTTTAACTAACAAAATTCAGAAAAAATACTAACTCTTTGGAGCAGTTCAGATTTTCAGACGAAACCACATTCCATTTCGTTGGCATTGTTAACCGTTACAACTGTCACATTTGGGGAAGATAGTGTTTGCCATCATCAGGGAGATTCTGCTAAGGTCACTGTGTGGTGTGCCTTACGAGAGTCATAGGTCATTGGCCCTCTCTTGGTTTTGAGTAGGTGACCTTGCAGTCTGCAGAACCTTTTCCTTGACGAGCTGAAGGACTTAAATTTTGTGGAACAAACTATTACAAAACGAACTTCCCAACCCCTATGCTTTGAATGTTAGATAATATTTGAATCGAACTTTACCAGAACCTCCTCTATACTTCTTTTTATGGGCCCATTAAAAAGCATCGTTTACTCCACAAAGCCTTAACATTTGGGAGAACCGAAGGCACAAATGGAAACAGCAATCCGACAAATCACACAACAGTCGAAAATGTGCTTCCCAGAGAAAGCTAACGTCATCTGATTGACATGACATGCACTCGACGGTTCCTTCTCTCCAAAATATCGATGAATATGTACATAAACGACACCCCATTTCCACAGGATCCTAACTGTTACCTTCTCTCATATGCCGACGACGTCACTATAATTGTTTCGGCATATAATGTGGTACATTTCACGGCCGAGCACAGAACATACTCGACCTATACAAGGCACTGGTTAGACCAGTGCTATGCTACGCATCCATCATCACACAAACTTTTTGAGTCACTCGCAAGTAACTCAGCTCACAGCAAATCCAGAATAAATCACTACGACACGTATACATAGTAAGAGACAACGTCATAGACAGTGAAACCTGCCATAGAATTTCCATGGTAGCAACACTAAATGTATACACACACAAACTACTCGCAAAACAAATCAATCAATCAACTCAATCACATCTATACTAACATTCACAGACTCAGAGATAACATACCACAACACCTAAAGGTACAGGACCACAAAAGACATCACAAAACGAGATCCATTCTACGTCAAAAACCCCAAGACAATACAAACCACGCCCATTTCAACAAAACACAAAGCAACAACCAAAGATTCCACACAATTCCCACATCTGAAAAAATCAAGAGCTTTAAGTAAACCCTATTATATAGAAAATCTAGCCCTTTTTCGTTTGGTCACCTATCACCTCCCCAACTTTAATTCCTATTCAATTAGGCTATAATTAGGCTAGACTTTCAGTTAGTATCTCATAATAAAACATAGTAGTGAGTGTGCAATCCACCCTGCTTTCTCTTCATACTATCTCCTCCAAAAATATTTCCAGATCTAACTTAACATTACCACTTAATCTTCTAATAATATTCCTCTTTATATTCTTACTTGCTCTCAACCTTTCTCATTTCGTTCTATAACCTTCGTTGCAGCAACTCGGCTCTGCTCCGCCTCACTCGGATCCGATCTTCTCTAACTCGACCGACCTTCTTCAACTTCCATCCATTCGACTTCGATCCTCACTTCTCATTCAATGAGGACTTCATCACTGTTGCAAGCCTGCAACTTCTTCAATCGTCGTGCAACTTTTTCAACCAACTCTCAATTTCTTCAATTGCCACTGTAATCTCTTCGTCAGCTCCACGATGTCAACACCGAAGCGTTTTTATCTCTTTTGCTGGCATGCACCTCTTATTATTATTTAAGCGTCTTACTGGAAAAGTGTAACTAGCGGCGTGCCTCAGGGATTAGTTCTGGGACCAGTTTTTTTTATTATTTATATCAATGACATCAACAAAGGAATTAACAGTATAATTTCAAAATATATGGATGATACTAAACTAGGGGGACGAACAAAATCAGCGGCAGAACGTTTGCAGATTCAAGATATTAATAAATTACTCGAGTGGGCGGAAATTTAGCAAGCGAACTTTAATATAGATAAATGTAAAACGTTGCATATCAGTAGAAACATGCTAAAGAAAAGCATTTTATGCACGATAAGACATTAACAAGTGTTAAGGAAGAGAAAGATTTAGATATTATTGTTGCCGACACTCTTAAACCGAGCAAGCAATGTATCGAAGCTGTCAGAAAAGCAAATAGAATCCTACAATTTATTGGTAGATCATTTGAATCTAAGTCGGAGAAAACATTGTTAAGATTATATAACTCCTTAGTACGCCCCCACCTGGAATACTGCGTTCACTTCTGGCCGCATATTTATGACAAAACATAGACTGAATGGGGAGAGTGCAGCGACGGGCTACTAAGAAGGTTCCTAGACTTAGAAACAAATCATGCAGTGTCCATTGAGAAAATTTTATTTATTTTCACTTTTAAAAAGGCATATTCGAAGAGATTTAATCCAGGTGTTTAAAATAATTAAAGGTTTTGATAATGTCGGCGTCGAAAAATATTTCACCTTCAGAGATGCAGATAGAACTCGCGGTAATGGTCTCAAATTCGTTGGTAAACATTTAAATTCTAATGAAGCTAAACATTTTTTCTTCAATCGTATAGTTAATTTGTGGAATGAATTACCAGCCAGCGTAGTTCAAAGTAATTCGATATAATCCTTTAAAAAGAAACTAGATGCTTATCGCCTTAAACCCCCAGTTACAAGCATTTGTTAGCGGGTAGAAGTACTGTAGAATTTTCACTTGGATTCAGTCCTCCGTACTTTAAAATTTTCACCTTATCTTTAAATTTTTTTCTTTCCTTTTAACTTCTTTTCTCTGTTTTGCTTTAAATCTTTCACTTGTCTTTAAATTTTCTTACTTCTTTTGACCTTTCTTCTTAAATAGACAGCCTCTTGGGGACCAGCCGGTCTGTTGCTGTTTGGTGTCCTTTGTATTTCTCCATATTTTTTGTATTGTTGTACTTAATTTGTCATATGTAATTTATAACTCCATAATGAGATAATTCAAATTAGTATCATTTTTCTTGCACCCCGGAAATATAATAAATACAGGGCGTCCCAAAAAAATGTATACACACTTTAACAGCTGATAGCTCAATTGATGTTTCTTTCTTTCCAACTTAAACCCATTAGAATTAATAATGGCAGTCAGACTAAGCTTTGAACAAAGGAAATTCATTCTAAAATGCTACTGGAAGTGTGAAAACGCAGTTGAAGTGCAAAGACAGTTTAGGAGGGAGTTTCAAACAGGTCCACCAACGCGACTTACCATCACTCGAATTAGAGATAAGTTTGAAGCCGATGGAACTGTTCAGAATGTCCACAAGAAGCGTTCCGGAAGACCACGGACATCGACAAGCCCCACAAAGCAAGAAAGAGTACTGGAAACGTATCACCAAAGTCCAAGAAAATCTGTGCGGCAAGCGAGTCGTGAGGTAGGAATTTCAGAATCGTCTGTCCAACGCATTTTGAAGCGCTGTCAATGGAAAAGTTACATTCCAAGATTAGTCCATGCTATTAATGAAGATGATGATCCGGACCGAAGAGTGGAGTATTGCGAGTGGTACTTGGCACGATGTGGATGTGGATTGGACGAAGGGGTTTCGTAGAATACCCTCCGCGTTCACCAGACCTCACACCACTAGACTTTTTTTTATGGGGATACTTAAAAGACAAAGTCTACGCTATAAAACCTGCAACAGTCGCTGAATTGAGAGCAGCCATTGAACGAGAATGCACACAAATACCAAACGAAATGTTTCGTGATGTTTGCGATTCCATTGCTTCGCGTTATCAGCAGTGCCTGGACCAGAACGGACGTCAGTTTGAAAACAGGCGTTGACAAAACAATTAAATAATGTCTGTAGATTCTATTACATTTTGAAAATGAAATGTATTTTAATAAACACTGCCTTTATAATTATTTAAAGTGTGTATACATTTTGTTTGGGACGCCCTGTATGTATCGGCGGTATATAATAATACCTTCATATAAATCACAAGATATATTCTTTACAACAAATTCATTATTACTTCTGTGTTGAGAGCGTATTCTGCAGTTTAATCCGTGGGGGAGAAAGTCTTAAACTTTACTTAATATGAGGTCATAATTTCTGTAAAATTGTGCACTGAAGATTAAAGCAGATATTCATACCTTATAATTTCTTCATTGATCCCGAATTAAACTCAGAATTAAATTCGTCGCTTTGGGATTAATATCCGCGGAATCGAATGTCATGCAGTAACACGTGAATAATATTTATGATGAAAATAACCACGAAGGAAAAGGGAAACACAGAATGGTGTTCAAGCGCTTTCGTGTTCCTGAGTGTTCCTGAGGATGTCATTAGACGAAAACGCTTGAGCACCATTCTGTGTTTCTTTTTTCCTTTGTGGTTATTTTAATTATATATATATATATATTATATATATATATATATATATATATATTATATATATATATATATATCGGGTGGCCCAAAAAAAACGCCTTGAGATTTTAACATCAATAACTTCAATAATATGCAGTTCACACTTCCAAAATTTACATAACTTTTACCTCAATCTATTGCTAAGCCATCATAAAAATTTCAGACCTCTACATAAAATACTTTTTCCACAGTTGAGGGAACAATGAGGTATGGTGAAAAAAACTAATATCATAAATCCTAAATGTGTATAGCTGTACCTGACAACTATTCTAAGCCTTGTAGTAGTTTCCTTAGCCTATGGATAATCTGTTAGGCTCTGAAAAACGTCAGATGATATAGGCTACGCCCATCTTAAATACTGTTTTTTAAACTTACCCTTCAAATTATGGTTCTAGTGAAAAAGCGGTGACTGAAACGTGTTTCTTGGAAAAAAGATGGACTGGAGCAAGAATTTTGAGAGAATTTCCAGGAATAACTTGTAATGTTACGTCTGTGAATAGAACAATTAAAAAACTTAAAGCAACCGGTTCGACGGCACGGAAGCGTGGAAGTGGTCGGCCTAAAACAGTTTACACTCAAGACAATATAGTAATGATCGAAATGATGAGCCTATCTCAAGAGGATCGATCGACCTGGGTCACACTGCTCTCAGAGGAAAATTGCAAGAAATTTAGGTATCAGTCGAAGTTCCATACAAAGAATGTAGAGAACGGTAGGACTTAAAGCATTTAAAAGGATCCGTGTTTCAGGACGTGACAGCAATGTAAGAGCTAAAAGAAAAATTCGCTGTAGAAAATAGTTTTATAGATTTTCGTCCAATGATGTTAAAAAAATAGTTTTTACAGATGAAAAAAATTTCACCATCGAGATTGCTCAAAACTCCCGGAACGATGTTGTTTATGGTCGGTGTAAGGAACATTCTTCCATCGAGACTTTACCACCAGACAAGTCGGTTTTCCAAAATAAATCATGATATTAGCAGGTGTATCGTGGAATGGAAAGACGAAAATTCATTTCATTTCAGAAAATAAAAAAATTAATTCAGAAACCTATGTAAATCTCTTAGAGGCGATTGTCAGCGTCTGTATTATGGAAACGATTTCATACTCCAACAAGATGGTGCTACAGCTCATACTAGCAAGTTCACACAGGACTATCATCAACAGAATGTAGTGAACTTCATTGGAAAAATCGACTGGCCCCCGCAATCACCTGATTGCAATCCCATGGATTATTGCATATGGAACACTCTAGCAGAGAAGTTTTATGAAGACCAAACAGAAAGGTTTACAGAGATGTAATTAAAGAAAAAAATACTCGAGTGTTGGGACAAAATAACATTAACAGAAATCAGAAAATGTATCATGTCGTGGAAGAAGAGGTTAAGATTAGTTTGTAAGCAGGACGGCGGACATAGTGATCATATTTGTTGATAAGATGTGAATAATAAAAAATTTTCAGTTTATGATATTCGTTTTTTTCACCATACCTCATTGTTCCCTCAGCTGTGAAAAAAGTATTTTATGTAGAGATCTGAAATTTTTATGATGGCTTAGTAATAGATTGAGGTAAAATGTCTGTAAATTTTGGAGGTGTGAACTGCATATTTTTGAAGTTATTGAGGTTCAAATCTCAAGGCGTTTTTTTTGGGCCACCCGATATATATACATATATATATATATTATATATATATATATATATATATATATATACTTCTACTCATGTTGTTATATTAATTTCAGCTATATGTTACTTTCTACATCTTTTATAAAAACTGTCGTATACGTGAAAGTGAAATGTAATTTATATGTAGAGAAAATAGCATTTTTTTTAAGTAGCTTAAAATTACTTTAAGCTGAATGTGAGAAAGGTTTTTCTTTATATGAACTTCAATTATTAATTGCTTGTTAAAATTAATTAATTGATTAATAAGCAAGAAAAATTTTTTTTAAATAAGAATGCAAGGAAGGGTGTATAAGTACTGAGTGTTTCGTCCACATAGCGTTACGCCTTCTTCTTATAATTCACTATAAACGAGTAAAGAATATGACGCACTTTTTCCTCTCCAGACCTTTAATGAAAACGAATATCCGCACGTAATTCAGACACCAAATTTGATCACTACAACCTCTCGAGTGTTAATTTGAAACTGTTTCAAGAATTGGAACACGAATAAACGTCATGGCTTTCGATATATATATATATATATATATATAATATATATGGGATAGAACTCAGAATGGTCCCATGAGGATTTTTATGACACACACACGTCGGGCTAACATCATGAAAAAGAAAAAAACTATAGTGTTTGTCATTTACCATTACTTATTCGAAATATAGTGGATTAAATTTTCCCAGAAGAGTTCCTTGTTCCATGCATGGTCTGTATGTATCATCTACAGGGTGAGTGACGACGAAATGTCAACGTCGGGAGCTTATAGCTGAGGTCATTCCCAGTCAAAAACTCCATGTGAACATAGGTCCGATTCTTAACGGTTATGGAGCTATGGGTGTTTAAATTGCAAGCATGCGCATGCGTGACCTTGAACTGAATTGACAGTTACTTACCGAACCGAACTAACTACGCAGTAGAGTGTTGTGCTTCACAGCGTGCAGTTGATGTTTTGTGCGTTCAGTATGCCTTTTACGTTTTCAAATGCCGAATATGCCGGTATGCTGTATATTTACAGATTTTGCGATGGAAATACTACTGCTGCTGTCGCTGAATACCAGCGACGTTTTGCAAATCGAAGAATTCAGGATCGAGGAGTGTTTAGCAACGTTTTCCGGAGATTGCGAGAGAGCGGTTCATTTCCTAGCGTTACTGTTTTATCTGAGCGTCCGGTACAACAAGATGTGGCTGAACAAGAAAACATTATCCAGATGGTACAGCGGAGTCCTCAGGTTAGTACGCGAAGGATTTCCACACGTCTTAGAGTTCCTCAAACGAGAGTATGTAGAACGTTACACGAAGAAGGTATGTATCCATACCACGTACAGCGCGTTCAGCACCTCCAACCTGGGGATCGTGCCCAATGGCTGGAATTTTGTAATTGGCTCAATGCCGATCGACAATTGCATCAATACATCTCGTTCTGTGATGAGGCTCAATTCACCCGCGACGGTGTCAACAACACTCGCAATTCACATGTGTGGTCAGAAATGAGTCCTCATGTCATTGTGGAAAGTAATTTTCAACATTGGTTCAGTGTCAGTGTGTGGTGTGGTATTCTCTACGGTCAGCTGATTGGTCCGTATATCTTCGAAGGTGGTCTTACAAGTGACATTTATCTACAATTTCTGCAAGACGAACTGCCGCCACTGTTAGAAGACGTACCTTTGGCAACACGATTGCGTATGTACTTCCAACAAGACGGAGCTCCTCTCCATTTCAGCCGTGCAGTGAGAACGCATCTCGATAATCGCTTCCCTGGTCGATGGATCGGTCGTGGTGGTGCACAAAATTGACCACCCAGGTCTCCGGACCTAACCCCTCTAGATTTTTATCTGTGGGGGCGCATGAAAGAGCTGGAGTATCAGAGAAAAGTGGAAACACGACATGCATTGCTCCGTCGCATTTTGGATGCTGCAGCCCTCATAAAGAACAATCTTAATGAACTAATGCGAGCTACACGCGCGATTCACAGACGAGCCGCGATGTGTATTGAGGCTGAGAGTAGTCATTTTGAACAGTTATTGTAAATTTATGAATAAAAACTTTAGCAGCTATTTGTTCGCTTATTCTTATTTCTAAACATTCAAACATCCATAGCTCCATAACCGTTAAGAATCGAACCTAAATTCATATGAAGTTTTTGACTGGGAATGACCTCAGCTATAAGTTCCCGAAAAAAAAATTACATTTACTTTTTTCTAATTCCACCTCTTCCCCGTCCACACTCACCAGTCCCCCTTCACCCACCCACCCCTGCCCTCCTTCAATATGCTGAACTATCCAATTCACGAGATTGTTAATTATTTAATGAAAAACCTGGCCAAGATAATTAACTAAATTTATAATAGAAAAGGTACAAAGTAAAGGATTTAACAGTTAATAAAAAGGGTGTCAAAACCCTTATAAAGGGCAAAATTCTTTCATGACTCACTTATAATTTATCATTTGATAATGGAAACCTTTATCATTTGTCGTTTTTGTATTTGCTTAAGTAAAGTAAATGGCAGCTGAATTTATCTAATGTTGGCAATTATTATTATATTAGCAACTATTAGTTAACTTTTATATATATATATATATATATATATGTCATTTGGGTGCCTAATATTAATTTATTACTATGAATAGGTTATGAAAACCAAGTTACTTGGTTCGGTTATCGATACTGTAATACTGTACAGGATGTTCGAAAAGTCCCGTCACCCCCTACAAAATGTACATATTGTAATACTATTTTTATTTTTGCGTGATTAATTGTATTTATATGTGGTAGGTGTAATTTAAGAACCAAGTCACTAGCAACAATTACTTTAATTACAGTAAATACAGTTAAATCACTCTTCCACGTGCAGGAATTGTTGGAATAACGGTCAAAAACCTTTCACAGGCTTCCATATCGTTTCTGCATGTCTGTATCGCTTAATTCATTAACAATGACGGGGGGGTATGGTTTCATGCCGAGATCTTTTGTATGTGATCTCTCATTGTGGAGATGGGGACTGCAAGTTCTTGTGATCGTTTCCGAAGTGATTTTTTTCGGTGAACGAGCCCCGATGCAATCACACCTTCACATTATTCTGCTCGCATTGTTAGTCTTCCCGACCGTGGTGTCTTTGATGGAGCCAGTTTTAAACATCTTTTTCTTCCAACGTAATATCGTCTTGTTTGGTGGTGCAGCCTTATTGAATCTTGTGTTGAAATCATTCTGGATATCACGCATCGTTTTGCCAGTATGTGACCTTTCATGAGCCCGTGCTCATCACTATCCTTTCCTCCAGAGTGTAAGTGGACTGATCTGCCATTGTTCACACAACTCAATACCTGGAAAAGTAAAAAAAATGTCAATGAATCCACATATAAATGCAATTAATCACACAAAATAAATTGCTATTACAATATGTACATTTTAGGGGTGACGGGACTTTCGAACACCCTGTAGTGTGTATATTGTATTGTGTAATAATGTTGCTTAGTTATGTTTAATGAGGGTTTACATACATTGGCACTACTATATACGAGATAGTGATTTATTTAATATTTTGTTGTTCATAAATTATTGTGTAATTACACTGCACGACAAAATTACAAACTTTTTCTGTCCTTTAAACGAAACGCAGTGATTTATAAATTTGGATGCGCTGAGTTCAAATCTGATGTCAGAATACCTATATCACCCACCGTTTTGAAGGGACGTGTAATAAAATGTTATATACAGATTAATATATTGAATACCTCAACATAATTATTACGAGATCAGAACAACAATTAAAATCTTTTTGCTGATGTTTTTTCATTTGTACATACTCTCGGGAATTTCCCCCCTAATGAGAAACCAGCAATATTCAAGCCAATACTTGAATTCCACCTTCCCTGGAACCGCGTTTGATATAATTTGATAATTTTTGAAACATTACATAGTTTTCTGGAAAAATGGTGGGTGGTAAGAGAAAAAATAATAACATATTCGTAATCACCGCATCAAAATGCATATAAATCAGCAGAATTTTGTGCAAAGGACAGAAATTGTGTTGTGCAGTGTTTACTGATTCTTTATCTATTAATTAATGGATTGATTGCAAACATTTATTTTCATATTTGTTAGAGATTATCATCTTTGAAACCGGTTTTTAAGTTTTGGGAACCCCCGTCTGAAACCCATGATCAACGACATCTTACCCGTTCTCCAAGAGTACCTTTTAATGATGCTCTTTTTGTTCTATCCTCAGTCGAGTTTTAATAAGTGTGTGTGTTGTGTTGTGTGTGTGTGTGTGTGTGTGTGTGTGTGTTACTTATTTTCACTGATCTACGGAAGCGGTGTTTCAATATAGCACGACGTAGCCCAGTGGAGTTAGAAGTAAGTTTCTTTATACCATAGTATCACTTTATTCCTTGTATTTGTTGATCAGTTAATGTAATTTGTAAATAATTAATGGTTTACGTCTTGTTGACGAATAATTTCAGTTAATTTACCATTCTTGTATTGTAGTTTGTTTTTTATTGTCAATCGACTTGTTTCGTCCTATTCATTAATTTTAATTGCGAACTATTCAACAAAGTTACAATACATTCGACTAAGTTGGGAAACCGAACATCTCAGATCTCAATTCCTTGTCTGTCAAGAAACTATAATATTCTATTAACATTAAATTAATTAATTTAGAAAGAATGCTATTTTTTTGTCTAAAATATTAAAGAAAGCAATATGAATATAATGTTTTTTTTATTATTATTGACCAAAGGTAAAGCTTTCCAGGCAAAATTTACATTAATTCCATTTTTAGAATATTCTGATAACATACTGCTATCACTGTGTTAAAATTTTAACAAATATAAATATAGATATGGACATAGAATCCTCTCTTATACATAGACAGACATTGATCGGATGAATTGAAAATTAGTTTAGTGTCACTTTTTATTTTTAAAGTGAAGTTAGTCTATTTTTGTTCGAGGTAAAACAACGATTTTAGCTATTCCGAAGGTATTTTTTTCCTTTCGTGATGTAACATATCAGGTTACATCAATTGCTTTTCATGGCTTAATTTATGAGGTGTATTTTGACCCTAAAAGTTAAAATAAAATATGCGATATCCACATTAGATATATATTAAACAAGTTACGATAAACCTAATATGGTTATAGGGCTATTAGTAGGCCAGGTTGTATTAGTAGGCCAATCTTGAGGTAGATACTAATTATATTCTGGTATCACCTGAAGATCAGGGCCCCCAGTCTTCGTTAGTTAGCTTTATAGGCTAACTAACGAAAATATCACGACCGTACCCCTCTAACGCCGACTGGGTCGAATACGTACCGTTTTAAATACACGCATTTAGACTTACCCTACAAAAAACGTTCGGCGTTAACGGGTTAACCTAACACCTTGACAATTGATTAGGGTAAGTCGTGATATTTTTTTGTTTTTTTTTTTTCTTTAGTTAGCCTTATAAGGCTAATTAAAGAAGGCTGGGTCCCTGATCTTCAGGTGATCCATATTCTGTCCTGTATATACTGTAGAAACCTGCATTTTATAGGGTGGCCACAAAGTCCCGTTACACCCTAGAGAAATGAATCGTATAACAATGCTATGGGCAGTGGGTAACGGGACTTTGTGGGGACCTAGTATGTTTCATTGACTGCTCTCGATTTTCCTACGAAATTACAAACAAGGGCAGTCGATGACCCTGATTTTGTTTCTGCAATCGGTTTTCTTGAGAACCCTGACCTGACATGACCTAACCTGACCTGACCTAACCTAACCTAATCGAGTTTCTTATACTATTGTTTTTTGCAAGATATCGCACTAATTCTTTTCATTTTTTTTGCAGAACAATGAGTGATGTTTGTATTAATTTGAACTAGCTATGGCAAAATGTGTCTGACGATGAATCCGCAGTAAAGTTTTTCCAGGAACATGATGTTATTCCTAAGAAAAAGTTATGCAAACGCAAACACAACATGGCAATTAAGTGCTTGGCTGGCGTGCCGACCTGGCGTTGCCAGAAGAGCATGTGCAACGAAAAGGTATGTATGTGTGATGTTAATATTTTTTAATATTTTGTATAATATTTAATTAATTATATCCAATATACAATATTATACATATTGAAAATGAAAAGGTTTATTGGCAGACTTTAGTCCATATGACAAATATTATTAATACAATGACAGTTCATATACTAAGGATAGAAATATATACAGTTGATTAGAAATAATACATATTATTACATATTATTATACATATTATATTATTATTATATACATATTATTATACATATTATTTATTATTATATACATATTATTTTACATATTATATTATTATTATATACATATTATTATACATATTATTATACATTTATATTATTATATACGTATTATTATACATATTATATTATTATTATATACGTATTATTATACATATTATATTATTATTTATACATATTATTATACATATTATATTATTATTATATACATATTATTATACATATTATATTATTATTATATACATATTATTATACATATTATATATTATTATATACATATTATTATACATATTATATTATTATTATATACATATTATTATACATATTATATTATTATTATATACATATTATTATACATATTATATTATTATTAATACATATTATTATACATATTATATTATTATATACATATTATTATACATATTATATTATTATTATATACATATTATTATACATATTATATTATTATTATATACATATTATTATACATATTATATTATTATTATATACATATTATTATACATATTATTTATTATTATTATATACATATTATTATACATATTATATTATTATTATTATATACATATTATTATACATATTATATTATTATTATTATATACATATTATTATACATATTATATTATTATTATTATATACATATTATTATACATATTATATTATTATTATTATATACATATTATTATACATATTATATTATTATTATTATACATATTATTATACTATTATATTATTATTATTATATACATATTATTATACATATTATATTATTATTATTATATACATATTATTATACATATTATATTATTATTATTATATACATATTATTATACATATTATATTATTATTATTATATACATATTATTATACATATTATATTATTATTATTATATACATATTATTATACATATTATATTATTATATTATTATATACATATTATTATACATATTATATTATTATTATTATTATATACATATTATTATACATATTATATTATTATTATTATTATATACATATTATTATACATATTATATTATTATTTTATTATCTATATTATACATATTATATTATTATTATATACATATTATTATACATATTATTATACATATTATATTATTATTATATACGTATTATTATACATATTATATTATTATTATATACGTATTATTATACATATTATATTATTATTATATCGTATTATTATACATATTATATTATTATTATATACATATTATTATACATATTATATTATTATTATTACATATTATTATACATATTATATTATTATTATATACATATTATTATACATATTATATTATTATTATATACATATTATTATACATATTATATTATTATTATATACATATTATTATACATATTATATTATTATTATATACATATTATTATACATATTATATTATTATTATATACATATTATTATACATATTATATTATTATTATATACATATTATTATACATATTATATTATTATTATATACATATTATTATACATATTATATTATTATTATATACATATTATTATACATATTATATTATTATTATATACATATTATTATACATATTATATTATTATTATATACATATTATTATACATATTATATTATTATTATATACATATTATTATACATATTATATTATTATTATTATATACATATTATTATACATATTATATTATTATTATTATATACATATTATTATACATATTATATTATTATTATTATATACATATTATTATACATATTATATTATTATTATTATACATATTATTATACATATTATATTATTATTATCATATACATATTATTATACATATTATATTATTATTATTATATACATATTATTATACATATTATATTATTATTATTGTATACATATTATTATACATATTATATTATTATTATTATACATATTATATTATTATTATTATATAATATTATTATACATATTATATTATTATTATTATATACATATTATTATACATATTATATTATTATATATATACATATTATTATACATATTATATTATTATTATATACATATTATTATACATATTATATTATTATTATATACATATTATTATACATATTATATACAATATACAATAATTGTATAATATTTTTTAAGATTTTATGGAAACTATGGGTGATACGCTAAAATTAATAACATTTTCGGAATCAGCAGCGTCGACTTCATATAGACCAGCTTTGTTTGTTGCTAAAACAGAATAAAAGTAAAAATTTATTGTTCAGTGTTATCTGCGTCTGTGGATGAAGATCTCATGCACCGCGCACCAAATGATGAATGCTTCGTTTGAACTGTCCACCGGCCAAATTATCAAAATGACAGAGTGTGGTCACTTTCATTATTTTATCAACAGCTTTGCAAAAAAACTCGTTGCATTGTTCACTGCTGTCAAAATGGTGTGGGTGATAAAAAAAGGCGTTTTATGGATGGTGCAGACTATTCTTACAAAATATGTTATGCATTTCTTTCGGATCCACAAAATATAATAGACACCTCAGAAGTGGTTTATCTTCAGGATAGTGCCCCATGCCATCGTGAAAATGCCACCCAACATCTTCTGAGAGAGTCTGGGATTGATTTCTTTGGTCGGACTCGATGGCCAGGAAATTCCCCTGATCTGAACGTAGCAGAGCACTTTGGAGCGATTTTCTAGGAGAAAGTGGAAGATATGGTGCTGCAACACATTCAAACTATCTTTCAAGAACTTGAACATAACGGAGATTTGTTTGAACTTATATCCTAGACGTCTGATGTTCATAAGTTTTTGTATTCAGTTTGAATAAAGCTTTCAAATGGTATAGGGCCAACTAGTTTTTGTTGTGCCTGTATTTACTTTGGTTTGTACCCTCTAGCAATTGGTTATGCACTACTCTGTACACAAGTGTTTTAATATGAATTATTTTTAATAGGCTTGCGATAAGCTTCGAATATAATTGATTTGCGCATCTCTGAACTCTATATCCAGAATGATAAGCATTTGTCATTTCCCTTCTGAGCAGTAAATTTTAGAGACAGATCTAAATCATTGAACTAATCTACGAATTCATCAACATCCAAATTATCATGCCAGAGGCATAAGATAACCTCTATGTACTGTATATCTACTTAGTCAAGTTGCTACTACGAATTGAACTGTCCAATCTCTTGTTTAGTTTTTCGTTCTTAATTCTGTTTCCGGAGCAGTAAATGGACTATAAAAAGTGATTTTAGTAATATTGCTAACTCGTCTTCTCATGAACTAGACTTGAATACATAATGAGCTTGGCTTGGGGTTCTCGGTTCTTTAAAAAATCAGCAGTTTACATATTGCCAAATATTTTGTTAATTTCGGGAAACATAGTGATGTGTGTGAAAGTGATGTGACTTTATTTAAAGGTTGTGTATAGTGCCTTAAACATGAGTTTTGAATTGAATTACCCTAAGATATATAAGAAGGCCTTGAAAACACTAATAATTCATTACGTATTAGTAACCTGAAAAATCTAAGTCGATAGTTATCATGGCCAAAAATAATTACATTGATAAGATGAAAAATTTACGGATCACCTGAAGATCAGGGCCCCCAGCCTTCGTTAGTTAGCCTTATAAGGCTAACTAACGAAAATATCACGACTGAACCTAACTAATCGTTAGGTCAACTGTACGCCCTTGACGATTGGTTAGGGTAAGTCGTGATATTTTCGTTAGTTAGCCTTATAAGGCTGACTAAAGAAGGCTGGGGGGCCCTGATCTTCAGGTGATCCTAATTTACTTAGTGATCATGATACATACTTTTAAATAGAAATCCAATGGAGGATGTTAATAAAATGTTCAATGAAATATTAAGAGAAAAAATATTAAAAATAAATAGTGACTTTTCGAAGATGTTTCTAACTATTAAGCCATCATTACTTTATTTATATGGTTTACTCAAAGCACACAGTTAACACTCCTCTGAGACCTATTGTTAGTTCTATAAACTGTAACTCATAAGCTATCTAAATAGTGAGAGTTTATTAACTCCTTTAGTTGGTTCTATTTATGAATCCCATATTGTAAATAGCATGGATCTTACTAACAAAATTAATTTTCCTAATGATTCCAGTTTCAAACTAGTTAGTTTTGATGTATGTTCTTAATTCACTAGTCCCTCATGATGCTAACATCTTGGCTTCCTAAAATACAGGATTTCCGAATATTCTTTCCCTTTTAAACAGAACACTCTTATGGAATTAATTAAGCTTTGCGTCAAAGGTTGTAAATTTCAGTTTGAAGTTTTATGCTATGTCGTTTGAATTGGCAATGGAGAATTTCCTCTCACTTGTGTTAGCTAATTTACATATGGAAATTTTTAAAGTAGAATTTTGCTGTCAGTTGTAAATTTCATATTGTTTTGTACCGGTACGTACAGTATGTGATATCCTATGTTTGGCTTCATAATTTGGATGTTAATGAATTCCTTGATAAGTTCAATAATTTAGTTCCGTCTATAAAATTTACTGCTGAAAAGGAAAATGACGAATACTCATCATTTCTGGATTTAAAAATTCGGAATTGAGCAAATCAACTTACATTTAACCCTTTACTGCCCAAATATTTTGTAGGGTTAAGTTATGAATGCGTGTATTTGAAAGGTTACAAATTTGTCCTTTTGGGCAGTAAAGGGTTAAAGGTTTTCGCAAGACTACTAATTATAATTTATATGTTCACTTTTATTCTGACCACCACCCTTCGATTACAAGGAGTTTGATCATAAAATATCCTTAGTTTCCCTTACCATACCATGTAAATTTTAAACACCTTCCGATCCTACTTTGGTTTTTTTCAAAAATAAAAGAGGGCAGATAGGCTTGAGTAGGTTTTAAGAACCTACACTCGTCCATTCGCCAACGACATACTCCTTCTTGTGAAAAAGAATCTATTAATGTTTCGTTAAACTGTTGTAAGTTGTAAGGTTGAAGAAATACACTCCATGGAAGTGAAAGGAGAAGTTCGGACTATAAATGAATGCTGAAATGCAGCGATTCTACGTTGTTGAGGTTTAACGGACAACGGGACAAGCCATGCGCACCTTCCAGATGTTTTTGTTTGTCTTACATAGGTGTGGAGGGGAAGGTGGGGTACTAATGACTGTAGCTCCTCGGAGGGTTGGGGTGAGTGGTGCGCCATTTCGTCGTAGGGAAAGTGGTAGGAAGTTACCAGGGAAATTACTTAAAACAAGTGTACCGGTAATTAGTATAGTTTTCAGGTATAAAACTATTATTAAACCTCGCCTAATAAAAAAACAACCCATATAACACAGTCAGTTGAGTCTATTCTATCGGATGTAAACAATGCAACTTAGTTTATATAAGTCAAACTGGAAATACTTTAGATGTCAGAGAAAAAAGCATAAACGTGTTTGCGGAACCGCGATTAATTCTAATGCATTGTTTACCTACAGTATATATATATATATATATAGATATAATCATAAAGCTAATTGAATGGTTTCTAAAATTATACTAAAAAAATAGACAACTCAAAGGAACATTCAAGAATGTGCATTCATATGCTTTGTAAATAACTTCAATAACAGTTTGAGAACTTATAAAATTAACCATATCTTGTTAAAATACCTTTTCCCCTTAATCACTAATTGTTAACTGTTAATTTTTCTTATAATTTTTCCTAACTATTTTGTTTACGTTGTACAGATATACTGTATATATATATATATATATATATATATATATTCTGCTTCTTGCCTTCTTCCTTCATTCCCTGATGAGGCGTATTGTTAAATACACGAAAGACCGTGAAGTCGATTTTCATTTTTTTTTAAGTGTGTGCGTGTGTGTGTGTGTGTGTGTGTGTTTATGAAGACAGGCAAACTTTAACCTTATTGCATCTCTATGTAAGATTTAAATTTGTTGTCTCTAAAAAGTTTTCTCAATTGCGAATAAAACTTTAAAACTTCGCTATTTTCACTCCATCATCATTTATGTTCTTTGGGCAATCATGCGATGTTCCAAGTCACATAATCGCATAAAGAAATCATGTAACTTCTTTCCATGGAATCACACATACAGTATATGCATATTGACGTAAGTTTAACATAAAGGCGTTATCCTTCAGATTGTCCATTCATCAAATTGTGTTTTGCTCAAATGAAATTTCTAGTCTTTTAAAATTGTCGAACATTCTTGGCAATCTGCAGTCCTAATAATTTAGATATTATTTTTGTAATAATACATATTATATCTTGGCAATCTGCAGTCCTATTTTTGTAATAATACATATTATAATGTTGTAAAATTTATAGTAATCGATTCTTGGAAGTATATCTAAAACGTTTGAATGCGTATATAAATTGATGGCTCCCCATGATTATCAAAAAAATAGAAATTGTCAAAATCGATTCTTTTCCGTCACAACCTCTCCTTGAAGAAATCCCGTTTCTATTTGAAATTAAGTCATTGTAAGCCCTTGGACGCACTACCGGCCTCAATGGCGACTGAATTTTTTGTTTACGATGAGTATTTCAAAGGGGCGTTCTCCACTGATCACCTCTCGCAAATTCATCCCCAGGTACCAACGTCCAAATCCAACCCCTAATCCACGATTGGAATGCAGAGACCAGTTATAGACAAGGCCTTTTATTGTCATTAGTTAACTTAAACTAACTTAACTTAACATAACTAAACTTAATATAACTTATGCTGACTTAACCTAACTCCCCCCCCACCAAAAAATCCTTGTCGATAAAATGTCAGCGAAATGTTAGGCCGGAACATAGTCACGTGATCACAAACGATGACGTATCAAACCAAGAATATAAAATCTTTGGCTTGAGATTCCTCAGCACTCAAAATAAAACCGTCTAAACTTAGAACTTATAACTTCTTTTTGAGGGTGCACTCTACGGGAAGTTTTTCCTTCTTTTGGGTCTGAAAGCTTCTTGTCAGATGATAGAATAACTTCTTTTAATGATACGTAACTTCTTTAGAGAGAAGAAATGGTCTTCAAAGCTTCTTTTTTGAGCGAATAATGAAAATTGTAGTCTTTGTTTTATATGAAGGTTGTAGGAAGTCTTTTTTTCTATGCGAAGGTTCATTGGCCTCTTCTTTAGCGTGAATTGGAGGCACAAAAGTTCATAAACGTTAAATGAACACTATTTCATTAATTCTATTTAAATTCAATCTATACACAGTTATTCATTAAAGACAAACATTAACCAAATTCATTTCGAGGAAAGTTGTAAAATACAGTAAAATTATATCTACCTTAAATTGGAAAGTGCCGCAATCTTTTAATCCGCTCTTTCGCTGAAATTCAGTCTTCTTTGTCTTTAATGACGTTATAATCTTACTTAAGCTTCACCAGTGACAATCAAAACTGAGTAGCTACAAGAGTATTCAAGCACGTGAATAGGATTTATTATTTTGATCAACTAAACAAAAATAAAAGGGAGTTGGATTACAAATAAAATAAATGTTTCAAAGTACTAATTCTATTCCGTAAGTATAAGGGATCATCGTCTTTTTACAGGGGCATTTCTTTCTTCAACCGTAGTCAGATGCGCCCCCACTCCAGTATATTTTAAATGCAGTATTTTAAGTGTATTTTAAATGCAGTATATTGTGTGTATATATATATATATATATATATATATATATTATATCTATATATATATATATATATATATACTGCATTTAAAATGTTTTTCAAGTAACTTCGGTGCCTATTATTAAATCTGTGGTTAAAGTGAAGTGAAGTGGTTAAAGCTAGCACGTATCACCCTTCATTGTGATTTCATGAGAACACTATTCACAAAACATTATTGTTTTGGGTCGCGGGGATAAGTGTTTTTCTTCCACTGGGTCGTCAGGAAAAAAAAGTTTGAAAACCACTGCGTGTGAAACCAGAGATTTCAAACATCAGCAAGAATAAGCGTGAAAACACACGATATTGGTGATTTGAAGTAAGGTACAGCACGTACGATCCATATATGTATTTTCTCCTACCTTTAAGCTTATATATATATATATACACAGTGTGTGTGTTGTGTGTGTGTGTGTGTGTGTGTGTGTGTGTGTGTGTGCGTGCGTGCGTGCATGCGCGCGCGTCAGTATTTAATCTAAAATTAATATTTATATTAATTTTAATTAAATTTTGCTGAGGAAAATAATTTTGTGTGCTCCAGAAAATTACCATAATTATACTAACTTCTATAGCTTTTATAGCAAATTTTTCGGAGGAGCAGAACCAAGTTTGAGGCAAGTTACAGTATTTGTTATTTTTCACAATCTTGTTGCCGCTGTCGTAAACTTTAAATAGAAAAAAAGATGCGTTAAATAATTTATTTCGTCTCTCGTTCAAGTTTGTACATTTTCTGAAAGATTACGTACAATTCACAGCAACTATTCAAGTTGCTTTAAAAATCAAAGGTGACCTATTTTTTTTTTACAATTTAAGAGTTTCACTTCAAAGTTTGAGACAGTGTTGAGCATTGGTGGGAGGTCTACCGTAATAAAACATATCAGAATACTAAGTTACCATTCTCATCTTTACACTTTAAGAAAACGCTTTTAATGTAAAATATATTCGGGGTGTGACCTCTTTTTTTTTGTTTTTTAATCATTTTTAATGTCGAATGATTTGGTATCGGAATTTTTTAACTTTTTAACTTAGAATTTTTATTTTATTTTATTTCATCTATTTCGTTCTTATTTTTATTCACTTCAGTTCACTTATTTATTTACATGCAAATATATATTATATATACACATACAGAGTTTACATTGATAAGTACGATTTCATTATTACAGCACATTGTACATTGGACGCAATTGTAAATTGGCTTCAGTGAGCTTACTCGCCGCTTTACATGATGAAATCGATTCGTTAGATATAATTATAAGTTTTTATAGATTTTTAAAGACAAAGAAATATTACGTTTTATTTTAAGCATTTACATTTCACATAAATTATAAAGACATAATAATAAAAGTGGATAATAAATACTCAAACTATAAAACGATGATAATAAAAGGAATAACGAAATTAGTGCAAAAATGAGATGAACGAAAATAGGAGAAACAATTAATTAGAAGGATAATAAAATTTTAATAATGACAGCAATAATAATAATAATAATAATAATAATAATAATAATAATAATTATCACCATTTCACTTTTGGCCAATTGAGAAAGGAACGTTAACTTGTTAAGTTTTAATTGCTTTGTAAAAAATGAATGAATATCACTCGAGTTCAGGGTATACATATTAAATTCTAGGATCACCTGAAGATCAGGGCCCCCCCCAGCCTTTTTTAGTTAGCTTTATAAGGCTAACTAACGAAAATATTACGACCTAACCTAACCATTTGTCAAGGGCGTACAGTTGACCTAACGATTGGTTAGATTAGGTGATGATATTTTCGTTAGTTAGCCTTATAAGGCTAACTAAAGAAGGCTGGGGGCCCTGATCTTCATCAGGTGATCCAAATTCTAATTTAATTTATTTTAAATATAAATATTAATTTAATTAATATTTACCTTTTCATTAAATGAACTCTTTTTTAACATCATAATTTTTTGCCGATGGGATAGTGAAGAGTAAAATATACAGGGTGTATGTATAAAGTAACGCGAGCGAAGAGACAAATCTGATTCGAACTGGCTTAAACTAGTTTCGTAACGCGAGTGAAGAGACAAATCTGATTCGAACTGGCTTAAACTAGTTTCATAACGCGAGTGAAGAGACAAATCTGATTCGAATTGGCTTAAACTAGTTTCGTAACGCGAGTGAAGAGACAAATCTGATTCGAACTGGCTTAAACTAGTTTCATAACGCGAGTGAAGAGACAAATCTGATTCGAACTGGCTTAAACTAGTTTCGTAACGCGAGTGAAGAGACAAATCTGATTTGAACTGGTTTAAACTTGTTTCAAACTTACTATCGAATACACAGTTGTTATAAAGTCCATGTAATAAATATAACTCGTCCATGTTGACTCGCGTTAATATAATTCAAATTGGATTTGTCTCTTCATTCGCGTTGCTTTATACACACCCATCCGGTACTATACAAAACATTATTAATATACAATCCTGACTTGTACATTTAGTGAATATTTTGTCCGTTTTCTCACTGTATCAGTTGCTCGGAGACACTAGCACCGGACCTAGAACTTACGCATACTCAGGCTCAGACGTCTTGACGGTCCTCTAATTATTAATTTTTTCTTTCTTTATTTCACTAATTATAATTCGAAACAAGAAATTTTAGTAGTGTCAAAGGAGAAGTAAATTAAATGGTTGAAGGCAATAAAACTAACAAGACAATTTCAAGAATATTCTGAAAAATAAATAATCATACGATGAATCTTAATCATCTTAATTAATCATCTTAATCATCTCGATCATCTTAATCATCTTTGAAGAAGAGTTAATTTCTTAGAAAATAAACACCATACAGTATACATTTTATTCTTATGTGCTAAACAACGTCAATAATTCACTATAGTATACAGAATATTACTGTACAAACCACTTAACTATTTTGCCGGCGTCCCTAGCTGAGTGGATAACACCGTTTCTTTATAAACGAAGACATTCAAGTCGGGGGTTCGACTCCCGATGGTGCTGGTAATAACATTTCTGGAGTTTGAGCAGTTGGACTGCATTATTCTGGTCTGAGCATTGTGCCAGTTCTAGGCCCTCGTCACTGCCTATTATTATTTACTTATTTTAGCCTAAATTGATGCCAAATATATATATATATATATATATATATATATATGAGTTAAAAATCCCAATTAAAAGTGAAGAAAATTAAAAATTAAAAGACAATAAAATTACGAAGCTTTACAAGGAGCTCAACTTCTCTTCGTTCAGGTAATAAGAACTATACGAATATATATATATATATATATATATATATACTCTGTGTGTGTGTGTGTGTAAGCTCCAAACCATTAAGGTGTTAAAATTGCTACATTACTGTGGTGCTTTTAGAAATAAGGAAATATATTTTTACTCTATTTCCTAAACTACCGGACGTAAAGTAGTAATTATAACTAGCCTACTTCCTGATTGGTCGGATCTTATTTGTCATTACTTTCAGTTAAACTAACTAAAAACTTTTCACAGTGTGTGTATATATACACCTTATATATATATATACAGGGTGGCCCAAAAAAAATGGCACCAATTTTGAGAAGTGATATCTCAATAACCATTGCAGTTAGGGATTTTAAAAAACAACCAAATGAAAGATAATTCTTTTCTCTTTAAATACTTATTCAATAGCTTGATGGTTATAAACCCATGTAATGCCAAAAATTGGCTTATAAGAAAAATATACAAAAAAAAGTTGCGCATTTATATTTATTCCTTTTATTTTTTTCTAATTAATTATCTTCTAATTTACGGTCTTTAAACGAAGTTCTGTGGTTTTAAGTTAAACCTAATTTTCAATAAATGGCTCAATCTGCCCTCCATTATGGTCAACCACAGCCTGTAATCTCGCCCTCCATTTTGAAATTGCCTTTTGAGATCGTCACTTGTGAGAGATTTTCCCATGCAGCCTGAATTCGTTCACGAAGATGGTTCACATCACGGATTTTCTGACCATGGTAGACTTCTCTCTCTAAGGCAGCCCACACAAAGTAGTCAATGGGGTTTAGATCTGGCTGCATGGTGGCCAATTATTTGGTTCGATAAAACCAGGACAATTATTATTGAGAAATGTTATTGTTTCCTTGGCTGTATGAGATGGGGCTCCATCTTGCATGAACACAAAATCAGTGCTCGTCTCCTTGATCTCTGACAACATTGGAGACAAAATGTCATTACAGTAGTAAATTGAGTTAATTTTAATGCCTCGCTGAATAAAAATGATGATGTTTTGTTCTCAGATGACGCTGCAAGGGAAACCATTATCGAATCTGAAAAGTGTTTTTTCCACGCAAAAGTCGTTTTGGGTCAACATGAGTTTTTGTCACCACTGCTGCACGAACCCGATCATTTTGGGTATTTCGTGGTGTTTCGACCGTAAATCGTTTCTCATCAGAAAACCAAATTTTTTTCACAGACTCATTTGACCGAAATCTTCGCAATAGATTTTTACATCGATGGAAACGTCTTTCTTTCACAGGCTCCGATAAAGCAGTAACCTTCACCCTCTTAAATGTTTTCAACCCAAGATCTTTTCGAATTATTCGCTGTACTGATGAACGTGAAATCCCGGTTTCTTCGCAACTTCACGTTCACTTTTACTTGTTCCCGGTTGTTCCTCTTGACTTAAAACCATTTCATTTACTTTTTCAATGTTTTCTGGCGTTCTAATACTTTTTGGTCGACCACTTCCCGGACGCCGTTGACTGCTGCCGGTTTCTTTAAGTTTTTGTAAAAAATGTGCCACAGTTCTTTTTTCCAATTTCTATTTGGAAATTCGTAAAGGATTCTGTTTAATGAATATCCTTTTTCTTCACGTAGTGCTTGTATAATGTTCTTATCAGATTCTCTCAATCCCATCTTGAGGGGTCTGGAATAGAAAAATTTCATTTAAAATTAGGATCAAGGAATAAATATAAATGCGCAACTTTTTTTGTATATTTTTTTTGGAAGCCAATTTTGGGCATTATATGGGCTTATAACCATCAAGCCATAGAATAAATATTTAAAGAGAAAAGAATTATCTTTCATTTGGTTGTTTTTTTAAGTCCCTAGCTGCAATGGTTATTGAGGTATCACTTCTCAAACTTGGTGCCATTTTTTTGGGCCACCCTGTATATATATATATATATATATATATATATATATATATATATATAAATATATATATATATAGTGAAAATTACATATACCAAGATATTGTTGGGTTATCCAATCACTTTTATGCCATAAGAATGAATGAGTATAGAAGTTTCAAAGCAAAGAATTCTACAAGACCTTGAAGTACTGAGGAAATAATATTACATTATGTAGAGACTTTAATTTCCACTGTGTATCAGTTGTAAAAGAATAATTATATAGATCAGCGTATTATATTATTATTATTATTAGTAGTAGTAGTAGTAGTAGTAGTAGTAGTAGTAGAGTATTTGTACACAGACCAGAGTATTATAATATTATTATTATTATTATCATATAAATTTGGGGAACACTTATACAGGAAGTTAAAAGTCTTTACTGTTTCACGGAGAAATCTTTTTTTAAATAAAATAAATAACCAAAAACACACGCTAAATAATTTACGTCAGTCATTTACGTATTCATAACTTTTTGCAATTTGTAAAGACTTACGTAAGAATAATCGCCACAGCTGTTGTTCCACACAATAATAAAACCTTCTAAATTTAGAACCTATAATTTCTTTTTGAAGGTGGATTCTAGGGGAAGCTTTTTATATGTTTAGGTATCAAAGCTTCTTATTAGATGATCTAATCACTGCATTTAATGATACATAACTTCTTTAGATAGAAAAACTAATTTTCAAAACTTCTTTTTTGAGTGATTTGAGACAATAGAAGATTATATTTCTATGCATTGTAGAAGGTTGCGGGAAGTCTTTGTTTTCTGTGTTCTAAGATGTAAGATGACCCTCCTATAAGTGTCGGCAAACTTAAACGTTACAAAATAGAAAAATTTGTAGTGTTTGTAGTAAGTCATTTAATTAAAACTTGAACTTTCATAGAAAAAACAAAGCATCACCTGACGATCAAGGTTCCCAGCCTTCGTTAGGTAGCCTTATAAAGCTAACTAACGAAAATATCACGACTTAACCTAAACAGTCGTTAGGTCAACTGTACGCCCTTGACGATTGATTAGGTTAAGTCATGATATTTTCGTTAGTTAGTCTTATAAGGTTAACTGAAGAAGGCTGGGGAGCCCTGATTTTCAGGTGATCCAAAACAAAGAAGAAATGATTTATTCTCTCTCGAAGAGAAGAAAGTACTACAAATATGGAAACTATATAGACAAAATAAAACAAGAAAAGGAAGTAAAGAAAAAAATACTTAAATAAGAAAGAACAGTCGCGAAAGTGAATACAATGACAAAAGAAAATTCATATAAAACGCTTATGACGATAAAACGCTTATGACGACGATAAAAGAAGAAAGTGAAACTAATAAAATTACTAAAATAAGTAAAATAATCACTTCTAAAAGAAGCAAAATCTGATAAGTCATTTGTCAATGGTCCAAAACAAATATATGAACAGTTCGGCTGAGAGAACGCCATGACGAATATAGTAATATAGGGTATGAAGTGAAAATGTAAAGGGCAAAAACGAAATCTGGATAAGTAATTTACTAACAAAACAGAGTTGAAAGAACTGAAGCAATGGTATCGAGACACATCGATCAGTACCAGGTTTACGCACTTTCCTGTTTAATCATTATGACTAAAACGAATAGCAATACGACACAGTAACTTCATTTTCGTCAAGGCATCAAAATTAATAAACTTAAGAAGACAGAAGATAAAATATGAATTCTAAAAACTGAAGCAAAATCTACATACAAACAATCAGTAGAGAAAAGAAGGTAAATTTATTTTTAGCAGATGGGTACCTACTAAATACAACAAAGATACAAATAATAAAAAACAATTAAATGTGATTTTTAACAAACAAAGAAAATTCTCATTTAGAAACATAAGAAAACAAACTAAAATTGTAATATATGTCGATAAAAAGACAAAAGGATGAATACTCGTAACTTTTAATGGCAGAATCAAAAAAGTAATAATTTTCTTGTTAAAAACTTTGATCGTACCAAAAGTACAGTAGTACGTGGCTTGGGATTTACGTCCCAACATAAAAAAAATAAATAAACTGGAAGAAATATAGACACACTTGAACCCCCCCCCCCCCAAAAAAAAAATTGATATAAACCTAGATTGCTGGGAAAGGCTTCGAGAAGTAGGTCTGTACTCGATAGAAATAGAAGCAAATCCTTTTTGTGAAAAAGAAAGAAGCAATTTCGATGCATACAAGTGTATAAAAAAAAAAATATTTGTAATCTGAAAATATAGCAAGAAGAGAAAGGGATATACGTATATTATATATATATATATGGTATACACATGGAAAATTACTAAAACATTTCCACCTAATTTCACGTTAAAACTTATTAAATTACAAATTAAAGTTGAAAACCAAAGGGGAAGACCGAGCAGCATCCGGAATAAAAATGGAAAACCTGCTTTGAGGCAAAATAATTTCAGCTTTAGGGAGAAGATGTGAGATTTTGAATCAAACGCCGGAAGAAATAAAAATAACCGCAGTTGAAAAGGAAATTTTTAAAAATATTAATAACTGAATAAAACACTTATTTTCAGAAGGTAAGTCGGGGTTGAGGAAACCTTCTGGCTACTGCATGGAAAAGAAAGGCTGGAAGGAAAGATTCTCCCGTCCATCAAGCAAATTCCTGGTTCTGCTAGAGAACAACGCGTATGACCTCAATGAGAAGTTACAGTTCAGCTCAAAACATATACCATCGGTAATCTAAATTACAGCATAGTGTATCCCTATTATTAGAACCGATGCGATGGTACACGCAAAATAAAACCTTCCAAATTTAGGACAGTAGCTGTTTTCTCGATATAAATAAGGCTTATGATATATTAATTATAATATATTGTTCACTAAACTGCTGGAAAGAAATGTTTCTCAATATAGCCTACTGTTTATATAGCTATCTTCGTATTAAGTGGTATTCAAATCAAACATTTACAATAAATTTACAATAAATGGAGAAATGTCTTTCTGTTCTTTTAAATCCTCACGGTGAGTGCGCCACCGCTACTACTTTCTAATATATATATATATATATATATATATATATATGATGAATAAAACCACGAAGGAAAAAAGAAACACAAACGGGTGCTCAAGCGCTTTCGTCTAATGACATCCTCAGGAACACTGGAGTGAAAGGACAGATCAAGGCAATATATAGGTTACAAAAATAAACATACATACATACATATTCATATATATAATACATATACATATATATATATATATATACATATACATATATATAGTAAGCATAGAAAAAATTGTGGGAGGAGCCAACATTTATAGTTTATGAAACAGGTCACAAAAGAATAAAGAAATAAAAATAAATATAAATATAAATTGAGAAAAAATTAATTACCAAATAGTGCCTTAGTGATATATGTCACAGCCTAAATAATCATAAAGAAATAAACAAGCAAATAAAAAAACCACAAATATATATACATACATATATATATAAAAAGACACTTTTAGCACTTTGGCCGACCTTCAATATAAATTCAAATGGCTTGTTTATGGAACAGGTCACAAAAGAATAAAGAAATAAAAATAAATATAAATATTGTAAGTGGAGTCTACAAATTCAAGCTCAAAAGGGAAGTTTTACAATCAATTTAATAGCTGATGCCAAATTGATATATATGTCACAAAGAAATAAAGAAATAAACCAAAAAAAAAATTAATTATTAAAAAAATAATAAAAAATAATAATAATAAATTGAAAGATAAATTTTAAGAGAGGCAACCAATTTATAAGGGAAAAAATTACCACATATTCATATTATAGTCACAAACGAATAAAAAAGTACAAGTAAATATAAATTGGAAAACAAAATGATGCCTAGATGATATAAAGAACAATAAAATATATACAACATATATACGATATATATACGAAATATAAACGCAATATATACAGAATATATATATATATATATGCATAAGGGAAAAAATTACCAAATTTGTTTGTATAATTATTGTCTGAAAAAACGGTAGGTCGCAAAAGAATAAAGAAATAAAAATAAATATAAATTGAAAAAATTACAAATAATACACGTACACATGTATACCCGCATAACCAAATATATATACATATACACACATATATACAAACACACACACACACACACACACATATATATATATACACATACAAGCTTGACCATCGCGAAATGAGAAATCATCGCGCAGAACCTTTGTGAGGTTGTAAGGTAAGGTAAGGTACATACACATATATATATATATATATATATACATTTAACTGCATACATACATACATACATACATACATATACACACATACATACATACATATACACACATATACATACAAACACATTTAACTGCAATGACCACACACATACTCACATACACATACATACATACACATACACGCATACAGCAAAAAATTGAAAAATAAAATTGTAAGAAAAACAAAAGACAAAACAAATTTTTTACCAAAGATTTAACAACCTGCCCTTTTTGTTTAAATCCATTCTGAAGGAATTCAGAGCAACGGGATCGAGTTGAAACAGACCTTTACTCATGTTAAGGTTATTTGTAAGTTGAATATAGCCGACTCAAGAATATTTCTATTAACAATGTTGCTAGAGTGAAACAAAACTGAAACATTATTCCAATCAATACAATGGGATAACTCTGACAAATGGACAAAAAGGGCACTGGACAACTGTCCCGTTCTAACGGAATATTGATGCTGTTTTACACGCGTTTGTAAATCCTTTCCCGTCTGACCTATGTAAAAGGAATCACATTGCTTACACCCAATTTTATAGATAATGCCTAAATTATTGGTAGGGCTATTTTTTACTATGATGTTTTTCACAATATTGTTATATGAAAAAACTACACTGATATCCAAAAGTTTAAGTACATTAGTGTAGTTTTTCATATAACAATATTGTGAAAAACATCAGAGTAAAAAATAGCCCTACCAATAATTTAGGCATTATCTATAAAATTGGGTGTAAGCAATGTGATTCCTTTTACATAGGTCAGACGGGAAAGGATTTACAAACGCGTGTAAAACAGCATCAATATTCCGTTAGAACGGGACAGTTGTCCAGTGCCCTTTTGTCCATTTGTCAGAGTTATCCCATTGTATTGATTGGAATAATGTTTCAGTTTTGTTCACTCTAGCAACATTGTTAATAGAAATATTCTTGAGTCGGCTATAATTCAACTTACAAATAACCTTAACATGAGTAAAGGTCTGTTTCAACTCGATCCCGTTGCTCTGAATTCCTTCAGAATGGATTTAAAACAAAAAGGGCAGGTTGTTAAATCTTTGGTAAAAAATTTGTTTTTGTCTTTTGTTTTTCTTACAATTTTATTTTTCAATTTTTTGCTGTATGCGTGTATGTGTATGTATGTGTATGTGAGTATGTGTGTGGTCATTGCAGTTAAATGTGTTTGTATGTATATGTGTGTATATGTATGTATGTATGTGTGTATATGTATGTATGTATGATGTATGCAGTTAAATGTATATATATATATATATATATATATATGTGTGTATGTACCTTACCTTACCTTACAACCTCACAAAGGTTCTGCGCGATGATTTCTCATTTCGCGATGGTCAAGCTTGTATGTGTATATATATATATGTGTGTGTGTGTGTGTGTGTTTGTATATATGTGTGTATATGTATATATATTTGGTTATGCGGGTATACATGTGTACGTGTATTATTTGTAATTTTTTCAATTTATATTTATTTTTATTCTTTATTCTTTTGCGACCTACCGTTTTTCAGACAATAATTATAAAAACAAATTTGGTAATTTTTTTCCCTTATGCATATATATATATATATTCTGTATATATTGCGTTTATATTTCGTATATATACCGTATATATGTTGTATATATATTTTATTGTTCTTTATATATCATCTAGGCATCATTTTGTTTTCCAATTATATTTACTTGTACTTTTTTATTCGTTTGTGACTATAATATGCATATGTGGTAATTTTTTCCCTTATAAATTGGTTGCCTCTCTTAAAATTTATCTTTCAATTTATTATTATTATTTTTTATTATTTTTTTAATAATTAATTTTTTTTTGGTTTATTTCTTTATTTCTTTGTGACATATATATCAATTTGGCATCATCTATTAAATTGATTGTAAAACTTCCCTTTTGAGCTTGAATTTGTAGACTCCACTTACAATATTTATATTTATTTTTATTTCTTTATTCTTTTGTGACCTGTTCCATAAACAAGCCATTTGAATTTATATTGAAGGTCGGCCAAAGTGCTAAAAGTGTCTTTTTATATATATATATATATATATATATATGTATGTATATATATTTGTGGTTTTTTTATTTGCTTGTTTATTTCTTTATGATTATTTAGGCTGTGACATATATCACTAAGGCACTATTTGGTAATTAATTTTTTCTCAATTTATATTTATATTTATTTTTATTTCTTTATTCTTTTGTGACCTGTTTCATAAACTATAAATGTTGGCTCCTCCCACAATTTTTTCTATGCTTACTATATATATGTATATGTATATATATATGTTATATATGTATATGTATATATATATGAATATGTATGTATGTATGTTTATTTTTGTAACCTATATATTGCCTTGATCTGTCCTTTCACTCCAGTGTTCCTGAGGATGTCATTAGACGAAAGCGCTTGAGCACCCGTTTGTGTTTCTTTTTTCCTTCGTGGTTTTATTCATCATAAATACTTTTCACGTGACACTTTCGTGAAATAATTTTTCATATATATATATATATAATATATATATATTGATGGTCAGTCATATTCATTTAGTACTGTCAACGTTGGTTGTTCTATAGGCGAAATTAGGTTGAATAACTTACTTTATGACCTATTCTCAGCTCTAATGACTTTTTTCACTGCACACCTTTCACGAATATTCCCATTTCTCATATGGTCAGTCCGTTTAACACTAATCATGATTCTTAAATTATTTAGCTTAACTGCTATCGCTTTTTACAGTGAACTATCATGTTCAGCAAGTGACCCACATCTATACATCAGTGTTGGCACGAATACACATTCTTGTAAACCTTTTGCTGCATCTACTCTCAAGCATTTTCTTCCCACCAAGACTTTTATCACGCCCATGACTTCCCTGCTTCACCCTACTTTCAGTTCCAGTGAACTTGTGACTTGTTTGCCAATCAAACGCCCCAGATATTTAAATACTTTTACAACCCCCAAAATTTTCTCCATTCACTACAACATTACATACTGACTCTCCTGTTATCTCAACGTAAAGAACGCTACTTTTATTTATATCACCTTTAATAATCTCCTTTCACATTTGTCAGCAAAACTTGTCACTTCTCTCCTTAATTCTTTCTCTAATTCACCCAGAAGCACCACGTCATCAGTATACATTAGATGTGATTACCACTCATTCTCTTCCAAATTCAGGTTTGCTTCTCTCTCTGGGATCATTGCCTTCATCTTGCGCATTCTCCTATCCATATACATATTAAACAGCCATGGTGACACCACATAGCCTCTTCATACCCCGACATTAATATTATTATATCATTCACTCAATTCCCCTTAACTCTTATAGAAGCACCGTAAAAACACAGAAGCACGTAAAAATCAACAATTAACTCACCACTGACAACCTACATTCTAAGCGCTTGCCACAAGGCAAATCTAGTTATTTGACCGTACTCTCGACAGTTTTCTTATCATTTAGTTTTTCAGTCAGCTGTCTCATTACTAACACTTAATCAACACATCCTCTACCTTCCCCAAGGCAACTTGTTCATTTCCAGTCAACGGATCCAAAATCTTTTTTACCACAGCTCTATCTCTTCCGGATAATTTTCCAACTATACTATTGTCAAAATTATACTCCTGTAATTTTTACATTCACTTCAACACCTTTAGTTTTTATACAGTTTTACAATTACTGTATAGATTTTGTCCACTCACCTGGAACACTTCCACTTTCCCAAGCTTTTTGACATATATTCCACAGCCATTCAAACAACATTTTACCTCCATATTTAATCATTCTACTACATACGAGTACTCCATCAATTCTTGACGATTTCCATTTCTTAAGTTTGTATACCGCTCGTTTAACTTCTCTAATTTAACATCTTCTACTATTTGGTATAAATTTCTACACACACTACCAAAACCAACTGCATTCACATTCCTTACATTCACGGTTCCCTATATAAGCTCACTAAAAACCTTAAACTCTCTCACGTATTTGCTCATCTTGTACAAAAACATTGCCATTCTTATATTTTTTATTACTAGCAATTGCATCATGTGACTTTTGCACTTCCTCACCTCTTTCCAGAATAACTTTTTGTTCTCCACATACTGCTCATTCCTTTCTCAAGTCTTCATCAATTCTTTTAAATCTCTCTATTACGCCATTAAATTATTCTTGTATGCTCTGTAAAACTCATCTTCTCTTTTTATTATTGCCAGGCTGCGTTTGTAATATTCTTTGCCAGACTCTCTTCTTTTTTTTCGCTACATTCTTCACCTCATCGTTCCTCCCTGTGGTTAGTCACCTTTCTCTTTACTCCATTTCGTACACGCCAACATACATCAGATGCTGTTGTCACTAAACATTTCTTATACACATTCCACATATTCCTTACATTCATTTTTTAACATCTATTTCTCCATGTGTATATATACACAGAGTGCTTCAAAAATATTTACCACTTATATGGCACTAATATATCATTCATTACCACTTATAGTTTGTGGGGTTTTTTTTTTTTGGTTTATGTAAGTATTTGTGTTTATTTGCTTGTTTTTTTAATAATAATGTCGGATTTTTTTCAGGGATTGTGTGAGTGATTAACGTGATTAGTGATTAATAAAAGTGGTAACATTTTTTTGAAGCACCTATTTCCAATGAATATGATTCATTCATTAATCATTCACACAATCCTGAAAAAAACGACGTTATTATTAAAAAACAAGCAAATAAACACACATACTTACATAAACAAAAAAAAAAAGACACACAAACACTAAATGGTAAGAAATGACATATTAACGCCATATGGCAGAGCTGGCCCTATGGGCGGGCGAACGGGGCGACCACCCGGGGCGCAACTGCCCTGAGGGCGCCAAAAGCCCCTCGTAAAAATTATCGATTGCATGAATACAATCTTTAGGGCATGTATAGGGCGTCATTTTGGCTAAGACCGGCTCTGATAAGCGGTAACATTTTTTTTAAGCACCCTGTATATATATATATATATATATATATATATATATATATATATAATATATATAACATTTTATATGTACTTTTTGTCCCAATGGATTGCACATTTAAATTGAAGGTCGATTCGAACTGAAGCGAATAAAATAATAATATATTTATGATGTCCATCACGTGTTCTGAAGGAAAGAAATTAAATTTACTCACGAACGTCAGTTTCAGCGTTCACTATTCACTATTTATTTCAGTATCGAATGACTGACATTTTCTTCAGTTTAAGTGTATATTGTCTGTTTACACACACACACACACACACACACACATATATATATATATATATATATATATATATATATATATATATTATATATATATATATATTATATATATATTATATTATATATAATACTGTATATTTGTGTGTGTATTGTCATACATCCATATGTGACATGTCTACTTCATATATATATATATATATATATATATATATATATGTATATATATGTGTGTGTTACCAATTTATAGTTGCCACATTGGCAATATAACAATAATAATAATGTTAATTAAGTAATTAAGTTAAGCTATTTTAATGTTAATGATTGCTTTGTGACAATAAAACCCACACTAATAGACGGAGTTTATTTCCACAACAGTTTCGATGCCCACTGGCATCTTCTTCGGGTGGATACAGAAAAATGAATGAACAAAAGTGAGTAAGGAACCAATTTAGGAAAGGTAAGGAACATTCTAGAAGGACAGAGACCATTAAAAATTCACACCTACGTTAGATCACGTTCACCCGACACCGGAAGGGATTTTTTAACTAAGAATCTCATTAAAGGGTCAAGCTTATAAGTACCTTCACACAAATTAAAATTATCTTCTTGTTCTTTACATACAGATTCTATTATTTTTCTTTTGACATAATTATTACACTTATAAAGTAACTTCCTTGATTCCCAATCTATGGCATGATTATTTTAGCTGGTGTGATAAAAAATTGCATTATTAGTGTTACAACATCTGAAGGCATATTTATGTTCTTTAATACGCGTTTCAATATTTCTTCCAGTTTCTCCTACATATACTGAATCACAATTTTTACAGGGAATGCTGTAGACACCAGCTTTCTCCTGTTTTGCAAAGTTATTCATAACCAATTTACTTTTTACAGAGACGAATATTTGAAAGTCAAATCAAACCTAAAATCTTTCGTCAAAGGTTTTATACTTTCTAAGCCGGAAATGTAAGGCAAACCCAAATATTGTTTTTGGTTAACTGAAGGTTCCCGAGGGGCATAAAAAGATTTCCTGGCTTTAAAATACGCCTTTCTGATAAACCACTCAGGATATTTTAAATCCTTAAAAATGTTCCAAATCTTTGAATGTCCCGGCGATTGACCCTAAAAGATTTCTACAGATTAACCCCAAACTCCCCCACATTTACAATTTATCCAAAAACCCATAAAATAATATACCGCTCCGTCCTATTATTTCACACAGTGGTTCCTTTAGTTACAGGTTATCTAAATTTCTTGCAGATAAATTGTCCCCATTAGTTGGTAAATTTTCTGGCTCGCACATCACTAATTCCTATGATTTTATCAATAAAGTTATGTCCTTAGATTTAAAGCGTGGAAGAATGATCAGTTTTGATGTTGATTCATTGTTTACAAAAGTTCCCATTGATGATGTACTTAGTTTTTTAGGTAGAAAATTGCCAACATGTAATGTAGAACTTGGCATGCCCACACTCGTATTTTAGAATTGATAAAACTCTGTGTCACCAATAATGCCTTCTCCTTCAGTGAGGAATTTTATTTAAAACGCTTTGGTATGGGAATGGGGTCCCTTTATCCCCAATACTGAATACATTATACACGGAATATTATGAGTCGGAAATGTTACAAACAATGTGTCCCAGTAAGTTAATTTGGTTTCATTATGTAGATGATATTATTTTCTCATTTGGCCTGACAACTGGAACGACTTTGATACTTTCTTTCAGTCATTAGATAATCTTGTTCCCTCTATTAAATTTAAATATGATTTGGAATACGTGCTCTAACCTAGGTGTGAATTTCTTAATGGTCTCTGTCCTTCTAGAATGTTCCTTACCTTTCCTGGATTGTTTCCTTACTCACTTTTGTTCATTTGTTTTTCTATATCCACCCGAAGAGGATGCCAGTGGGCATCGAAACTGTTGTGGAAATATACTCCGTCTATTAGTGTAGGTTTTATTGTCACATTTCGACCTCCACGTAAAAAAGTGAACTTTTGCGTTTATTAATGATTGCTTATATTTTATATTACGGTCACCAGATCTTTTCAGATCAAATAATGTTATTAATTAGGAAATTAATAGAGCGAGTGCTCTTCCTTTATTAAACAAAATAAATTATCATATATATAAGTGAGACAAATAAACGTTGCAGTTGTTTGAATGCAAGTTGACAACGAATGCAAGTTCAGTTGAAATGTATAAATGTGCACTTGAATAATGACTTCAATATTACAATAACGCGCAAGGAAATGAAAGTCTTTATATAAAGTTAGGTGAATAACACCAGGCCAATGGAGCCTGTTACAACGTTGTTACATGATGAGATCTAACGTACTACTAGGTTTTTCTTCGAGGCAAGAGGCGCAAGGTGTGACGTTCACAACAGAAAAGGAAAACTTGAGGAAATCTCGCGATGTGACGTCATCTTGGTCGCGGCTGTGTCGATGGAAACAATGGACTTATTATGAAGGTAGAAATCGCGAAAGTATCTGAAGGCGTCTCTGTTGCTTCATATACTGTAGATATATATACTGTATATACAGAATTTTTAAGCAGTATAATTTAATGTTGGGAGTTAATATGTATAATATAAATATGACCTATTAATTAAACATGTAATTTAGAATTAGAATAGAACGACTACGGGAACCATTTCTCTCGACGCATTTCTACGCTAATCCCGAATACTAAATTACCATCAGTCTTATTCTTTTGGCCATAAATCGATAGAATCGCATTTCCAAATCCATTACTTTTTCAGATAACAATTTCAGACCAGCTATTACTGATAATTCCATATTCATTAGAATTAATCCAGTTGATAGTATTAGTGAGAGAGGTTCCATACAACCAATCTGAACCTGCGAATTCCCCAGCCCCCGATTTCCCCGACTCCTGCATTCGCTTCGAGCAAAATCCGATTTGGATGCTCACAATTAAAGTATTTAATAAATTTCATTCTGATTTCACTTCATTTATCCGTGCTTTGACTCGTCCTAAAATGAGAGCAGCAAGCGATGAGTTTCACGGGAAAAACACCATACCGGTGCATTTCACTTATAAAATACAGTCCCAGTACTAATATATATACAATAGAACACCGTAAGTTTGCGAGTTACGTTTGTGAGACCCTCGCGAACTTATGAATTTGTGAGCTACCGATGAACAAACCTTATGGGGAAAATGGGGCTTGGTTCCCAGCCACCTACTCAAGTTCTGTACGGTACACTTATCAACAAACACCATGCACTTGATAAAAAAAATAAACAATACTATGCTACCTATAAGAAAAGAATTTATTCAGCTCGAAGATCATGCCTATCACAGTTATTAGACCACCAAGAGTAAATACTGGAAACATTGTGACGAGGTCAAAACATAGATGTAATATATACTGATTTTTCTAAAGCCTTCGATAAACGTGATCATGGAATTATAGCACACAAACTTAAGAATACAGGAACTATTGAAAGTGAAGACAATATATTTATTTTTCTGACCAAATGATACAAAGAGTGGTAGTAAGTGGAGTTAAATCTGATGTCTCAGAAGTCGTCAGCTGTCCACAAGGTGAGACTAAACCCACAGTGGAGGATCTTGTCTTAGAGTAATAATGTCATCGGATACAGAATTCACAGAATCACATCAAAATTACAACAGCTAGAAAAGTAATGGGAATTATCTGGAAGAGCTACGACAGCAGAAAGCAAACATTATGTTAAAACTATGGAAGAGGCTAGTCCTTCCAGTAATTGAGTATTGCTCAGTACTCGCAATAAAACTTCAAGGCAGCGCCAGAGGGTCCATTGCTGTACCAGTATTATGTACACAAAAAATCACATGCAATTTTGCACTACTCTCCCCTTGTATGTAGCCAAATCCTTCAAATTTCCCCTCTGTTTACGTACTCCGGCCTTTTTATCCCTCCTCCGATCTCAACGACCAATTCTCAACACGTACTTATGTGTAATTATTTATCAATAGTAGTCAGTGAATATATTCCGTTTCCTCGAACAGGGAGTGGTTGTTTAATAAAAGTGTGTTTTGGTTTATGCAATAAAACTCACATTTAAATGACATTTACGTTACCATAAAAAATAAAGATAAAACCTACAGAAAGTTAATCGAAGGGTGCGCAGGACCTCAGAAAATATTCCGGAACATTTGAATACAAGATTGGATTGTGTGGGTTGCTGAACTTATCTTTAAGAAAGGCGATAAAGGTGCGGCGGGAAATTATAGGCCAATCAGTTTAACGTCTGTTGTAGGTAAGCTACTGGAATCAATAATTAGGGATCGTATAGTCGAACACTTAGAACTGCATAATCTGGTTAGAAATACGCAGCACGGTTTTAGGCGAAACAAATCTTGCTTAACTAATCTTTTAGAATTTTTCCAAAGCGTGGTTGACGTTTACGATAGACATCGGGCGGTTGATGTAGTGTATTTAGATTTTCAAAAAGCGTTTGACACCGTGCCGCACAAAAGACTCATTGAAAAAACTAAGGCTCATGGAATCAGGGGTGTAGTAATAAATTGGCTAGAAGAGTGGTTGCGAGGCAGGAAACAGAGGGTGGTCGTTGATGGAGCGGAGTCGTGTTGGGCTAATGTAGCGAGTGGCGTTCCTCAGGGTTCTGTATTGGGCCCCTTGCTTTTCTTATATATATTAACGATTTAGATGTCGGCCTAGTCAGTACAGTTTCAAAGTTTGCGGATGACACGAAGCTGGGTGGTAGGGCGATTAATGACGAAGATAGAGGTAAAATTCAGGAAGATCTGAATAAAATCGTTGATTGGTCGGTCACATGGCAAATGAGATTTAACGTGGATAAGTGCAAAATTATGCATATAGGTTCGCGTAACGGTAATTTTGCGTATAGTATGTCAGGGAAAGATTTAACAAGCGTAGAGCAGGAAAAAGATTTAGGAGTTATAGTCACTGGTGATTTAAAAGTAGCGAAACAAAGTACAGCGGCGGTCAAAAGGCGAACAAAGTGTTAGGTTTTATAGCTCGAAATTTTGAGTACAAATCGCGCGATATTATAGTTCCTCTTTATAAATCATTAGTTAGACCCCATTTGGAGTACGCGGTCCAATTTTGGAATCCGCATATGCGCAAAGATATAGGCAAAATCGAAAGAGTTCAAAGACGAGCAACTAAGATGATTCCGTCTCTTAGGTCAAAGTCGTACGAGGATAGGCTTAAAGAGTTAAAATTGACTACACTCGAGACTAGGAGGTTAAGGGGTGATCTAATCCAGGTTTTCAAAATTATGAATGGGTTTGATAACGTAGATAGAGGTAGCTTTTTCGAAATATCTCAATATAATAGGACTAGAAATAACGGGTGTAAGTTGACAAGTAGAAGGTTTGAGACAGCAGTTGCGAAAAACTTTTTTACGCATAGAATAGTAAATAGCTGGAATAGTTTGCCGGTAGAAGTAATTAGTAGCACGTCTATAAACATGTTTAAGAATCGATTGGACGCGCATGTTGATAGAAAGGGTATAGTTTAAGGTAGTAAATTAAGGCTTTGTGGGGATAGATCCCACAGCTCAACACAAGTGTTGTGGGATATAGGGAGGCAGCGTCCTTGGTTAGGGGATACTCTCTGTCCTTACACACCCCATTTAAAGAGATTCCTCTGCCGAGCGGTGCCCCCCATAGTACTGTGAGGTATTGAAAAACTCATGATCTTCACTTGCCCACAAACACCTTTAAATGGGAGACCCATAATGAGTGCACACACATTTCTACATTACTGTACAGTCTTTACAGCCACACCTACACTTTTCCTCGTAAGTGTATATATTGTAATGTATATGGTTGTAAATTTGACTTGGTCCGCAATCGATATGAACCGTGACTTGATGGATACCGTAATGAAATTGACTGGATTCTTTGGATCTGATATATTTGCATGTCCGTTATAAATAGATATAGAATGTAACATATTTGTGGATAGTAGTCTATTATGACTTGCTCCTCTGGACCGAGAGATTCTATCTTTAGTTTTAAACCGATAATTAATTATTTTTAAATTGATAATTATTTAGTTTCGTAAAAATTGGTCGTTGCCAATTTACCGGCAGTTTTTAAATAAGTTTCTTATGTTCTTGTGGTTCGGAACCCACGTAAAATTGTAGGTCCCCTCCGCCACCACGGAGGACATACACAATACACGATTACGAACACAGTTAGGTAGACCAGCCATGAATGGATCCTAGGGTCTTTGTTGGTCTGAAACATTATAACATAACATTATAACATTAAAGAAATTAATTATTTGATGTGACGTTGATGTTCAAAGACATATTATAAATTTATAAATGTCACATGTCTACTGAGACCTGACACATTCTGGACAGCCGCTATCATGGATAATATTACCCATTGAATACCACATTCGTACGTACCTACCTGGGCTTTACCTTCCATTCCTCTCATGTACGCAAGCGTACGCAAAATCATTAGGCCCATACTCCCATTTTTATGCGTACGTACGATGGCTTCATATTTCGAGTAACGATAACAACGAAGTATCATCGGATCTTCTTTCTTTATCAAGACCAGAGAGTACGTGTTGAACATTACAAAGATCTAATCCAACAGTGCGTAATTCACCTGGTAATTAACAAGAGGAAAGCTTGTTTTCAACAATGCAGTGCCACGACCTACACAGTGACCACAACGGAAATGCTGCATGAAATTTATGAGATTGATTCACCAAACTCTGTGGCCTCCTCGATCCCCAGACAAATTACCATATTTCTTTCTTTGGCGATACCTCAAAGGAAGATTTTGCACAAATAATCCGAAAGACCTCAAAGCTCTTGAGAATATCATCGCCCCTTGCACTCAAACGATAACAGAAGAGACGCTAAAGCGTGCGAACGCGAACATGCATCGATGAGCCTCCACCTATTCATCCAAAAAGGCGGCGGACACATCCAGCATATAAAGTAGGCCGAGATATTAAATTTTTTTTCAAAGAAACTGTAACCTTAAAATTATTTTGAAATCACTTCTTTTCGCTCGTCTCCTACCGGCATTTCCCATATTTTGTACTTCCACCTTGTGATTATTTGATAAAATGATTGACGTGCACATGTATAACCCGGATAACATTAGGATTAGGGGTAAATCGTGGCTACTGTCGCAACACCGCTTCCCGTAGATCAGCGAAGTTAAGCAAAATTGGGGTTCAGCGGTATTTTTTTATGCAGGAAGGAGGGGCCAAGGGCGAATGCCCGGAAAAACGGGTCCACACCCCATAGAAGAAGAAGAAGAGAGACGAAATCATAAACAAAAACGATTACTTTTGCTATTGCGAAGGAGGTGAAACAATCCTTAAAACGCATACACTCTAAATAGAAGTAGACGTTTCGTTAGACGTTTCATGTCCCAGTTTTGCGAATTTTGAAATGTCTAATGCGTTAGACGTTTCACATTAGTTAAACATTCGGTTAAGCATTTCAGTAAGTCAATTGAAATGTCTAACTTATCCCAGTTTTTTAAACGATTAAAAAGACATCCAAAGTGTCTAATGAAATGTCTAGTGAATTGTCTGATAATAAAATATCTAATTCAAGAAAGTTTATAGATAGATAGATAGATAGATAGATAGATAGAATAACCTTTATTAATAATAATAAAATAAATACATTTTTTCAATTTACAATGACATGAATAATTGTGAAGCTCGACTATTTATTTTATTTAATTTAGCCCTTAAGCTTTAGGCTTTACTGGGCTCTTATTAAAATAAGCAGCTAGTTCTTATTAATTAATTATAATAATAAAATAAATAAATAAGTAGCTAAGTATTATTAATAGTTAAAACATGTATCACAATATTAAACAATATTAATGGACAATATTAATCAATATTAGTGGACATTAATCCTAGATTTTTGTTAGTATGCCATTATTAATCGGGATTTCAACTTCGTTTTAAACAAATTTACATCCACAATATTTTTTATATCGGCATGCAAGTCATTCCATAGTTTCAATCCAATGAAAATGGGTAGTTTTTGAGATGAAGACAATCTAAATTGAGGTATAACAAGCTTTTGATCTATTTCTGGTCTGATACGAGTGGATTTCTTGATGAGTTACAAAATATATATTTACCCATTGCAAATTAATGATTTTGTTCTTACACTCGTAAATAAAAATAAAATGTGCCAGTTTGGTTATATCGTTGAGCTTTAGTAGGTTTAGCTCTTTAAATAATGCACGAGAGTGATCAAGGAAATCAGCATCAGATAATAACCTTATTGCTCGTTTTTGGATGACAAAGATACCATTTAACGCGTTGTTAGCGGAGTTTCCCCAAACAAGGGTGCAGTATGTTATATAAGGAAGAACAAGAGTATGATAAAGAGTCAATAAAACTTGTTTAGGGACTACATTTCTAAGTTTAAACATTATAGCAACCCTCCTTGAAATCTTTTTCGCGATATAATTTACATGATCACTCCACTGCAAATTCTTATCTAGCATTACACCAAGAAATTTTGTTACAGTGCACTCCTTTATAGCGATTTCATTAACATTAAGTTCATCAAGATATACACTTCTTTTATTAGTAAAAATCATGAAATTTGTTTTACTGGTATTTAGGAAGAGTTTATTGGTGGTCAACCATTTCATTACACTGATGAATTCTGAGTGAAATATATTCTTAGCTGTATTAACATCTTTGCAAGAAAAAGAGACAGTTGTATCATCTGCAAACATTATGAAGTTCAGTATATCAGATGAATATAGAAGGTCACTTATACGTGTACAGGGTGGTGCAAAAGTCTGGACCCATAGGCAATTTACTATATAAAAAATATCTTTCGATTTTTATAATAGTTTTTATAATTTAATTTTTGTTTATAATTTTACTAAATATTTTCAGATTGTTACCCTATGGCAGACAAGTTAACAATAGCAGAAAGAAGAGAGCTTGTGCTTTTGTACGCAAAAGAAGGAGCCACCTCACGTTCAGTCGCAAATTTCCTTATGCCTCGATTATATGAAATACCATTACACTTATTGTAAATTCTGAACTAGAACGTTAAATTTAACATAATTTAGTCACTGGTGTATGGTTAATTAAATTTCATTTCATAATAAACTTCCTGCAGGCCACACTTTTTTTCCATATAAACCGCCTATGGGTCCAGACTTTTGCACCACCCTGTATATAATAAAAATAACAGTGAACCCAGAACTGAGCCCTGTGGCACACCATGTTTCACAAGCGCTTTAGTTGAGCAAGCCTTATTTACTGATACAAAATGATATCTATTGGACAAATAACTTTTAAACCAATCACTGATTGCTCCTCTAAAGCCGTAACAATATAATTTATTAAGTAGAATATTATGGTCTATTACATCAAACGCCTTACTCAAATCCATAAATATTGATATCATTGTTTCTTTGTTCTCCTTAGCTATATTTACATTTTCCATAAGATCTAAAATAGCCATTTCCGTTGTTTTATTATTACGGACGCCATATTGATTTGGAGATAATAAATTGTAGGATTCTAAATATCGCTGCATTCTACTTTTTACAATTTTTTCAAAAACTTTGCTGAACACAGATAATGAACACACCGGCCTGTAATTTATTGCTAGTGTAAAATCACCCCCTTTAAAAAGGAGTGTTATACAACCAGTTTTTAGCATTGATGGGAATATTCCTTTGAAAATACTTTGATTGATAATTTTAGCCAAAGTTACAGATATCTTATCTTTAACAAGTTTCAATATAGGTACAGGAATGTTATGAATGTTATTTTTTGTACTTTTTAATTTACCAATAATATTCTGGACCTCAGTAGAGGTAGCAGGAACAAAAGAAAATGAATTTAGTGGGCTGGGTGGCATATATTCTAGAGGTGAGTGATCATTATTTATTAATTGTGAACGAAGCTTATCCGCTATTGAAGTAAAATGTGCATTTAAAGCGTCTGCAATAGCAGTATCATCAGTAATTTCTTTATTATTAACATTTAATTTCTCTATTGAATTTTTCTTAATTTGTTTTCCGAGAAGATTGTTTATGGTTGTCCAAGTGTTTTTCATGTCTCCTTTATGTTTGGAAAATTGATTGTTATAATAGTTATATTTTGCAATTTTTATTATTTTAGTTAATTTGTTTCTGTATTGAGTATATTGTATTTAAGGAATTTTGCTCTGTAATTGCAATTTGAATAATTTATCTCTGTTCTTTATTGAAGTGATAATTCCTGGAGTGATCCATGGATTTGCGACACTTTTGGGCGAAACTGTTTTTCTCCTTAAAGGAAAGCAAATATTAAAAATATGGAATAAGGTGTCATAGAAGAACTGAAACATATGATCTGGGTCATTTAAAGGTTCGTCACAGTCAAGTCGAGTATTTTCTACAGCCCCAATAAATTTTCTTTTGTTAACCTCTGAGAATATTCTGTAACCAATAGTTGTTTTGTCCGCAACCTGAACAATGTTATTGAATATAGCGTAAGTAGGAAAATGATCACTGATGTTAGTGGTTATAATTCCAGAATTTACGAGGGCATTGCTATTTACAAATATATTATCAATCGTAGATTAATATAAGTTTAAGTCTACCCGAAAAGAATCGTTTCATAGCATTACTCTTAAAAACTCTTGACTTTTAATTTATATCCATTTCTTCTTGTAAATGATTCTCTATCACTATCAAATAACTTCTTGTAATTTACATTATCAAAGCCATTTATCAATTTAAAATACTCGAATTAACTCTCCTATAAGTCAACATTTTTCAAGTGGATACATATCTAGTGCAGCTAATTTTTCCTCAAAATATTTTACTTCTCGGTTCTTGATTCATTTCCGTTATTCTAGCCCGAACCTTTTTTAATTTATCAGTGTATTTTCTCAAGTATAAGCTGTCTAACTCAGAGATTGAACCTAAAGTAGGCCTACTGTATACCAAGAGGCCTAGGTCTAAGGATAGGTTCATGGTCACAGACTGGTTCTTAATCTTAAGAGACTTTACTAGCTAAGGCCTAGCCAAATAAATAAAATTAATAAATGCATGAAAGACAGTTAGAAGACCTAAGCCTACATGAAATAAATGAATAAATGCACAAATTTAATAATTTTTCTCCTCTTTTCGAGATAGCCCATAAATACGAACACTAAATAAACTACGTCACAATTTCAAAATATTTTTTACCACAATGCGCATGCGTCTAGCCACAAAGAATAGAAAACTATCTTTTTACACAAATTAAATTTTTAATTTATATGTCTTTATATATTTGAAACCTTTAAGCAGCGTCTTCAGATATTTGAAATATCTATTAAACACTTCAAAACAGCTATTATTCATTTCAGAAAGTTAAGTTCATAATGAGATGTGTATATACAGTATAGTTACGAATTTATGGCGTAAATGTTGGCACTATAATTATAATGATGATAATGATAAGGGTTCACTGCTAATGACTGACTGTTAATGATAAGGCTGGAGGTCACCATGATCTTTTCAGATCAAATAATGTTATTAATTAAGTTATTAATTAGGTTGATTGACAGAATGAGTTTTCTTCCTTTATTAAACAAAATAAATGATTTATGAAATGAGACAAAATGTAAGTTGGTTGTTTACAGTCGAAATTAGATGTACACTTGAATAGTGACTTCAATAAAATAATATTAATAACGCGCAAGGTAATGATTAGTCTTTATATAAAGTTAGGTGAATGACACCAGGCCAAAATGGGGCCTGTACAAAAGGTGTTCACATGGTAGTAGCTCTCGTGTCACTATTCTTCGGAGAGAGAAAGAGTCGAGGTTTGATGGTGACGTGGAATGCTTGAAGTAGTCCTTGTAACGAGGTTGAGGTGTGAGGCAAAACATACGGACATGCCTTGAGTAGATCCTCGCGATGTAACGTCATCTTAGTCGTGCTTGTGTGACGTCATCTTGGTCGTGTTTGTGTTGATGGAACATCGCTAAAGTATTTGAAAAGGTCTCTGCCACTACATATACTGTATAACCAAACGTCCAGTACCACTTAAAGTATATACATTATACCTACATTATGGTAGTGCGCGTAATATAATAGTTAATGATAATTAAACGACTGTTAATGAAGTATGACGATAATACACAATGCACTAATATTTTGGAAACCAAAATAATACACAAATTTCTCTTCTATTAAGAAAATATAATAAAAAATGCTTCAAAAGTATTCTATGAAGGAGAGCGTCCGTTTCCCTATAAGCGAAATGAAGACACTGAGGTTGGGGTTCTAATCCCGATGTTGCTGATAATAATAATGATGCAGGAGTTAGAGCAATAGGCCTTATTAATTGCCCTCAGCGCTGTGCCAGTTTCTGGCCCTCCTGACTAAATTTTTTATTATTATATAAGTCTTTTCGAAACATATACAGTATTAATTAAATACAGTGAGGTGTGTGTGTGTGTGTGTGTGTATATATATATATATATATATGTAAGCAAACAACCACAGGGAAAAGGAAACACAAAGTCCGAGCGCTTTCGTGATATATTCACATTATCAAGGAGGAACAGAAAATAGACAGAGATTGCAAAGTAAATGAGTTAAATAGACAAGCAAAAAATTCACAATGTCTATTTAACTCATTTACTTTGTAATCTCTGTCTATTTTCTGTTCCTCCTTGATAATGTGAATATATCACGAAAGCGCTCGGACTTTGTGTTTCCTTTTCCCTGTGGTTGTTTGCTTATTAATAAGATCACGTGTTATTTTGTGATTTTAGTGCATATATATATGTATGTATGGACTTTTAAACTTTAAATATATATTTTAAAGTTAATGCCGCATGAAGATTTTCAAATTTCCTCACTTGTGATTTATTGTGAAGTTTGAAGGAATTTTAAAGTCTTGAATAGACCATTTTTCATTGTAATGATCCAGACGTTGTAAGAAATATTTTTAGCCCTTAAATCGAGGTTATTATACGTTCTTTATTCAATTCATCTTCGCTTTTGATGATGCGCGGTATCTTAATATTTTGTGTAGCAGTGAAAAGAGAACAACTTGAAACGCTTTTTCACTTCAAGCGTGATAAAAATATCGAAAAATGTTAATCTGATGATCGGAGTAACTAAATAAAATTGAAAAATGTAGCTTTCCGGAGCGCGCGACTGCATCTCTGTGGTTTTTAGATTATTTAATGTACTTTTTTAGTTAATGTTCTTTTTTTTAATGTATAGAAGTATCTTATTCACACTAATATCCTTTCAAGAATGATTCTTTGAAGTTTAAAGTTAAGATAATATTGATGTTTAACCCTTTTAGGACGACCGTTACAAATTGGTAGCGTTTCAAATACAAACATTCGTAATCTAACCCTACAAAAAATTCCGACCTTAAAGGGTTAATGAGGTTTTATGTCAACAGGTAAAAGCATGTTTTGCTATCCATTTTCAAAGCGCGATTCATTATGAAAACGTAGATTTTGCAAATAGGCAGAAAAGGGTTCATGAAGGAATTTATATAGAAATAGTGAAAGCAACAGTAATTTCAACAGTCTCAATTCCCTACCATGTACTCCCTGTCCTAATGAAGTCTCCCTGCGAAGCAGAAAACATTAATATTACTATAAATAACTTTTCACGTACTTAAATAAAAATTATGAACGGTATACAAAATTTTTCTATTAAAAAACAAACGTTATTAATAAGAGCAACGTTAGTATTAAATTCAAGCTAATTAGGCGCGGTTTGGGATCATATTTAAAGCTCCTCCTCCTCCTCCTCCTCCTCCTCCTCCTCCTCCTTTCTCCTCCTCCTTCCGCCTTGCCCTAAAAAAAAAATAATCATTGTTTGCCGATTTACCCTTTAATCTAATTGAACTTTAGGTTACTGAACCTCATTTTCTCTAAATCCAACTAAATTGAAGTTTGTTATTAAAGAAGTTATTAACTTGAGAAAATTAGAAATATAAATAACTATTGAGAAGAAGCCTTTCAATGAACCAGGATTATTTCAAGCCATTGAAAGTATAAACCTCCCTTTACAAATGGGAAAATAATAAAGTAATTTCTGTTTTCTTTCTTTTCCTCTCTTTTCTTTTTTGGATTTTCTTTTGTTTTTATGCGTTTTCTCTTAAGTTTTAAAAGATTCGTTCCTTCCACGTACGTTTTCTATTTTATTTCCGTTATCACAGTTTTGTTATTGTTTTCTCTTAATTATCTTTAATTAATTATTCTTTTCTTTATTATTTAATTACGATAAAAGTCTTTTCTTCCTTATTAATTAGCTCGAAATTTGTTGTTTTGGTTTTATGCCTTTAATTCCCAGTATTTGTTTCCATTTTGCAGCTATTTTACCAGCGCTGAAATATTCAGTTATTAAATATTTAATTATAGGATACATATTTAATTCATAACATTAGTCTAATAAAGGTGAAATAAGTCCTTTATTTATTATTTCACTTTGAGGTTGTAAAGAATATAATTTAAAACGAATTATGTATAGATCGAGTAACCAAAGCACCGGAAATTAATTTAATTTAAATAACCGTAACGCGTTCTAACTGAATGAAAAAACCTGTAATCTAATATTTGACTTTGAAGTCAAATTTTATATTATATTGTATGTATTTCGAATTGGGATTAATTGCATTTCCTAAACACAGTAGATAAGATTAAATATATTTAAATGTATTATGTAATTATTTACAGAGGGTTGCCAAAAGTAAGTAGACAGAATGCTTAGATATCTGTTTTTTATTACTGTGTAATCATTTTACAACATCACAAGTAATTCCACTGAAACAATCAGTTTAGAACCGTGTTGCACCCCTCTTTGCCCTGTACAAAGCTAAAACACGCTGAGTCATTCCATCGATTAAGTTTTTAATGTCATCTTGGGGTACGGAAACACATTTATTCTTTGTTTCTAGGGTTTCCCTAGATCAGGCTTTGGTTGACGTCTCCTCATTGCACTGTCCAGAATATACTACACATGATCTATGGAAATCATGTCGGGTGATTGACCTGTCCATGGTAGGCGTGCGATATCATGGGCTTCATACCACTCTGAGTTGCATGAGCTGTGTGGGTAAGCGCACCATCTTCCATAAGCACAGTGAGTGATGGAGACAGATTACCACTGGCATAAAGTGCCAGCAGGCCTTCCTCCAAAATATTGTGATATTTTGCGGAATTGACGGTTCCGTTGCACATTACCAGTTCTGATTGTCCCGTGCTCCAAATGACAACCCACACCATAACAGAAATACCTCTGCGTTTCAGTGTAGGCTGTAGGTGGTTCTGTGAAAATTCATGTAATGGACGTCTCCATACCCAGACACGCTAACTGTAAGAAATGAGGCAAATCGAGACTCATCTTTGAATATCACGATGATCCAAAACTCAGAGTCTCAGTTCTTCATCGATGCTGCCTACCGCTTGCAACGAGCAATGTTGTGAGGGGTTAGCACGGGCTTTCTTCTGCCCCCCCCCCTACAGTGATAGCCCATAGTGTGGAGATATCTTCTCACGGTTCTAGAACGAACTCCCACCTGCACAGCCAATTCACCAACATGTTGTCGTGGGTTCATCACTGCAATTCGTCTGAAGGCATGTAACGTTCTCTGTGATGGACATAGACTGCCCGGATGTTGTTGTATTGTTGGTTGTCTTCAACCGCACAATCACTCTGTTAATGGCTGACGGTGGAATACGAGGCCGACGTGAAATATCCCTTTGACTACCCAAACCTTTTCAAAGGCCAATAATTAATTCGTCCTTTGGTGAAATCTTTCAATTCACACGAGCCTTTGCCATGTGGCATCTTGTAACTATCAAGGATTCGTTGCCTTCACTTACCTTACCATAATACCTCGTCTTTGTTTGGTTTGCTTTCTTCTTTAACAAATATTGCGCAATGTCAGCGGTGTCTATTTACTTTTGTCAACCCGCTATATAATACTGTTAAGATGCTGCATATAATGTGCAATTATAATATGACTTTGAACGTGCGGGTGGGTATATAATCATCTAAGGATGTATATTTGCTAATGGAGGGGACGCTGGTGTGAAAACTGATGGAATAGTGAAAAAGGAGCAGTATTATAAAAGGTTGAGCAGACATGCCCTTCCCAGTCGACGTCACCTAATTGGACAAAACTTGGAATTTGTGCATGATAATGACCCAGAATACACAGCCGAAATAAACAAGAGCTATCTATCATAGTAAAATAAGAAACAGGCTTCTGGAGAAGTAAAACTTTTGGAGTGATCACCTCAAACAAAGCCTTGACATTAATCCCACTGGAAACAAATAAAAATATCTGAAAACAAAGGTAGCTAAGGAAAAACCAAAGAACCTAGAATCATTATGAAATGTTCTACAGAGGATTTGTACTGAAATTCCAGAAGATTATTTCCGAAAACGCGCGTTTTCTGTGCCAGACAGATGTTCTGGTGCTATTAAGAGGAGGGGAGGAAATTCAAAACATTGATTATATTGTCTTATTTTGTACAGATTTAATTTGTAACATATTATTTCTATATAAAACAATTTCCTTGAAATGTTTTTCTATTCACCCAATATAATTATTATTACAGTAACATTGTCAATAAATTTGGGGATATTCTCAGATTTTTTACCAGTATTGTGTGTGTATATATATATATATATATATATATATTATATATATATATATATATAGGGTGTTCTAAAATTTTCTAGTAAATTTTTATATGAATCCATTATCTCAACAAAAATTATGCAATATTTAACAGTTTTATTTCAAATACAGCAACAATAAGAAAAGCAACAATAATTGTTTATTTTAGATATTCAAAATGCCTTCCTTCAACTTGAACACATTGTTTACAACGTCCGAATACTGATCGTCAGACAAAGGGTTACTCGGTAATTTTAGAACACCCTGTGTGTGTGTTTGTGTATATATATATATATATATATATATATGTATAATTTTTGCCTCATTTTCTATTAATTAATGAATTGTTCTACATATTTAATGATTACACTGTTCAACATTTTATTTTCTCAAATGATAGTAGTTGTTTGCAATTTTTATCTCTGATTACGAAAATGATAACGAAATTTTGCTGTCACGTCAGGTTTTCGAGAAATTTGGGCTCAATTTTTGATCATATTTGTATATAGGTGATAAATTGAACAAATTATTAAAACTGCATCTACCCCAAAGCTGAGAGTATCCCAGCAGAAAATGTTTTAACTAATGTAAGATGATGTAATTTCTGCTCCTGACACGTTCAAACCTGTTCTTGGGTTACAGCCAGTGGCGTATTAAAGATTTTTGGTCCCTGGAGCCAAAATATTCTTGGGCCCCTAAACAAGACAAATTTTCGAGTCATGTAACTTAATAAAACCATTTATTTCTAAATCAAATAATGCAAGTTTTACACACATACCAAGCTGCTACAATTACACCAAACCAATTACGCAACTACCAGTCCACTACTAATCTACAAAAGTTGATCACAAAATTATCCACCATCAGTCTACAAAAGGTTTGCGCTGCTTTGTATCACTATATTTTCCAATCACAAGTACACTATTTAAATTCCACAAAATATCGTTTTCTATGCATAACAATGACAGACTTTGCAATTTCTTTTGGGTTAGCATTTGACGTTTAACATTTTCAATCATGTTCAAATTAGAAAAAGAACGCTCCCCCAATTGCATTTGACGACATCAAACACAAATAAATGCGATAAGCGATGAAAGTATTTGGGGAAACAGCCCTCAATTTGGGAATTTCCTGTAATACTTCTGATGGGTGAGTGTCAGATGAAGCGTTTTGTTTGACAAACAATACAAAATGCTGAAACTCAAATGGGAAGCTGTCCTCAAAATCATTTAAGTAACGACTGGCCATATTTTTTGCTGCTTTTGATGCTTCCTTTGAAGTTAATTGAGATACGGTTGAACATTCCAAATTTATCATTGATATCATTATAAACATCTGCTCTTTTGATGATGTCCACACCCAAAGTGTTAATAATTTTTAGAAATGTTTCAATTCGAAATTTGTCTCTTCCTGATAAAATTGTTTGATTTGGATTTTCACCTGGCATAATTTTTCTCCTTCGGATTCTGGTAACTTTATAATCTTCATCTGTCTTTTCCTTGGCTTTAGCTTCAAACTCATCAAAGCGACCACGAAAAGATGTGATAAACTCATGCAGAGATTTTAACATTCTTACAGCTGAGCAAAGACCCAAGTTTTCTTTTTGAAGAACTTCTGATAGGTGATGTATTCTGTCCAGTAATACTATTCAAATTTCAGGTACAATAACTCTTTCTACGACAAGACTTTTTTCTAGGAGGGTTTGAGCAGTGTATCGTGTTTCTGGTAATTGATTTTCATCGTGGATGAGTTTTTCTAAGCAACTGTTAATTTCATGGTAATTCTGTACATATGCTCTATTGGTATCAAACCTTGCTGACCAACGTGTTTTTTGTATTCTCTTCAAAGAATACAGCGCCCCCCTTAAACAGCTGGGCCCTGGGGCATGGCCTCCTCCATGGCCCCCACTTAATACACCACTGGTTACAGCTTCTTGGTTTACAGCTTGTATCTACAAAATACTGTTGTGTTCTTTGTGAATGGGACAGCAGAGCAAAGAATTATCATTATACTGTTAAGAACTGGCTACCTCGTCAATCCTTCACTGCTGGACAAAAAAAATGTTGCGTGCCATAAATTGGTGGATCCTGAAACAAACACACAAACTGGGATTGATGAAAAATTTTGTTAAGGCAATGGACAGAGCAGGAAATGGATTCCAGTACTCGAAACAAAAATTTCATCTGATTAGTGATGCCAAATTAAAAGAGGGAATTTTTGTTGGTCCACAAATAAATGAGTTAATGAAAGGTGGTGCCTTTGATGAAATTCTGAGTGAATCTGAAAAGAACAACTTGGAATGCTTTTAAAGTAGTGACCCAGGATTTCTTAGGCAACAAAAAATCGCCTAACTATGCAGAATTCATTGATGAATTTCTCCAAGCTTACAGATCATTGGGATGTAATATGAGGTTAAAAATTCATTTTTTGCATTCGCACTTGTATTTTTTCACTTGTATTTTTTTCAGCGATGAACATGAAGAGCGGTTTCATAAGGACATTTCTGCAATGGAAAAACGATACCAGGGCATGTGGAGTCCAAACACGCTGGCTGATTACTGCTGGATGCTAATAAGGAAAGCCTCAGATGTCACTTACAAACGAAAATCGTCACGGAAAACATTTTAAGTAAGTAAAAAACCATTTTAATATTGTCCTTATGTATAGACCATTCTATTATATTCGAATATAAAAAAAGTGATTTTCTCAAAAATCTGACGTGATAGCAAAATTTCGTGGTCATTTTCGTAATCAGCGGGGCAAAAATCAATAGGAATCACCAAACTTCATTTGAGAAAAAAAGGAAAAGTTTAAATTTGTTAAACAATGTTATTTTAACGATTCTATCTTTTTCTTCAATGATTACTTTTATGAAAAAAAAAATCGGTCATTGACGATTAATCAGTAAAGTTTTTGTCAAACTCCTTTGTTTTTGCCTTTAATCTCCTAAAAGTCTCTAAAAGTCTGTAAACTCAGTCGTTTTAAAATGGCACCTACAGATATGGTGTCATTTTTTATATAATTGTTTCTATGGAGACTGATTCTAATTTAGATATGTGATACATTATTTCTCTTTCTTCGTCATCCTACCCATTTCATAACAAATACATGGAACTGGTAAGAATATTGTTTTTAAAAAATCAGGCATGGCTTGCTGTCATTAAAGTTTATTTTAAGGTGGACAATACATTAATTATTATTATCATTATGACAATTTACATGATTTAAAATGAATATAATGAATAAAAAATATTGGTTTAAACCAATATAGAATATAGGATACCTCAGATCTAGCTGGTGTTACCCTTACAACTGGAATTATTTAGTTATATCATAAATATTTGGTCAAAAGCTATAAAGTTTATAAGTAAATAATGATAAAGGTACGAATATAAAAATATACGAGATAAAATGCAAAATAGATGTAATAATTACGATAATAAAAAGTTCGTCGTGAGTGAAAGTATATGATATTCGAAACTTGAAAACCTTCTCTGGATTCCTTCTACATTGTCCTACGGGGAGTTGCTGGCGACTTTTTTTTTATGTAGAAGAGGCCTCTCTTGGCCTCTTGAGATTAGGAGGCCTCTTGGTTTGAATCCTGCAAAATATGAAAAAAATGTTTTCTCTTACACCAAATGCGCAATCCTGGTTGAGACCATAAGGGTATCCCTCCGTCTCATTCTACATACTTTATTGTTTCTATTATTTTCTCTCTCTCTCTCTCTCTCTCTCTCTCTCTCCTCTCCTCTCTCTCTCTCTCTCTCTCCTCTCTCTTATCTTTTCTCTTTCACTTCCTCCTTCCTCGGTCTCGAACTTCTCAACCTTTCTTTTGTGGCTCGACTCTAGAACCCTACTCTTAATATTAACTTTTTATTAAGCCCCAAAGACAATGAATAACTGTCATTCCCTCTTGTATAAGGTACACCTCAAGTTTAAGTTTGAAGATGTTTGAAATTTACGTATGATTATTTGTCAGGCAACCCTCTGAAAGTGAAGCAAGGCTCACTTCTAAAGTAACTAAAGTTACTTCAGAAGTGAGCCTTGCTTTCTCCTTGATTCACATGTAAGATCAATAAAACAAAAGATCAAATGAAAGTATTATATATTATTATTATTATTATTATTATTATTAGTAGTAGTAGTAGTAGTAGTAGTAGTAGTAGTAGTAGTAGTAAATTTAGATCTGGAAGGTTTAATAACTTTTTTTAAACCTATACAATCAATGTTAAAAACAGTCACTCTTACTTGCGATGTTAACGTTACAAAAATCCTATTTGAATACTTCGACTTGAAATCTTTAGAAACTTTCCTGTTCACAGTATAATATACAGGGTGTCCACAAAGTCCTGTTCCGGTTTAAAAATTTTGTTACAACAAAACCAAACGAGAGAGAATATTGCAGTTTGTTTGCATTTTGTTGATTAACTAATGAAGTTGTTTTCTTGATTTACAGGTCATAATCTGAGTGTCAAGTTGCTATTGATAGAAGCTTGAACGAAAATGGCGACTACACAGGAGAAAGCTCAATGTGTCATCTGGTTTGTAAACCTTGGACTATTTGCATTTTATACGCGTAAAGATGCAATCTCTTGTGTACAACTTTGTGTACCGTTGATCTTGGTAGCTGCAGTTCACTTGACGCACGAGGAATAGGCTTTCTAGGGCTGTGTTAGAACGTCTCTTGGACGAGTCTTGACGAGTCAGTCACACTTCCTGTCTCCCGAAACTCGCAAAAGCACCTCCTGATGCTGGGTTTGGAAGGAGGATCCTTGCCATATTGACGGCGGTAACTCCGTTGAACAGGTGTCACTGATTTCGACTCCGCAAACCAGATTACACATTGAGCTTTTTCCTGTGTAGTCGCCATTTTCGTTCAAGCTTCTATCAATAGCAACTTGACACTCAGATTACGACCTGTAAATCAAGAAAACAACTTCATCAGTTAAGCAACAAAATGCAAACAATCTGCATTATTCTATCGCTTTTGGTTTTGTTGTAATAAAATTTTAAAACCGGAACAGGACTTTGTGAACACCCTGTATACTCTGCCTAATTGAACCCGTCTTCAATCACCGTCACTATTGTTTTCTTGTTACGAAGTGATTCGATTTATCTCTGAGGCCATGGATGTTATTTCATTTTTCCTAAGGATTAGAAATGAGTCGTCTATCTATCTTCAAATACGAGGTACAGGATAAGATTTCGAGTATCGATCGTATTCAAATTAAAATTTGAAAAAAATAGCTATTACTAAAACTATTTCATTGTAAGTTAGAGGCAATTTTATACATCTATTTAATTCAGCCTTTTTATATATATATATATATATATATATATATATATATATATATATATATATATATATATATATATATACAGGGTGTCCGAGAATTATCTGTACAATGTTTGGTTGTTATTAAAAGTCAACCATGAAGTGTAGAAATTCCAGTGTTGTCCCATTTTACAGAGAATCTCATTAAGTTTTTTCTGATACCAAGTTTTGACAAGTTTTTTAGAAATTCCAGTGTGTCCGACAATTATCTGTACAATTTCATCTTTTAATAAAATTCTTGATAACACACGTAAAATTCTTAAACAAGATTATTTAGAATCTGTATTTTCAAAAATTTCTTTTATTAAAGTAACGTTGTTACAAACATTCGATATGTGCACCATCAGTGATTCGCAAAACATCCAATCGATAATCCAAATATTGCCATGTACGCTGCAGCATATCCACATCAATTCGCTCAATAGCAGCTGTGATTCTTGCTTTTAAATCATCAATGTCTGTCACCCGCGTACAAAAAAAAAAAAAACTTGTCAAAACTTGTTATCAGCAAAAACTTAATGAGTTTCTCTGTAAAATGGGACAACACTGGAATTTCTACACTTCATGGTTGACTTTTAATAACAGCCAAAAATTGTACAGATAATTCTCGGACACCCTGTATATATATATATATATATATATATATATATATATATATATATATATATACACACATTTAACTGCAAACACGCAGCATAATTAACGTAAAGAACGACGCTTGTATAGGAGAATATTCCGCGTAATACGAGATAGAAAGAACGAAACAAATGAAAAAATGAGGTAACCACCCGGGAATCGAACCCGGGGTCTTCCGATTGCCGGTCAGATATGATACCACTACACCACGGGCCTCACTCAAACAAATGCCGTAATTCTTCTACATACGAGCAGAAACCAATGCCCCAAAGGGGCACCTCCCGCATGCCGTAACATTATAGACATTTAACTGCAAACACGCAGTATAATTAACGTAAAGAACGACGCTTGTATAGGAGAATATTCCGCGCAATACGAGATAGAAAGAACGAAACAAATGAAAAAATGAGGTAACCACCCGGGAATCGAACCCGGGGTCTTCCGATTGCCGGTCAGATATGATACCACTACACCACGGGCCTCACTCAAACAAATGCCGTAATTCTTCTACATACGAGCAGAAACCAATGCCCCAAAGGGGCACCTCCCGCATGCCGTAACATTATATACATTCCGGCAATCGGAAGACCCCGGGTTCGATTCCCGGGTGGTTACCTCATTTTTTCATTTGTTTCGTTCTTTCTCTCTCGTATTGCGCGGAATATTCTCCTATACAAGCGTCGTTCTTTACGATATATATATATATATATATATATATATATATATATATATATATATATTCGTGCGCCTCGGTGGTGTAGTGGTTAGCGTCGCTGACTACAGTGACGGCAGGCGGCGCGCAGCAAACCCAGTCGTTCATCCTTCCACACAATAAAGAAAGTGGTTGGTAGATAAATGGTTACCATGGGAAGCCTAGTGCTTAAGACGCTGGGCTGCTGGTGGGGCGTGGTTCGGATTCCACGTTAAACTGTAGGTCTAAGGTGGAGTGAAAAGCTTGACCTTTGTCAGAATGAACAATTCGGGCGGAAGCAAACCAAAAGTATATCAGTGGCGTGCGGTGGGTGTGTCCACAGGGTAAGCGGTAGCTGCATATATATATATATATATATATATATATATATATATATATATATATATATATATATATCAGGTGGGCCAAAAAAAACTATTATCCAACTTTTAAAAAATATTGTGGCTCACCCTGTATATTGATCTTACTGCTGAGGCCGTATGTTGTATCCATACTTTTACTCTTTCAAACGCTGGCTTTGAATCTAGATTCAACGCCCCAGGAGTAGAGGTATAGGGTCACAACTGGAGAGAGGTATCAGAATATGGTGCTCAACTGAAAGGCGATCAAAGTCAGCAACTGATACTTTCAGATGACAGTCAGTTCCTCCATAACTAATTAATTTTCCTAATTTTTACACAGAATAATTAATTTATTTCCTTTTTCATTTCAGACCATCATTCTGTTATAGTTGGTGAACAAGTTATAACATAATGAAATACTCTTTGGAAGATGAAGCATTGATATTGAACCTGCGTAAGGAGAAACACTGGGGTGTAAAACGAATGAAGAAAGAGTTTCCAAATAAACGATGGACGATACATGGACTTCAATATCTCATAATGAAAATCGATATCACAGGGTCGACCAAACGAAAAGAAGGCAGTGGAAGGCCAAAAACATCACGGACTGAAGAAAATATTGACACGGTTTCATCCATGATATGCAGTCAAGAAGAACGGCCCAACACCCACAAGTCCGTTAGAGAAACTTCAAAAACTACTGGTATTTCTCGCTCTAGTGTTCGTCGTATAGTAAAAGATGATCTGGGTCTTAAATGTTTTAAAAGAATCGAAGTTCATAAGCTTCTGCATCAAATAAGCAAGCAAGAGTTGAAAAATTTCGTGCTCTGTTAAATCGATTCCCAGACAGAGACGTGTCGAAAATATGGTTCAGTGACGGGAAGACCTTTACGGATGCTTCAACAATAAACACACAAAATGACCGAGTTTATGGAAGACATGACAAAAAATCTATCAGTCTAGATCGAGTTTGTAGGGAACGTCCGTATTTTTCTCCAAAAGTCATGGTTTCCATCTTCATTTCAAAGTTAGGGAAGTCAGAGATTGTTTTTATTGATCAAAATACCAAAATCAATGCTGATTATTACCAAGAAAAAATCCTTGATGCGGTACTGCCATCGATAAGGGAGAAGTCAAGAATGGCGAGCAAGGTTGCAAGCGTGCATTGATAATGGAGGAGGGCATATTCCGCATAATCTTGGACTCAATCAGGTAACTGTGTAAAACAGAACGTTTTTCTACGTGTCTGTTTTACAGCGAATTACAAAATAATGGTTAAGTTAGCAAAAATCCAACTTCACCACGAGATAGACCATGAAATTCCATAGAGGCCACATATATTGATTGTACAAATAACATTTGATAAAGGTAAAATTATATTGTTCAAAATCAGGGTAATAGTTTTTAACCCACCCTCTATATATATACAGTATATATATATATATATATATATATATATATATATATATATATATATATATATATATATATATATATATATATATATATATATATATTATACAAGCATCATAACTTTATATTAGTTTTCGATTACTGTAGTAATATACTGACTTTTTGTAATTTGACCTTTAACCGGGTAGGCGGCGCATGCCCCGCTTACTCTTACTGCACGCCACTGATATATATATATATATATATATACAGGGTGTCCCATAAGTCCGGCATCATAGGAGAAATTCATATTTTTCTATTTCTACAAACCATAATTCATATTTTTCTCTTTCTACAGGCCATAATATCTGAGAGCAAGGAAGAACGAATCCAGATAATTCTACTCATAGGAAATCGGAGTCAAAGAGAGGCCGCTGCTGAATTTAACAGATTGCATCCAGACCGCAAGCCAATAACACAGGGCTGTGTTAGCAGACTTGTTGCAAAGTTTAAGGAAACAGGATCCATAGAAGATAAACCACGCAGTGGACCTTCAAGACGGTCCACTGACGATGATACAGCGACTACTATCCTGGCTCATTTTAACAGAAGTCCCAATAAGTCTCTTCGGCGATTGTCCGCCGAGATAGGAGTGTCGAAAAGTAGCATCCATCGCATTCTTCAGGCTCACAAATGGCATCCATATAAACTTCAGATCCTACAGAAATTAAGCGAAGATGATCCAGACCGGCGGATGGAATTTTGTGAATGGGCTACGGTACAATATGCTCGGGATGCCAATTTTCCGTCCACCATTCTGTTCAGTGACGAGGCTGTTTTTTATGGAAATGGTGAGGTAAATCGACAGAACACCCGCTACTGGTCTCAAAACAAACCTCACTGGTATACCTCTTCAAAGGAACAAGGTGCATCTCGGGTGATGGTATGGTGTGGCATTTGGAAGATCGCATCATAGGCCCCCTCTTTTTCGATGAACATGTCACTGGAGGCACCTACCTACGTATGCTCAAGGAAGAAGCATTTCCCAGTGTCTTGAACGAAGAAGGAAATTCCCCAACATGGTTCCAGCAAGACGGCGCTCCTGCACATTACAGCACCCAAGTAAGGGAATACCTGTACCAACAATTCCCTGGTCATTGGATAGGACGTCGAAGGCCTGTGGAATGGCCAGCTAGAAGCCCTGATCTCACGCCACTAGATTTTTATCTCTTGGGCTGTTTGAAAGCGCTGGTATACGCAGAGAAAATTAAGAGTGTTGAACATTTGCGGCAGCGCATTATTGGGGCATGTAACACCATTACTCCTGACATCATTCACCGTGTGCTTGCTGACTGGGTATCACGTCTGAATTTGTGTATTGAAAACAATGGTGGACATGTTGAGCACGTTCTGTAAATAAAAGCTTTTGTTTTGCCTTTTTTTATTATTTTTCCTGTGATGCCGGACTTATGGGACACCCTGTATATATATATATATATATATATATATATATATATATATATATATATATTATATATAGAGAGAGAGAGAGAGAGAGAGAGAGAGAGAGAGAGAGAGAGAGAGAGAGAGAGAGAAACCAAGTCCTAATAATTTATAGTCATAAGAGCTCTGTAATTTTGTACTGTGATTAACTTTTAATATGTTATCTTTTAATTTTTAACTTGTTGGCTTTTTTATTAACATTTTTAAATACATTTTTTTTAAACTAAAGAAAATGGAGTCCACTCTCTCCGAAACGTTTCAAATTAAAGTAAAGTTAAAATGTTCGGTGTTTGTACTGGGGGTCCTCTCCTTCACACACACACACACACACACATATATATATATATATATATATACAGGGTGTCCCAAAAAAAAACTATATACTCTTTATAGCATCATATATTTTATAATTTACAAAAAACTAAACAATATATTGTTATAGCAATTGCCAGTGAAAGGTAAATTAGTAATCTAAGTGATCAAAATGTTATAGCGAGTTGTTTGCATATAAAATTTAATTAACTACGCCAAGTGCTCAAAATGTTCTCCGGCGGCATGAATGCACTTTTGAATGCGTCGACTAACTGATTCGCAGACATGGACTAATGTGGATGCTGTGATGGTCCCGCGCTTTTCCCTAATTGCATCCTTAAGGTGTTCGAGTGTTGCAGGTCTTGTACCATAAACTGCATCCTTCAGGTAGTCCCACAAGTAAAAATCAAGTGGAGTCAAGTCCGGTGAACGTGGAGGATACTCAACGCTTCCTCTTCACCCTATCCAACGTTTAGGCAACGTTTCATCGAGGTACCTTCTGACATCACAATGATAATGAGGGGGGCTCCATCTTGTTGAAAGTAAAAGTCGCGTTTCCAAACAACTTCCGAACTGCAGGTATAATTTCTGTCCGCAGCATGTCGAGATATGCGGCACCGGTAACTGTCCCATTAAAGAAAAATGGTCCAACCAAACCCCTGGATGATAAACACACCATGCTGTTAATCCTGGTAAATTAACATGTTTATCCACATAAACGTGTGGATTATCAAGTGACCGTACCTGCAGTTGTGTCGATTTACTGTGCCATTCAGCTTGAAGGTAGCTTCATCAGACCACACGATTTTGTTGTATGAAAGTGCATTCATGCCGCCGGAGAACATTTTGAGCGCTTGGCGTAGTTAATTAAATTTATATGCAAACAACTCGCTATAACATTTTGATCACTTAGATTACTAATTTACCTTTCATTGACAATTGCTATAACAATATGTTTGGTTTTTTAAATTATAAAATATATGATGCTATAAAGAGTGTAGTGAATACTCTTATTTAGTTTCAAGATAAATGTTAATTTTACCGTCTTGAATTTCGGAATAGCTATAAATTCATTTTAAATTAGTTACCCATCATAATTCAATTGTAAACCACATTAATACTAATTTTATGTATACTGTATTATTTTATTGTATGTAAACATAATTAATTATATATCACAATTGTCAGTTAATTATTTATATTCAAATAATTTATTTAATCTAATACCATGTCCATTTGCAAATAAATAATAGAAATCCAAGGGTTATATTTTCCATCCTTGGTACTGTCGAAGTTTCGCCTAACGGACTCAATACGGCTAGTGAGATAATCACTGGTTGGCACTTAACCAGCGGCAGTGCTTATGGCTACATCATCCAGGTTAACCTATACCGGATAGATGCGCTACGGTCCCAAGCCGTAGCTTGCCTAGGCCCAACGACGACGACGACGAAAACCAACAATTGGTGACCCCGGAGTTGGATTCCCCCCTTTTACCCGAACGACTAGGACTAGACTGTAACGTCGTTCGTGCGCATCACCCCCTTCACCCGAGCGACTAGGACCAGACTGTAACGTCGCTCGTGCCCTCTGCCCCCTCACCCCTGCCCGTGCGCTCTGTGCCTGCGCTCGTCTCAACCTCCACTCCTTCGTTGGTAACTTGTCGTCTTGCTTGTACGTCAGCAAGCATAGGAGAAGATGCCTGACGACGCTGGTGCCATCTCCCACTTGAGCGTAAAGCTCCCGTCTTCTGGCCGGGTGATCCATTTATTTGGTTACACCAAGTGGAATCACAATTCAACTTGGGAAGGATCACCGCTAGCAGGACAAAATACGATCATGTTTTGTCCTCTCTACCAGCGAGCATCATCTCTGAAGTCCGTGACGTCATCGTGTCTACTTCCACGAGTGAGGACCCATACAACGATCTGAAGTCTGCCATCCTGTGCCGCACCACTGTCTCCGAGCGTGAGAAACTACATCAGTTAATCTCAAAAGAAGAACTTGGAGACCGTAAGCCCACTCAAATGCTGAGGGCTATGCAGTGCGCTCTAGGCGAACGCGCACAAACCTTCGATAAGGACATCTTTAGACAGTTGTTCTTGCAGAAACTTCCTCCATCAGCTCAGCGTGTCATGGCCACTATGGATCCTGCTACTCCAGTTGATAAACTAGCAGAAACTGCCGACAAAGTAGTGGAGATTGACACAGCTCCGGTCAACAACGTGAACACACAATCGGAACTGGAGTTGAAAGTGGAAGAGTTAAGTCAACAACTCAACCACGTTTGTTCTCTGCTACAAAATCAACGGCAAAGAAGCCATTCTCGGTCAAGATTTACGAAGAGGCATCGTTCGAGTTCCGGGAAGATCTGCTTCTACCACTCTAAATTTGGAAAGAAGGCTAGGAAGTGCATCTCCCCTTGCAATTTTTCGTCGGAAAACCCAGCAGCGAGTCCTAATGGCGTCTAGTACTCGCACTGCCAACCTGTTATTCATAAAGGACAGGAACTCTGGTGTCAATTTCTTGGTCGATACCGGAGCGTCAGTCAGTGTATTCCCTCAAAAATCTGGTCATACGCACTCGGAATCTCCGCCTCTATACGCTGCTAACGGTTCACGCATACCCACGTACGGTACTCAGTCGCGTGAAACTAAACTTGGGCCTTCACCGATCCTTCAAGTGGATTTTCATCTGTGCTCAAGTGCAGCATCCCATAATCGGCGCTGACTTCCTCCAGCATTTCAAACTCCTGGTGGATCTTGACAAGCGACGCTTATGCGACCAGGCCACACTGCTTTCTGTTCTTGCCAAACAGGTTGCCCTTCCGGACGCCTCGAACTCTGCACTTTCCCTCGTTCCCCCTAATTCCATGTACCAGTGCCTTTTCCAGCGATATCCAGGAATTCTTCAACCGATGCAGATGGGTGATACCATTAAGCACACCATTACCCATCACATTACAACAAAAGGTCTCCCTGTGTTTTGCAAAACCCAGACGTCTTGCCCCGGACAAACTGAAAGCTGCCAAATCGGAATTCCAGCTTATGATAGATCTTGGGATAATAAGACCTTCCAAAAGCAGTTGGTCCTCTCCCCTACACCTGGTCCAGAAGAAGTCAGGAGACTGGAGACCATGTGGGGATTACCGGTTTTTGAATTCGACAACCATCCCGGACCGATATCCGGTACCAAATGTCCAAGACTTTACTTCTCTTCTCCACGGCAAATCTATCTTCAGTAAAATAGACCTCGTTAAGGCTTTCCACCACATTCCCGTAGAGCCTTCGGATATTCCCAAGACTGCAGTTTGTACACCATTTGGGTTATTCGAATTTGTGAAGATGCCGTTCGGGCTACGGAATGCTGCGCAAACCTTTCAGAGGTTTATAGATGAGGTCACCAGAGGCTTAGACTTTGTTTATGCCTACATCGATGATTTGCTTGGGCCAGCTCAACGGAAGAGGAACATAAGGAACATCTTCACTCCTCTTTCAACGCTTAGAACAATACGGTGTTACTGTTAATGCATCTAAGTGTGTGTTTGCACAGCCAACCTTGGAATTTCTTGGTCACACGATTTCGCAGCACGGAATTACACCCCTTCAGGACAAGTGTGAAGTGATAAAAAATTACCCTATGCCAAATAATCAGCGTGAGTTACGTCGGTTTCTAGGTTTGGTAAATTATTACCACAAGTTCATTAAAAACTGTGCCAGTGTTCTTGCTCCTCTACACGCTATGATCACACACAAACGCAAGGTAACGAAATTGGTATAGTGTAGCGATAGTTTACAGGCGTTCGACAATGCCAAAAATGCTATCAATAGTGCATTGTCTCTGTCATTTCCTATCAGTGATGCCCCCTAACTCTGACGGTCGATGCATCAGATGTTGCGATCGGTGGGGGTTTGAAAAACCATTAACGGTCAACAAGCACCCATCGCGTTTTACTCGAAAAAGCTGCAGCCAGCCCAAACGCGTTATAGTGCTTTCGGACGTGAACTTCTTGCTATTTACTTAAACGTGAAGCATTTTCAACATTTCCTTGAAGGCAGAGAGTTTTGTGTTTTTACCGACCACAAACCTTTGGTCACTGTCTTCAATAAAAACAGCTGTAACCACTCCCAGAGTCATCAGGCAACTCGATTATATCTCGCAATTTACCACAGATATCCGCCACATCAAAGGTGTCTTGAACACTCCAGCGGATGCACTTTCAAGAATAGAAATTACTTCTGTTACCCTCAGCTCTACACTGTGGAATGCTATTGCACAGGATCAAGATAAGGATACGGAACTACAAGACCTGCTCAGAGAAGACTCCACTCACTCATTTTCCCTCAAGAAAATGAGTATGCCAGGATTGTCTGTGCCCCTCTATTGCGACGTATCACAGCTGCTATTCGCCCTTATGTCCCTCCATGTCACAGACAAGCAGTCTTCACGGATCTTCATAAGCCCTCCCATCCTGGTATCCGTGCTTCGCAACACCTGGTTACCTCTCGCTTTGTTTGGCCCTCGATGCGGAAGGATGTCAAACATTGGACCAAAACGTGCCTTGCCTGCCAGCGTGCCAAAGTCCAAAGGCACACCAGGTCCCCCTTTGACGCATTTCCGCCCCATCCCAGCGATTTGAGGTAATTCATGTAGACATTGTTGGCCCTCTTCCAGTGATTCAAGGCCAACGTTATCTGCTCACCTGTCTCGACCGCTTTTCCAGATGGCCTGAAGCCATCCCACTTCCTGATATCCAAGCGGACACTGTTGCAAGAGCCTTTCTTCATGGATGGGTATCAAGATTTGGATTGCCGACAAAAGTCATCACTGACCAAGGTCGCCAATTTGAGTCTTCGCTTTGGAAGAAGTTTACCAGCTTGTTGGGTACAGTACATGCGCATACCTGTGCGTATCTTCCGCAAGCTAACGGCCTCGTCGAACGCTTCCATCGCCAGCTGAAGTCATCCCTTATGTGTCACGAAGACTCCCATTGGATGGATAAGCTTCCACTCGTGTTGCTTGGTATTCGCTCTGCATTTAAGAGTGATCTGAAGACTACAGCGGCTGAACTAGTCTATGGAACAACACTGCGGCTACCAGGTGGCTACTTCACTGCAGGGATAAGTCATGTTGATCCTACGGAATTCGCTCAAACACTTTCCTCTCACATGCAGTCCCTTCAGCCTGTTCCCCCTCGATTGACTAGCCAACAGAACATCTTTGTTTCCCCAGCCCTCCAGTCTTGCACCCACGTTTTCGTTCGTGTACCTGTCCCAAAACGGCCTCTCCAATGTCCATATGACGGGCCCTATGAAGTTCTCCGACGTACGCGCAAATCATTTCTCATCCAGCGCGGTTCCAAGGTCGACAAGGTTTCTATCGATCGTCTTAAGCCTGCGTTTTTGGAATCAACCTTAAGCGAGGTACATGTAGCTACCAAAAAGGTCCAGGGGAAATCTGTGTCGTTCGGAACTCTTTGAACTTCCTCTCTGGTGGGGGAGTGTGTAGTGAATACTCTTATTTTAGTTTCAAGATAAATGTTAATTTTACCGTCTTGAATTTCGGAATAGCTATAAATTCATTTTAAATTAGTTACCCATCATAATTCAATTGTAAACCACATTAATACTAATTTTATGTATACTGTATTATTTTATTGTATGTAAACATAATTAATTATATATCACAATTGTCAGTTAATTATTTATATTCAAATAATTATTTTAATCTAATACCATGTCCATTTTGCAAATAAATAATAGAAATCCAAGGGTTATATTTTCCATCCTTGGTACTGTCGCAGTTTCGCCTAACGGACTCAATACGGCTAGTGAGATAATCACTGGTTGGCACTTAACCAGCGGCAGTGCTTATGGCTACATCATCCAGGTTAACCTATACCGGATAGATGCGCTACGGTCCCAAGCCGTAGCTTGCCTAGGCCCAACGACGACGACGACGAAAACCAACAAGAGTATATAGTTTTTTGGGGGACACCCTGTATATAGGGTGTTTTATAACATGTGGGACGCACTTTCAGGATGGATTCAGTTGCTGTCCGTATATATTACTGCAGAAAGTACGAAAGAGAGTGTCCAGCTTCACTTGTACAAAATCGAAAGTCATCACTCAAGGAGCTGGTAATAGTTTGACCCAAATACTTAAACTCTTGTACTTCCTCAATTACTTCACCATTCATTTTAAACCTTATATCAGCTGGCTGATTGCAGCTTTTAGGATGAAATTGCATAACCTTAGTTTTCGTAACATTAAAAAGAATATCATGTTTCTGCGAATACACTTCGCAGACTTTTAGTAGCCGGTCCAGACCTTTAACAGAGGGACTTATTAACACCATATCATCGGCATCAACTAAGTTATTTATCCTTGTGTTATCGATACAACATCCCACTGTTGCCTCATTAAGTGAAGCAATTAATCCGTCAATATACACATTAAACAGCATAGGGGAGAGCAAGGAGCCTTGTCTCACCCGCAAGAGGAGCCAAAACACTCGGATAGTACATTGCCCCACCTAACAGTGAAAGATTGGTGGGAATACCAAAATTTCAATAAATTTAATATGTACATGGGAACCTTCCTGTCTTCTAGTTTTTAAAATAAAATATTGTGGTTCACCCTATCATATGCCTTACTTATGTCTAGGAAACAGCTCTAAATAGTTGAATTTCTGTCAATGTATTTAGATATTGTTTCTTTAAGTACATAGATACACAGGTCAGTTGAGTGGGACCTTTTAAAGCCAAACTGATTAGGAGATGTCCATAGGAAATCATTTAATAGGAGTAACAAGAGTTTTTCTAGTAGTTTCGAGAAGCAGGAAGCGACAGCAATAGGCCTGTAATTATTGCTGGACAGAATGTCTCCGTACTTATTTTTGACCAGGGACAAGATATATACCCTCATGAACTCTGCAGGGATATAGCTATGAGCAAGCATGGCTGATAGGAGCAATGATATATGCAGACATACTACGTCATTTGCATATTTTAAGTGCTCATTTGATAAGTCATCTACCCCTGACGCAGAAACAGTCTTTAACTCTTTAATTAACCTCTTTACTTCAGAAAACGATATCAAAGTATTTTCCCTTGTCCCTCCCACAATCGTTTCGCTGCAATCTATCTTAAGATTATCCCTACTCACACTGTTAAGAATGTTAGAATAGTGGTTTTTCCACAGCTTTGCAATTTCATCCTCCCCCGACACCCCATCGATTGTCGGAGGGAGGACATTTTTGACACCCGTTTGATTCTTAACAAATTTCCAAAATTTGTTATTATCGTTATTTATGCGAGCTTCACAGGCTTTTGATGCTCGAATAGACTCTTCCTGTTTACATCGCCTTATGGCCGCCTTATACTGACCCCGACTTCTACATATATTCATGTATACTGGTCCTAATCTGGGTCTACCAGGAAAGCACCACAAATCATAGGCGTCTTTCGATTCCCTCTTCAAGGGTGCAATAAAATCATTCCATCCAGGAATAATCTTAGTATGATATATATATATATATGCACTAGAATCACAAAATAACACGTGACCTTATTAATAAGCAAACAACCACAAGGAAAAGGAAACACAAAGTCCGAGCGCTTTCGTGATATATTCACATTATTCTGTTCTTCCTTGATAATGTGAATATATCACGAAAGCGCTCGGACTTTGTGTTTCCTTTTCCTTGTGGTTGTTTGCTTATATATATATATATATATATATATATATATATATATATATATATAAACTGCAATAAGAATAAATTCTGCGTCTCAGTGTGACTTCAAGAACAGGGTAATATTTCAGAAAAGAAATCGCCGCTTAATATTTCCTGTTCATGAAAAAAGATATCAATAATAAATTTGTGCCTTAATATAAGTTCCCTTTTGCAAGAGAGATAGCGTATAAATATAAGTATTTAATGCCTGTCTGAACCAAATATATATTTTCAAATGAATCCTTTCAGTCGAATAAACGCAACTTGGTAGAGAGGAAAAAAATATTAAAAGACAATTTATTGAGAAACGGCGAACCAACGGGGCTCGAACCCTCGTCGCGAATTATAAGAAACCATTATCTTGACTCAACGAGCCTACTGGACTCTAAAAGTGGTGGTGTATTAGTACTGTTTAATCATATGCCCTTATATTTATAAAGTATCTTACGAAGTACTGTTAGTGGAACGAAGGCATTCATAGGGAGCTAAATACTGGATTAAACCAAGTGTTATATACCCATGTTTAGATGTAATCTCTCTTATAAAAAGAAGCCAATTATCTATCTATAAATAAAAAAAACTTTGCGGGATTTTGAGCGGAGTTGAACGGAGAAACAAATATCTCTTTTGCTCAGTCGCCTGTTATGATTGGCTGACTCGCGTAAAGTTGGCGGAGGTAATGTCTCTCTCTCAGTCGCCCATTAGGTTCGGATCTATCAAGTTGAGCTTATTATATAACAAAATATATTTCAGGAAAAGTGAATACAAACTGAAAATGTCTTCACCAAACAAATCTTTGTTTGATTTTTTAATTGCTGTATTTTTTTATTATTATTATTATTATTATTATTATTATTATTATTATTAATAATAGTAGTAGTAGTAGTAGTAGTAGTAGTAGTAGTAGTACAATTCATCGTTACATTAGTTTTCTTTGACTGGATTCGGCTTAATTTTTTTTATGAACCAACAAGATTACATGAACAAAGGTCGAATTTCATAATGCCTAAAACTAACAGTCATAGTAATTATAATTTTAAAATTATACCACTGTTATTCTATATTGTAAGTTAATACCTGAATGCATTTATTTGTTTCGGTATAGGATGGTTGAAGAGCGCAGTAAAGCTTAAAGCTTAAGGGTCAAATTAAATAAAATAAATAGTCCAGCTTCACAATTAATTAGGTCATTATAAATTGCAAAACCAATGTATTTATTTATTATTAATAAAGGTTATTCAATTCAATTCAATTCAATTAAAAAAATGGTTTGACTCGGATACTAAACTGGCATACAAGTGCCAATTAGTGCCATTCTATATATATATATAATTAAACGTTTTTAACTTTTACAAGTAAATGACGTTAATGAAAAGAAATAATTGCCATCAGATAATTATCTTTTGTGATAAGAACAATGGTTTTCCTGCCAATTGAGTTCGGATTCCTATTTACGGTTGGCGGATGAGTATTCATAATTGGACAAATTGAATTTGGGATCGGTCACGCGTCTTATTTCCTTCCTTATTCTGAGGGGGAGACTGAAATATAAGATTGAAATACAAGATTGAAATCAAAGATTCTCGCAATTTCCATCCGACCAATCTACAAAGCTGAGAAGAGTTTCCAGTTAAATTTACACTTGGGATAATTCTATAAAGACGATCCAAAGTTACCGCTTTATTAAAAAGGAATTATATATATATATATGCTTATATATATATATATATGAAAATTATTTCACGAAAGTAACACGTGAATAATATTTATGATGAAAATAACCACGAAGGAAAAAGGAAACAGAATGGTGCTCAAGCGCTTTCGTCTAATGACATCCTCAGGAACGCCAATATATATATATATATATATATATATATATATATATATATATATATATATATATATATATATATATATATATTCCTGAGAAAAAAAAATAATATATATATATATAATATATATATATATAATATATATATATATATATATATATATATATATATATATATATATATATATAAGCAAACAACCACAAGGAAAAGGAAACACAAAGCGCTCGGACTTTGTGTTCCTTTTCCTTGTGGTTGTTTGCTTATTAATAAGGTCACGTGTTATTTTGTGATTCTAGTGCATATATATATATATATATTTCTCAGGATGTCATTAGACGAAAGCGCTTGAACACCCTTCTGTGTTTCCTTTTTCCTTCGTGGTTATTCTCATCATATATATATATATATATATATATATATTCCTGAGAAAAAAAAAATATATATATATATATATATATATTTCTCAGGATGTCATTAGACGAAAGCGCTTGAACACCTTTCTGTGTTTCCTTTTTCCTTCGTGGTTATTTTCATCATATATATATATATATATATATATATATATATATATATATATACATATATACTGGGTGATCCGGATAAATGGGACCCATAAAAAAAAGCCAAATATTCTTAATATTTAATTCCTTTCATAAAAACTATATATCATTCGAAAGAGTAGAGTTACAAGTTTATTATGAAATATTTATTTTTTAAAAATGACTCCTTTCAAATGTGCTCCATTAGTTGCCAAGCATTCCAGTGTTCTCGCTTGTAAGTTCTGCATCACTTTTGCAAGAGTGTGCGGTGGTATGGCCTGTATCTCATTTGTGATGGCGGCCTTCAATTCTTGCAAGGTCGTTGGGTTATTTCTGTAGACCCTACTCTTTAAATATCCCCAGAGATAATAATCTAAGGGAGAAAAATCCGGAGACCTTGCGGGCCATTCAACGTCTCCAAATCTTGAGATTAACTCGCCTGGAAACGTTTGACGCAAAACTGCCATGCAGTTCCTCGTGGTATGGCAGGATTGGCAGGTAGCTCCGTCTTGTTGGAACCAGTGGTTTTCTAGACAAAGATCTCTTAATTTAGGAATAAGGAAATCGGTCAACATTTTTTCGTAGCGATCACCATTTACAGTGACCGTGTTTCCGGTGGAATCCTCGAAAAAGTACGGCCCTATGATCTGAGATGCAGTAAGACCACACCAAACAGTTACACGCTGACTATGCAACGGGACTTCGGTAATATTCAATGGATTTTCTGTTGCCCAGAAACGACAATTTTGTTTGTTTACAGTTCCATTCAAGTGAAAATGGGCTTCGTCTGACATAATCAAAGTTGCTAGAAAATTGGTGGTGTCATTTACCTTCTGTTGGATCCATTGACAGAATTGTCGTCTTCGTGCGAAATCTCCATCGTTTAGTTGTTGCACTGTTTGAATTTTATATGGAAAGAGCATTAAATTTTGCTTGAATATACGGTGTGTTGTTCCATATCCAACTCCTAACAGCTGAGAAGCACGTCTGATGCTTATGTTAGGATTATCCTGTACAATTTCATGAGTTCTGTTAATGATCTCGTCTATCCTTGATGTGCGCACTCTTCCAGTTGGTTTTCTTTTTCCAATGCTGCCAGTTAGAGAAACATTTCTGACACACCGACGGATTACTTTCTTAGAAGGTGATTTTGACATCTGAAAATTTGTCTTGAAAGATCTTTGAGCTGAAACTACACTTCTTCCATGCTCATAATATTGCTCAGTTATGAAACGCAGCTGTTCCACAGTCCATGCAGTCATCTTGAAGGGTTAGTTTTAACTAACACTTTTATTTTGTTTTGTATCTTATCTTGTCTTGTATTGTCAAAACCTATACAATCCTGTACAAACTTGTAACTATCCTCTTTCGAATGATGCGCATGATTTTATAAAAGGACTTATACTTTAAGAGTTACAGGGGTTTCTTTTGGGTCCCATTTCTCTGGATCACCCTTTATATATATATATATATTTATAAGGAAATGCGCGTTTAAATATAAATAATGTGTTACACATTAAATTTGTACCAAACCAGTCTATTTATCAATATTTTGTATATCCCCCCCTCCTCCCCTCACCTTAATAACTGGAGACACTAACACTGACGACGCATATATTTTTTGTAAATAATTTTGTAAATAATTCTTGTAAATAATTGTAAATAATGTTCAGAAATTTCACTCCACTCACTCACTTTGTATAACATTTTATAATGAATTGGAGTTTCTTGTCTTTTCTTAAGTTATACCTTTGTTTTCAGGTATTTTCATAATTTTATAAGTTTTCGATGGAATTAATGTCAGAGCTTTGACGCGGCCACTCCAAAAGATTTAGTTCTCCACCACTCTGTTTCTCTCCAGAGAGTTCTGGTTTATTAATGTTGTGTGCGGTTTTGCGTCATTATCATGCGTGACTTTTAAGTCCTGTCCAACTAAGTGATATCTAGGCTACTAGGTAGGACATATCTGATCAAGGTGTTATGATACTGGTCCTTTTTCATCATTTCATTTTCAAAATATCGCTCACTTTATGAGCAGATAAACATCCACAGATTTTGATCAACCTCCTTGTTTAACGTTAATTCCGACGTATTCTTCCTTCACCTTCTCGTGGTTACGTCTCGTTACTACAGGGTGATTCACTCGCTGGTAGCTCCAGAGTATCGCTAATACGATACTCTGGGGCTACCAGCGAGTGAATCACCCTCTATAACATTCTTCTGGAAGTGTTAAAAATTCAGTTTTGGCTTTGTCTGTCCAAATTACATTTTCTATTCGTCTCTTTGGTCTTTGCAGTTTTTTGATTAGACATTTTTGCCACTACTTTGCCTTTAAGACCCCATCTCCTTTAATGAGCTTTTTGACAATTCTAGAAAAATTGGGAAGCGTATTAACCAATCAATTGGATATGCTGCCACCCGATTGACTGACCAGAAAACTTTTCGTAGAAGGTTGTCCGGTCCTGCGACCATTTTGGACCCATCCTGTTCGTCGAACGTCTAGAAAAGGTTCGAGGTGTTCGTACGAAATGTTTCTGGTACCAATTAGCAAGAGCGGCTGCATTCTGGTAAATGGTGTACAACGACGTAACAGCTTCAATTTTTTAAAACTCAGACAGGTTGAGAGCTTTCAACCATGGTGAAAACCAATTCACTTGGGCATAGCCTATAGGCGTATATATACACAGTGTATATATATATATATATATATCACTATGTCATTGCAAACAATCTAGTAAAGACGTTGGCACTTAGAAAAAACAGTAGTTTTGAGAATTTTTCCATTACTTCCCTATTTTTACTCGTACGACATACGTCGAGTGAGGTAGAATTGGTTACAAAAGTTGGGTTACACTGATCCACAACTAACTCAGGGAGGGTCTACTGTCTCCCCACTTTTAGAACCGATGGGACTCTGCAATTTTTAAAATTTAAGTATCTCAAAAAGTATTTGAGTGTGGGTTAATAAGGTTGTCAGATTAAGTTAGGTTAATTAAAAAAATTTACCTCACAAGTCGGGTTAAACCAACATGTGTGTGTGTGTGTGTGTTCTTGGCTACCTTACGTCATCGCGACACGAACGTGCGTGTAATAACATTAGTGGTGTGACCATAGTGTGACTTTTTTTTAATTGAAAATCACTATATATCATAATAAATGGACATAATGAAGGCTAAGTTAAGTTAGGTAAGGATAGATTAGGTTAGGTTTGGTTGGGTTAGATTGTTTACATTATGTTAAATGACGCCATCTAAACTTAAATAGGTGAAAATATTTAGGTTTTGTAAGATAGCCAAATGTGTGTGTGCGTGACTTGATAATTAGTAGTCTTAAAAGTTAAATAAAAAAGAGTGAATGTATTTATTTTATAAAGTTTTTAGCTTTAAAAAAAGTTTCTGTAATTTTGTAAATGAAGGAATTTTAATTCAGTTTAATACATTTTAAAGGGAACCTCTTCTGACCAGTCTGATGGACTGTTTCAAGGCCATTTGGTCTGTTGCACTGTGTACACGCCCAAGCATAAAGGACCTAAAATGGCAAGTTGTTGTATGACTAAAGTAATATATATATATATATATATATATATATATATATATATATATATATATATATATATATATATATATATATATATATATATATATGCACTAACTTGCACGCACACACACACGCACACACACACACACACACACACATATATATATATATATATATATATATATATATATATATATATATATATATATATATTATATATATATATATATATATATACATTTCAACTGCAAACACGCAGTATAATTAACGTAAAGAACGACGCTTGTATAGGAGAATATTCCGCGCAAGATGAGGACGGAGAACGAACAAATATATATGATATATGTATATATATATATATATATATATATATATATATATATATATATATATATATATATATATATATGATACACACAGACCGTGCATAGCACAAGGAACTCTTCTGGGATAATTAAATCCACTATAGTCCGAATAAGTAATGGTAAATGACAAATACCATAGGTTTTCTTTTTCATGATGCTAGCCCGACGTGGGCAACGGGTCACTCGCAAAGAGGTCCCATAAATATAGCTTCCCTCACCAGCTATCTGCAAAGCAGACAGGATCCAGCTTTGGGACATGGATCTAGGGTTTAAAGCAGCCTAGCCCTGCTACATTTAGAACCTCAATATAAGCAAAAGACTCGCTGTCTTCACGTCAGATTGAATACATCAAAGAAAAAGGGGTAACTATTATATTTTAGCCAAAAACCAAAACTTAAACCTCAACTGGCAGAATTGAGCGTCCAATTTTCAAGGCACATAACATGTTCGTTTCAAGATGGGAATGAACTCAGAATGGTCCCCTGAGTTTTTTATGATACACACAGACCGTGCATGGCACAAGAAACTCTTCTGGGATAATTAAATCCATTATAGTCCGAATTTATGGGACCTCTTTGCGAGTGACCCGTTGCCCACGTCGGGCTAGCATAAGAAAAACTATGGTATTTGTCATTTACCATTACTTATTCGGACTATAGTGGATTTAATTATCCCAGAAGAGTTCCTTGTGCCATGCACGGTCTGTGTGTATCATAAAAAACTCAGGGGACCATTCTGAGTTCATTCCATATATATATATATATATATATATTATATATATGTGAGTGTGTGTGCGTGTAAATATGAACAATGAATAATTCCTATATTCATATCTTTTATCGTCATATAATTTTTATATTCATATTATTTTATATTCATATAATACTTATATTCGATAATAAAAACCCACTCTAATAGACAGTTTATTTCCACAACAGTTTCGATGCCTACTGGCATCCTCTTCGGGTGGATACAGAAAAACGAATGAACCAAAAACAAGAGGGAAAACAGTCCAGGGACCATTAAGAAATTCGCACCTAGGTTAGATCCCGTTATCCCCACACTGGAAGGTTTTTTTTTTTTTTTTGTAAATTAAAGGGACCCGCTTATAAGTACATTCGCACAAATTTAAAACTATCTTCTTGTTCTATACATACAGATTCTATTATTTTTTTTTACATAATTATAAAATTTATTATTAAATTTATTACATTTAATATTGCACTATTATTTATTACAGAAATCATAAATTATAAATTATAAATGAAAAAAGCGAGAGGGAAACAATCCAGAGACCATTAAGAAATTCGCACCTAGGCTAGATCCCGTTTCCCCGACCCCAGAAGGGCATTTTTATTAAAGGGTCCCGCTTATAAGTACATTCGCACAAATTAAAACTATCTTCTTGTTCTATACAAACAGATTCTATTATTTTGACATAATTACTGCATTTATTATTGCATTTAAGTTTTTTAACATTTATTATTATTACCTTTACACAAATTATTACATTTATTTTATTACCTTTATTATTACATTTATTGCATTTATATTTATTTCCACATTTATTACTTCCATTATTACATTTACTTTTACGTTTATTATTCCATTTACATTTTACGGAAAAAAAAAAGAATGAACCAAAAGCGAGTAAGGAAACAATCCAGAAACCTTTAAGAAATTCACACTTAGGTTAGAACCCGTTCACCCGACGCCGTAAGGGATTTTTTGACCAAGAATCTTATTAAAGGGTCCAACTTATAAGTACCTTCGCACAAATTGAAATTATCTACTTTTTCTATACATACAGATTCTATTATTTTTCTTTAGACATAATTATTACATTTATAAAGTACCTTACTTGATTCCCAATCTATAGCATGATTATTTTGGCTGGCGTGATAAAAAATGGCATTATTAGTATTACAACTTCTGAAGTCATATTTGTGTTCTTTAATACGGGTTTCAATATTTCTTCCAGTTTCTCCTACGTATACTAAATCACAACTTTTACAGGGAATGCTGTAGACACAGGAACAAGCCTTAAAATGCCTTTAAAATTTTCCAAATTATTTACTCTTGTAGCCCAAGCATTAAAATTTTCTACCGGAGTTGTTATAGAAAAGTTTGCAGAAGGTAAATTTTTGAGAGAACACGCGGACCTTTTTATCAATTTGCAACCCCCTGCTAGAATTAAAACCAATCTCATTCAGATAAAAACTCAATTAAAAGCATTTGAAAGTAAAATTCACGGTTCTGTTAAACATATCCCGTGAACAGACCAGATTTGTCGCGTTCTGTTAGAAAATACATTCGAAAATATTCAAACTACAGCACACACCCTATCAGATATAATTGCGTTACCATGGATACAAACTGGAACACAAAACTCGGCAAAATTTAATCAAAGAAATAAAAGGGGATTGATAGATATGGGAGGAAGAATATTCAAAGGTTTATTCGGATTAGCGACCGAAGAAGACATTAAAAGAATTGAACCCAAATTGAATCTCTTCGCGCGGAATCGGTAATATAATGGACACATTTTAGAACAAACCATTAAGTCACTACAGAAAAACAACCGCTTCCTCCACGCACTTTCGGACAAATTTACATATCTTGAATCCCTGTAGGCTAAATACAAGGAAAACGAAAGATATCTAGAATTAGTAGAAATAATTAACCTACAAGTAACCCTAATCGATAAATATTTACAACAAATAATTACGACTCATTCCAGTTTTGCGTGCAACCCAGCTAGCCCATAGAAAAATCACTCTTTCCACATTAATACCATGGGATACACTTCAGTCCTTCATTATCATCTCTCAGACACAATTAAAATTATCACCCTTATTCCCACTCAACCATACTAATTACCCCCAATTTCTAGAATACACCTGGACTGTACATGGACCACGCCCCTACACGTACCTCATGATTGTACCATTTTTCGATGTACTCACTTATGACGTATACAAATTTCACCCTTTCCCAACACCCTACCAAAACAATTCTAATATCTATTGAGTGTATCTACCCACAGTACCACCTTACCTTTTCCTCACTAAAGACCTTTCAGCATATTCTATGAAGTCAGATAGCGACGTCCGGCACTGCAGATTCCCGCAAACGAACAAGCAACTCGCTTGCCCTCCATTCAAACCAGTAATTCTTCCAACCACTAGGTTCTGCTTTATCTACTTAATTCGTGACTGTCATGCCCTGGTATGTTCTTTCACAAATTTTCATTCCTCTAAAACCGTCGAACTCCGAATTGGCCCAGACATCTGGGTTTCTTTCGCAAATAGGACTACCGCTACTTTCGAGTGTCCGTCAAATTATTCCCTCGTCAAAATACCTACGGTTATCCGGTTACCAATTGGTTTTTCCTTGCGTTCGAAAACCTTCCAAATATACAACCCCTATAAGGTTACCATTAATGACTCATACCCCTTTCCGTCGCAAATTAAATTTAAACCCGTTATAGAAATCTTAAATCTCTCCATTAAGCCTGTAACCATCCTACCCGAACTCCATGCTCCTACATGGAATGATCAATTGAGTCGTTTTAAAATTTCAGATGATAACCAGAATAACCTTTTACAAATACTACAACCTGTAACAATTTTTTCAACATCTGCCGTTAGTATCATTATTGTGTGTGCTATTATCCTCGGTATATTTGTAGTGAAAAGATCATTCTTGGAATGAAGGAAAACAAGAGACACCGAACGACGTGAAACTATTTATGCACGACCAAGAGTGCGTACCCAGACCACGTGAACTAGACTTAACCATCCCGACTTATGTTTTGTATATAAATCTGTATTATAAAAACCATTAATTATCATCTAGTTAGAATTAGTTAAGATGTTATATTATTGAATATCATTCTAGAGGGAAGAGCCCTGTAAAAATGAACAATGAATAATTCCTATATTCATATATTTTTATATTCATATAATTTTTATATCTATATATATTTATATTCATATAATACTTATATTCATATAATGAACAATGAATAATTCCTATATTCATATATTTGTATATTCATATAATTTTTATATTCATATGTATTTATATTCATATGTATGTACGTCTTATATTTATTTTCACATATAGAGTCCAAATTTGCATACCGCGTACGAAATTCGGATAAAATTTTTCATTCGCTTTCCATTTTATTTCTGCTGAATAATTGGTGAATCATTTCCTTTTAAATTACTTAATAATTTTTTTAGATTTAGCTTACTAATGTAATCTTGTTAAATTCTGCAATGTTCGTTGTAAAAGATGAAGTCATGTCTTGCTTAATGTTTAATTTTAAATCTTAAGCACTCAATTTTTGCTCATATGCATGTTTAATTGTAATTCATAATAAAATGCATATTTCAATTTCCATTTTTAGTTAACTCGGCAGATCATGATAACGTCAGATCTGTCAATATGCGATTTAAAACAAAAATATGGCTTCATCTTCAAATATCTTGCTTATCAGTCTAGACATTGTTACAGCTAAAATATTTACCTTATCTTTAAATAGTTTGCAAAATAAATCAGCCTATTAAGAATGAAAAACAAAAACAGATCAGCATTAAATAATAATGATGTTATTAAAAATTTCAGTATATAAACCCGTAAAATTTCCCGTGTTCATTCTGATTGTCTGATCTAACTTAGAGGCTGAGCATTACCTGTAACATTTTAGCAGCCTTCGAGCCTTGCTCCATTTAGAGAACTTAGTCTTAAATAGAGAAAAATAATTTCACGATACGTGACAAGAAGAATCAGGGAACCTTCAAAGAATTTAGTAAGTTCCACAGAATCCTCCGATCCACTACAAGAAGAAATCGGAGAGTAGTACAAGAGAAACTTCTGCGATTCCCTATTTGCTACCAGATACTCCAGAGTAACAAATCCGTTGCTGCCACCTAACCAGAACCTCCGCCAACTTCGAACCGCCCAAAGCCATAGACAGAGGGGTTAATGTGTACACACACACACACACACACACACACACACACACATATATATATATATATATATGTGTGTGTATATATGTGTGTGTGTGTGTGTGTGTGTGTGTAGAAAGAGAGAAAGAGATAGCGATCTTATCCCCTTCCTCAATTAATTGTATCTTGCTTTTTCTACTGTTTTGTTTTGTTAAGTTTTACTACTTTGTAATTATTCATTCTCCTTGATTTTAATTATCATTTAATTACTTTTCCTTATCACATTTTATCACCTTTATTTAATATTTGATAACGCATCACTTATTCTTTATATTCACTTTGCCCAGATTCGATTTATTATACATACCTCTTGTAATAAATAATAATTAATTTATTAAGAATTAAATAAATTATTTACCAAGTTCTTTTTCCTTCATTTTTGATTATCTTTTTCTCGTAAAGTTAAAAGTTGAAGTTTGTAAAGTTGAAAATACGCGTGTTGGGGATAACATAAAATTATTTCCTATTCTATATTTAATTTACAAAGTTTTTTACCAACTTCGCGTACTTTCACTTCATTTACGCCCCCTTCTAAGAATATTGCTCCATAGAAACTATATTTAAAGGTGCTTTTAAGTGCAATAACCATACTATATAAGGTGGAAAGAAGTAAGAAACTATTTGAGGGGGTTACTGCACTTATTAAGAGAGTTTACGCGTTTTCTAAAGACGAGGTACTAGAAGGGAGCACAGTTAAACCGGGCAACTATCGACATCATTTCAGCGGATCTATTTTTTTCAGTAGGGGTGGGGGTCTACGGGGTGGCATGGTGAGTAAAAGCGTTGAATATGAAATCACGCGAATCCGAACCACGAGTTGCTACATCATCTGAACACAGGACGGTCACCCATCCAACTCCTACGCAGACCCAATGTCGCTTAACTTCGCTGATCTATGGGAAACGGCGTTGAGAATGGCCACACCGTAGCCTATATATATATATATAATATATATATATATATATATATGATGCAAACCCACAAGGAAAAAGAAAAAATTATTCCAAGGTCTTTTGTGTATTCAGCAGTACACCTCATCAGGGAATATACGAAAGGCCTTGGAATAATTTTTTCTTTTTCCTTGTAGGTTTGTATCATTCATGCATTTCACGTGTTTAAGTGTGAAATTCATCCCATATATATATATATATATATATATATATATATATATACGAGTGTGTGTGTGTGTGTGTGTGTGTGTGTATATCATAATAATTATATGCTATTCATAATACTGATTGTAGATAATGATGCAGTTATTAAGGACAGTATTGTATCATGTTTCGCAGATGACACAAAGATATGTAAGGAAATATTGAACGAAAGTGACATAAGAAAATTACAAAACGACATTGAAACATTATTCCAGTGGACAGAAGACAACAATATGAGGTTCAACGAAGTAAAATTCCAACTTCTAAGATATGGTAATGACAAAGAGTTGTAGAATAAAAGGTACAAAACTCTACACGACAAACAGATAACACCAAATCTACAAGTCAGGGATCTGGGAATAATAATGTCGTCGGAAACAGAATTCAGAGAGCACTACAACATCAAAATTACAACGACTAGAAAAATAATGGGAATCATCTGGGGGAGCTTCCGCAGCAGAAAAGCAAACATCATGCTCAAATTATGGAATAGCCTAGTCCTACCAATAATTGAGTATTGCTCAGTACTCAAGTCCATACAGAAAACGAGACATTGCGAACATTGAAGCTATACAAAGGACTTTTACGTCTCAGATAGAAGAAACGGAAGGTGAAGACTACTGGTCTCGACTACAATCCCTGAAACACATTAATATGCATTAATATACATTAATATACATTAATATACGTACATATGGAAAATACTTGAGGGCTTTGTCCCTAACCTTAGAAATGAAATAGAAACAAACTGGAATGAGAAAAGATGCATATTTTGTACAGTCCCAACTGCTGTGGGACAGGGGGGCCATGAAAACGAGAATGAAAAATACCCTCAGAATACGAGGCCCAAAACTTTTCAATGCCCTACCGAGAGAAGTAAAGAATCTCCAGCACACCGACCTGAATAACTTCAAGAACCAGCTGGACAGATTCCTGTGCAAAGTCCCTGACCAGCCATGCGTGGCTGGCTACGAGGGCAGGAGGAGATCAGACAGCAATTCCCCCTTCACCAAATCCCGCAAATGAGGCGGGATGCTGCAGAGGGGTCGACCGTAGGTCGATCCTGAACCGTCGTTCGAACCCACACAAAGTAACAAAGTAAGTGAAGACATAGCCATACAAAACATAGAGAAATAAATGAAGAGATACGTATAGAAATTAACATATTGATAAGTATGCATATGTATAAATAAACAACTATCTTGCTTATGCTTTCAGTACTTATACAGTAAAGTTCTGATTTGTATGCAGTGGAAAAAAAAAGTAATGTATTTGATTACAAGAAGTAAACTGCATAAATCTTAATTTCCACTAGTTTTTATTCCCCTAAAAACAATTGGTAAATTGATCTGTTTTTCGTAAAAACAAAAAAGTTTTATCATCATTAAGATTTAGCACCAATAATAAAAGCATAATTGATGTTATATCAACTTAAAATCTACGTGGTTGGTCATCATCACCAGAATTTATTTCGTATAACTAAACTTTCTTTTTTAATTAAAATTGGGGTATTATAAAGGCTAGTAAACGTTTCACTGAACTTAAATGTTTGTCAGGGTTTTAACATATTAATAATCGCTTCATATTTGATTCCTATGCTTCGTTTGCTCATTTTTATTTCATATTTTTAGCAATTTTAACTGAAATCATGCAAAATATAGATTTTTAATTACTTTGCTATTTTACCAATACACTTTTAGATTTTTTGCTGACTGAAAAATGAGGTCCTATGCATGGAATATTGCACGAACTCTGCACATTCTTTAGTCCGAGGTTGGAAGTGAAGTGGGAGGTTTAATGAGGCATTCGGAGAAGTAGGGTAGAGGGAAAGTAATACGGGGTGGGGGTGGGGAATTCGAGCTATGGTAGGAGTGCAAGGAAAGAATTATAAAGCCGATGAAATAGGAGAATGTTCACTTTAAATTCTAAAATTCTTCCGCATTCTGTTCTTCCCACTTCGAATGAATTTCAATGTTATGTACTTACCTCGTTTTTCATTAGCTCGTAACATCCAACTAAGTAAGTAATGATCCTTAAAAAATTAGCCATTTTAGCCAAACTCCCTGTACGGGAAGTGGGGGGGAGGGGTAATTACGATTCAGATAACAAAAAAGTGATAATACTAAATCTTATGAACGAGAGTGACTCTTTTTTACGTGTGACCATTAAACCAATTAAGGAAGTCTTCAACTATTAAAATCTCATTTCATTTTTTTTTTTTTAATCTTTCTTTAGATCTCTTTTAGTTTTTTCCTCCATCGTCTTTTTTTGATTTTCATTTTTGGTTTCGAAATGCTAATGTAGACGTAACAGAATTTGCTTACGTCTCAGTAAATCCCAGTTTAGGCCTATTTTTACTTTCTTCCTTTCCTTTACGAGATGGACTTCGTGTATTATATCTTTCTCGTTTATTTTTAACACACACACACACACACACACACACACATATATATATATATATATATATATATATATATATATATATATATATATATATATGGGAATGAACTCAGAATGGCTCCCTGAGGTTTTTTATGATACGTGTTATGTGCCTTGAAAAGTGGACGCTCAATTCTGCCAGTTGAAGTTTAAGTTTTGGTTTTTGGCTAAAAATATAATAGTTACCCCTTTTTCTTTGATGTATTCAATCTGACGTGAAGGCAGCGAGTCTTTTGCTTATATTGAGGTTCTAAATGTAGCTGGGCTAGGCTGCTTTAAACCCTAGATCCTGTCCCAAAGCTGGATCCTATCTGCTTTGCAGATAGCTGGTGAGGGAAGCTATATTTTTGGGACCTCTTTGCGAGTGACCCGTTGCTCACGTCGGGCTAGCATCATGAAAACGAAAAAACCATAGTATTTGTCATTTACCATTACTTATTCGGACTATAGTGGATTTAATTTTCCTAGAAGAGTTCCTTGTTCCATGCACGGTCTGTGTGTATCATATATATATATATATATATATATATATATATAGAGAGAGAGAGAGAGAGAGAGAGAGAGGAGGGCTGACAAAACTAAATAGACACCACGATGAATGTCCTCAAGAACAAATGGCAAAGCTCATCAATGGAATACCAGAACGCGTGTCACCTTTACATAATGGAAAGGGGAAAACAACACGATTCTAAATATAGTTATTCAATACATCTGTTATTATCTATTGATTTTCGTTATCTATTTACTTCTATCAACTCTTTTTTACACACACACACACACACACACACACATGACTATATATATATATATACACCTTGTTAACTTTGTTTGGGTTCCGTGCGTCGGTCTTTCTTTACACGAAGGTCAAGCTGGTGGCCCCGCCTCTAGTCCTGGCTTGGGAGAGGAGCGAGTTGCTCTCTTACGCTCTCCATCGTACATAACCAGGTATACCCGGCTCATCTGGTACCGTCCTGAGCCAGGCATCTAGTCTTCTCTTGAAGACTTCAACTTTGACCCCTGTAATGTTTCTGAGGTCCTTTGGAAGCTGGCTGAAAATTCTTGGCCCCTTGACAACCAAGCTATTTTCCTTCAGAGTTGAGGAGGTCCCTTGTCGGGCCTTTAATTTCGGAACACTACACATTCTGCCTTTCCTATTTTCCAGCGTTGTCTGGATGGTAATTGGGTTTTGTTTGAGGTTTGGTACCAGTTTTTCGATAATTTTCCATATGTAGATTATGGTATACCTCTCTCTTCTTCTTTCCAGGGAGTACAGATTTAGTGTGCGTAGTCTTTCCCAGTAGTTGAGTTCTTTGCAGCCATCAATCTTGGCCATGCAATCATCAATCTTGGCAATCTTGGCTCTATATATATATATATATATATATATATATATATATATATATATATATATACAGATGTGTGTGTGCGTGTGTGTGTGTGTGTGTGTGTGTGCGTGTAAAAACTTAAGGAATTCGTATTGCATTACGAATTCCTGACTGCGTCCTTTTAATTCGTAGTCAAACCATAATAATAATTCACTGCAGTCTGGTCGACATCATTTCAATTTTTTTTTTTTTAAGAATTGTCATCAACTCCAAAGTTATATCTTCACCAATATCTTAATTATCAAACCCAAGTGAGTCTCCCTTCATGTGCAAAAACTGAATGGCTTCCTTGCACGCGAACAAACACACGATTATACTGGTGTGGGTGGGTGTGGGTGTGGGTGTGTGCGTGTGTGTGGGTGTGTGTGGGTGTGTGTTTCGGTGACTGTTGAATCTCCTCCGTAATGGCAAACGTCATATGAAGGAGGAGAACTACAGCTTGATATGGTATCCGAGCCACGGGTCGCTACATCATCTGGATGCGGAGGACGCTCTGCCATCCAACTACTACCCAGACCCAATGTACATAAATATAAATATAAATGGTAGATATTAAATTTCACGGAGTTCAGTTTTTTTAACAAAATCGAAATTTGTTATAAAGATCCTGATTGACTGAAATTTGTCGGGTGGGAAATAACTAACCATCATAAAACGACCACCTAACCTAGTGTAATCTGGTCTCTGCGAAACTGAATATGTATCTATTTATTTATATATATATATATACATATATATATGTGTGTGTGTGTGTGTGTGTGTGTGTGTGTGTGTATCTTA